>BSBM01001073.1:9380000-9980000 GCA_027924585.1 Larix kaempferi
TTATAAAGGCATGAATCCATGTACCTTCTACCAAGTGGTTGAGTTGGGAACACTCCAACAAAAGAACCTCATGCATTTTGGAGTCACCATTGTTACATGTTTTATGCAAAATGTTGTATCTCACTACTCCAAAATTGAATTGCTTCCCAACCCGAGGTTCGAATCTCTCATCTTTGCTAATAAATTCCCGTGATAGGGATTATTCCCTAATGATTGGTTGAATAATATTGTTACAGGGGATTTATGTAACATACCCAGTACTTGAGACATTTTATGTTTGTGGAAAAACATTACCTTAACTTTTATTGTAAAGTTTTATATTTGACCAAGTGTCGAGGATGACTGTAAATGAATAATATTATTATTTAATAAATTAAAATAGGAGACACTCCCCCAAAGAGACGGTTGAAAGAGTGTTTACTGACCCACTAGGCGGAATGGAATCTGGGGTAGAAGGAAATGGACAAGTGGCAGCATCTGAACTCAGTAACTAGCTGTTGTTATGGGACAACTCCCTTATTTTGTGGTCAAGTTCCCTGGAATGTGGAACTGGAGCTTATGGCTCATTGAATGAAAACTGACCACCAAAAAGACCTAGGCATCTTTTATAGCCATCGAATTTGAGCAGAGGCTCACACTTTCTCTGACGAGAGAATTTGCCTTGTGGTTTTGCTGGATATTACACACAAGAGATTTGATGAGGGGAAGCTATGTTTTGAGTTGCAGAGTAAGACTGCCTTATTTCTACTAAGTGCAGATTGTTCCTGCTGAGTGCAAAGTTTTTGGATATGTATGCAAGTCCCCATTGATTGCTGAAGTACATATGTGAGGTGTATGCAAGTCTCCATTGATTGCTAAAGTACAACCTGAGTGCCTTGCTTCTACACAGAGTCTTCTTCCTAGTGGTTCAGTAAACAGGCTCGGGGGTCCAAAGGAGCATGTGATTTGGATGCTTCTTTTGGAGAAGGCTGGGAGGAACAGGCCTCTTTGGGTGTTTGTCCACCCCCACCCTATCAAGTTATCAGGTTCTACTTGTTATATTTTATTTATTTTCTGAACTGTTGAACTATGTTGAAAACTATATGTTTATTAGATATCAATAGTCTATTTTAAATGACTAATTCTCTAAACTAAATATTACTTTTGTAAGTTAAATGAATGATCATATTTCAATAATGAATGATTGAAGATAAATATCTCCCTGTATTTTTCATTTCACCCCAAGGTGATGTACTCTAGTATAGGAAGATAATTAATTAACATAGAATAGATATGATATCTAGATACTGATGAAAAGTAAATGCCTTTTTTTGTTTATGATGTTATCTAAAGTCATTACTATAGTTACATAAATAGTTCCTTAAGCTATCTAGGTTTGCTTTCCTAAATAGTAGATTTCAATAGAAGTAAATAGTACAGAGTAAAGAAATAATTTATATTGTTTTCGATGAGTAGTACTACCTATAGAATCATCTATCAGAAACATAGTTTATACTGTACATTTGTATATAATGATCTATACAGATCTAAATTAAACCCTAGGTTTATATATGTTTGATATATGAACAAGAACCAAGATAGGAGAATCGATACAATTAAATTATATAAAGTTTCCAAATAAACATATTAGGTTACAGAACTCAAAAACAAAACCCCAGTATTATAATCAATACAGTAAGACTTATACTTTAGTATTCACTACACAGAATTTATGCATATAATATGACAAAACATTATATTCATTTCAGCATCGAGAATACTACTTTCAAACCAATATTATAAACCCCTGTAATGCTAAGCAAATACAAAGAGTAGGTCAATTCTACCAAGGATCAAACCCCATAATATTTACTAGTAATAATTATTGAATCACTATATAATGAACACTATAGCTTATTAAAAACCTTTCAAGGTAAGGTCAGAATTACTAAATGCTATCGCAACAATTATAGGTTTAGACCCAAATTTTATTTTCCAACTAAGTCATAAGACTTTAGGGTTAATACATAGCATTACAGAATTCAAAATAAGTTTTTACAACACATTAATAAGTAATAGCACAGGTTCGAGCCACATTAAGAGGCACGCTCAGGATGACTATTATAACATTATAATTTTAAACGAACACAATAAGATTCGGGTTCGAGACCTATGGGCTCACCCGAGGGTTCATCAACTGATGTGAACCAACTCAAAACTTTTCCCAGCCATCAATTTAAATACAGTAACTTAAATCACAAAATTTATGAATGTCAACATAGTTTACATCCAAGGTTAAGCTCAATAGCACTCCTTGCATCGCAGCTCTTATCTTTACACAGGTTAAACAAATAACTACCACAGGCTCGATTTTTCCCAACCAAGAAAATGCGCAGACAAGGTTTTTACCAACGTATAAATACAAGGAGAATTAATATTGTGGTAGTTGGGTTTAAAACCCTAAAACTTTTCTTATAAATTTTTTTTGCAAAGGTTACAAACTGTCACGAAGCCGAAAGATAAATTTATAAACATATTCATACAAACGATAAATGTTAGTATCGAGATAGAGGTCAGGGTACAAACCCTGTAGCACTCAATAGAGATCCAATATAACATAAAGGAATAAACAAATGCATTGAGATAATTGACCGGGCCGAGAGAAAAGCCTCGACGAAATAAATCTTGGACAACGAAGTAAAATCATTTTATGTGTTTTTATTTAGTCTTAAGGAAAATTTACAATTGTAGCCATACTGTTGAGGGAGACTGAGGGTAATCCACTCTTTCGAGCCCTGTAAACAACCTCCTCATAATACTGACAGAGAAAACCCAACTTGGGTCAATACCCAGAATGTTGATTAAACACCATAACATTGTCCTAGGCAGTCTCATAGATCTTTCAACAAACAAAGAATGCACTGGCGAGAAGCAACGAAGATTCAAACAAACACATCTCGGTTGGCATAGGAACACCTGGGCAAAACCGAGGCTTACTGGTGAATGTCAACTGCTGTGGACTTGTCCTTTCACTCTTATTTCCATCACTCTAGAACGAAAGTTCTTGTCCTGCCATAGTCATTAAAACGAGGTTAAGCACGAACACATGCATAAAATCAGTATTGTAAACAAGGGTTTGTACATTGTAAATAGTTTACCTTATCAGTATCGAACTCGAAGCCAACCAGACACTGGAAACCATGTACATGATGTAAAAACCCATAACTCCTCACGACCCAACACTCTCATCATCTAACCAACTCGACGAGTGGAGCTTGAATTCCCAAAAACTATGGCGGCCGAAGAAGGCTCAACCTCCTCCTCCACAACCAAACGTAACAATAATCCAAGGACCAAAACCCCAAACATTCCAGTAGGGTTTGATACTATCGAACAAAAATTACTATCATTCATGTGATCAACATTTAATGCCCCAGCTACCACCAACGTTGAATTTTATACAAAAACCCACTTCATTATAATTATCAACATATTTCTTGGAACACATTTATTTATGGCGCCGGTTGGGAAACAAAGACCCACTTTTACATAGTTTAACCCATAACAAATATTTATACCAAGAAGATATGCCTTGAACATCAAAGCTCACGTTATGCCTTAAAACCAACTATTCATTTATCAACTCAAGAATTTATTTAGCATCTTTTGAAATGCATGAAAGACTCCCATACTAGGAGATTGTTATAAAAAAACTAGAATGATGAATTGTAGTAATTGTCACATAGACTCCACATGCACTATGGCATCACACACTAATTTGAACATACATTGTAATTATAACATTGATGTTGAGTCACAAGCCACCACCTTGTTTATGGCTAAAAGCTTTAATATTTTAAACATAGAACTTAGCTAGGAGTCACCACTATCATTTTATCAAACCATCGATGGTATGGAAACCTAAACATGGACAAAATAAATAAGTATGCATTAGCTTAAAAGCTAAGTAAGCCTCAAGTTGTGCACCAGTATCCAACTGCCAACCAAAGAAGTTAATTAGTAACCTATCATACGAAGTCCCTCCTGTATTAAAACATAATTTATGGAATTATAACTAATAAACACTTATAACAGCTTTATTAATAATATTTCATCAAGATATAAACATCATAATGAGCATTAACTAGAAAACCAGTGGTTCATCACAAGGTTACAACCAAGTCGTAAAGTGCTCACAAAATTATAGGAGGCCCGTAATATGACCTCTCTTTCAAGAACGACGAATTTATGTTTTCGGTAAGAAACATCGCCAAAGATAAAGGTTCTTAGACATTGTTGAAAAACGCAGGAATGACGACCTTATATATTTAAGTATTACAATATAAATTACAAACATAGGAGTGCTTATATATTAATTGTCGATGAGACAAATAAAAGTATTTAAAGATAAATAAAAGTTGCATTTATTTAACAGTAACATTAGATACTAAACATGCACTTATTACTTTCACATAGCATTTATTGTTGAATTAAATGCTTGGAAATTTTTTAAATTTTTACGTAATTTTTGGTTTTGTTACACTTTAGTATTCATTGCAACAAAGGAAATGTGTTGAGAGGCTCTATCAAACACCTTCTGGGAATTCTCTAGGATCCCACATTTGGCATACATAGTAACTATTTCCTGCAATATGCAAGTTGGTTTTTAATTAATCATAAAAATAATATAGCAAAAACTACCAACCAAAACATGCTATTGGATTGAAATAATTGATCAATCACATATTACCCCAAAAAATTGAAATGGACAATGCTTGATTACCTTTCCTTAATAACTAGACATCCATACTCCAAGTGGTTAATAAAAAATCCTTCAAACATGTCCTAAAACCCCTTATCCACAATAGGAACACTCAATTACTTCTCAAGCCTTGAAATCTCTCAATTTGGTGCCAAACTTGGAGCACATTCCACATTATTTCACATGTTTGGGTATTATGGTGAGTTTATAGTTTTGGTGTGCAACTAAAAATACAAATAAAATACCTCCATTGTGTTTTGTTTGACCTTATACAAATGAAATGCTTTCGCAAGAGTTTTTGACCTTACTAATCATCACTCACGTTGTTTACTTGGTTTCTACTTGCATAGGTACAACAACTATATGGTATGTCAATTTACTAACCATTATGCATAACACATTTGGGTCTATTGCCACGACGTTTTTAACTTATTTTCAACTCCTGGCTTGGAAAAACCTTGTGTTTTAGATTCTTTTGGATCTTTTATAGGACACCAACATGCATATTTCCAACCACATTCATGAGTGGCATCAATGGTGAACATTGTGTAAAATAAAAATTCAAACCAAATTTTTTATTGGATTGGTTTCGTAATTACATATTATCCATGATCTCCAAAGATGTATTGACAACCATGCCATAGATTGAAGATGAGGTCGTCCTTAAGACCCAACATTTTGATCTGACTTATGCCTAGTGAGGGCACAGTGAGGGTATCTATACACCATCTTACCTGACATTCAACACTATTTTCCATTAGATAGAGCTAACCCAAGTTGTAAAACAAGTAAAAGTTTGCATTTAGTTAATGAGGCTCGATTGGATGGAAATGTGTACAACTCAACCAACCAATGCAACCAACTACAATTCATAGCTCATTTGCATAAAACAATAGGTATGTGATGAATCTAGGTGGATTTGAGGGGTTAATATAATAACTAGATGAAGGAGGGAATCTTACTAGAGGAACTAAATCATGCCACATGTCCACAAGGGACAAAGATCAAAAATTTAATAATTTGGTTTGTCCTATATCTATCATACAAGTTTGGATCATCTTTATTTATAACATGCTTGCTAGAAACCATGAGCCATGAATGATGTTTTTGGTATTGAAAATTCAACTACAACATGTTGTCACATTTTAATGATTGTAAGTACCACAAAATAGGTACTTTTCAGATCTATATTCCTCAAGTGAGGAAGATAGAGTAGAAGAGGTTGAAAGCAAGACGTCTAATACAAGATCTAACAGGTCAAGATCAACTAGAGGTGAAAAGGTAAGGAGAAAATTTCGTAGACACATGGAAATTTTTGTTTTTGAGGGAGGATCATGTGGTTATGATAATGAGAGCATAGGTGACATTGAGTTTCCCCTGAGGTATAGATATCTTGTCAAACGATGGATACCCCAGGAGCTACCCCAAGTGGACACGAATTTATTCCTCAATGGGAGGACTTATCGCATTGCTCCATCCTCTTTACATGGATTGGGGCTATTTTCCATGGACGGCATAAAGGTGGCATATGGAACTGAAACTGAATTGATGGAGTATGTCGGACCATGCTACAAATACAATAACTGGTTGTTGTTGGTCCGATATACGCGAAATATGTGGACATACGAAGTGGCAGCAAAATATTGTCAACTATTGGACAACAATATGAACAAAGGAGCAACTGTGTATATTGATGGAAGGCCAAAAGCTTCAGGAAATATCACAAGGTTGATAAATAGCACACGACCAGGGTCAAAACATAATCTACCCAATTGTGTATTTGACGGGCGTGAAGAAAATCATGTATTCGTATGTGCAACAAAATAAAAAACTGCAGGTGATGAGTTGTTGATCGATTACAGTTTCAATTGAATAGATGCGGGGGTTGTTGTTATGGGGGTAATTTTCTTATACAACATTTAACTCAACCATTGATTGATGACTTATTATTTTTCTCTTGCAACAAATTTACTTGTATGTCATGTTTTTTATAATATACACATGGTTAATTATATGTCATGCTTTTCATTAATCACGTTTAAGAGACATTGTTAAATATGTAATTTTCATTTTTAATGTGTCTTAATTCTTATATTGTGGAAGGGTGATCGTGGCCATATGGCACAATATGACCGTGGAAAGTCACCAATGGTGACACATGAGGTAAATGTTAGTTTAATAGTACCTAATAGAATCAATGTAATAGTAACCACAATTCATGATTATATTACATATGTTAATATTTGAGAATTTTTATGCTAATGAGCTCAATATTTCAATATGATATCATTCTTATTGTATTGTGGTAGGGGGGCAGTACTCATAGCACACCTACAGCTTCTGGACAGGTAAACGTGGCTTTCATATTAACAATAATTTTTTTTACATTAATCAGGTTTATTATACATGGTTCAATTTTTACTTATCGATATGAATATGTCTTGCTTCTTGTGTTGTGGAAGGGTGATCGTGGGAAGTCACCAATGCTGTTGCATCAGGTAAACGATAGCGTAATAGTACCTAGACATTATTATAGTACTTATTTTTGTTATTATATGCATTATATTTTTGTAATGGTAAAAATAAATTAACTAATTTTATTGATTGGCGTTCGTAGAGCACACCACATCAGGATGATGAGGTGGTCGTTGAGGAAGATATATTTTATTTAACCAAACCAATGGAAACTGTGAAGAAGGATTTGAAAAAGTGAAATCAAGAACTTCTTAGACTTATTTTAATCAGACCTAGGTCTGAAGAAATCAAAGCACAAATTGATGACTTGAGGCAAAAGATAGAATAATATGGGTTAAGGGGCATCTTTGAAATTTTTTACCAACTATGACATATATTCATTTATGTTGTTTTAGTTCCTTTTTTTATATGATCTAATCTATTGAAGTTTACTTTCTGTAGGAATTTTTGGAGATAACACTCGTCCATCGAGAAAAGGCTGCAGAGGTCGGTATTGTTAGTAGCGATGGTTCAACACATCGTCAATCTACTGTACCAATGAGGCTATTTGCATCTCCTGAACAACAATCCATTTCAGATGCTATGACCTCACCGGATGTTGGAGGTCAACATGGCCCTTCAACCACCACTACTTCACAGGATGTTAGAGAGGAAAGTGGCATCAAATGTGATAGTTGCTATCCTGGTGAAGTATGTGTGATTAGCAAGGGATCCGTTAGCTTATTGGTGGACCAAGAATGTGTTCCAATCAAGATACCAAATATTGCAGCTATTATTTAATTTATTCAGTTTTTTTTTTCATGTAATTCAAAGCCACATAACTCAAATTAGTTTTAATTAATGATCATATCTTTTTTGTAGGAAATAATGCTTTTTATAAGAACCTGCATGAAAAGGCGTTGTATATTTTTAGGCCCACCATTAGTACATGGTGGAATGCCCAAAATGACAAATTGAAAGATGATTTCGTGAACCACATGGTCAACTTGTTTGGTGAAACCTTCAGCACAAATGGTGTCACCGCAGCAACTGGCTTAAATTTGAAATATGTCAGGGAAGATTATAGGGACAATATGCAAATTAACCATAAGTATGAGCATCCTACGATGGTTCCGTAGAAGGAATGGAAGGCGCTCATGGAGGATGCAAAGGATAAGGCATTGAGAAAACAAAGAAAGACTAGGCCAATCGGTTCAAGAAGGTATGACACATATCATATTTTCAATCAACAATGTTCATTTTTTTTTAAACTTTTAAATATATTTAAGTTGTGATATCTAACATATTTGCAACCTTTCATAGGATCCTAGACACCTCTAAAGAGACAAAGGAAAGAGTAGAAAAACATGGGCAGCACAAACTGGGCCACGATGGATATCAGAAACTAAGGGCACGAATTGTAAGAATCAAACGATCATTATTTGTAGCCAAATGTTTTCTAACTGTAGCGAACAATTAATTGATTTATCACAAGCACTTTTCATGGTGTTATGCATTATGGGGAAATGATTTTCAAGAGGCATCCACTGAAGAAGACTTGAGGCTCGACTTCAAGTACGGTTTTCAACATGTGCTGGAATGTCGAAAAAGATTGGGACAAACCACAATTTCCCCATTGATGCACGCAGAGGTAAATACAGTCAATAAGGCCATCATTATACTGTACTTGTGTTATCTATTCATGAATGATTACATTGAACAATAAATGTCTTTTTTTGTTTTCAGGGTGAGACCAACAAAAGCAGCGAGGGTAGTGTTACCGAACCGGTACCACTCGATGGTGGGGAGCTGCCTAGCCATTCAGGTATGTATACTATAGAAAATATGTATTCAATATGATTTTAAATACATAATTGCTGACGTTTACTAATTAATATTTTTCTGTGAATGGAAGAGCATGTACCTTCTCATGCTCAACCGGGAGAGGAACAAATGGCAGAACTAATGAACACTCCAATTGACTCAGTTAGTCATCCAACAGTTAAATATCATTGTAATTATATTGGAAATAATGAAATGCATATTTCAGTAATAACTGGGCATTTATATCTATACAACTATCTTGGTTTTTGCAGATGTTGCCCCTCTCCATCGACCTCCATGCCCTGATAATCGACGTACCAGAAGTATGGTACAGGGTGGCCTATCCACACAATCAACAGAAAGAGAGGGCACAAAAACTACAATGGGTCAAGACACCAGAGATGAAGCCCCCCTCTTCGAATTTCTCAGGAAAAAAAAATGTAGTTGTAAACATTTAAGATTTGTATTTGACTGAGTGAAGGCATGAAATATTTTCAGTTTTGTTAAAAGTTTCTTAATCTAGTCACTGCATGGTCATGTTTTAGAATTGAGGTTTCACATGTGTATGTTATTGCTCAGTTCATGTTTCTTAATATGTGTTACATATTTAGAGGACTATGGTTATCCTCAAGGGACTGGCCACCCCTTCCTAAGTTAAACTGAGGAAGATGGGATGACCATAGCATTTATAATTGGTGAACTGTTATTATTGTTTTTGTTTTTAGTACTTTAATGACTTATGTAGCTCTATGTTTGATAGTATTGTGCTTATTAGAACAATTAATATAACTATGTTTGTGCTTTTTGAAATTTATATGTGAAATGTTTGTTCACTTTGTTGCATAGCTTATTTTTGAATATGTGTGACATCTTATGAGGACTATGGATATCCTCAAGGGGCTGGCCACCCTTTGCTGAGTTAACTTGAGGAATATGATATGAACACATGAGCTTCCTTATCCTAGGATGATGATTATGAGCTTCCACTCATTGCATGAGACACATGAGACGTATGACCACATACACTTGAGAAGGCCGGGTATCCTTCCTTGGCGTTGACTTGATGTGCATGAGCCTAGTATGACGTCGTGTTTCCTTATTATGTTACGTTGACTTTCATGTTTACTTGTATGTGATGTTTATCCTTGTGGTGACTCGTGATTGACCCTTGCATGGTAACGTTGAGCTATACAACCCTTAAATGTTGGCGTCCAACTTGTTGATGACTAGCGTGACCCCTTAGGATTGTTGTACACCCTTGCGTTGAACTTACGAGACCTCCTTAGGTGCCATCCACCATAGCGCTACCTTATATGAATTTTTTGGAGTACCTTGATGTCAGTTATGATTGTGTGTTGGTTGTACTGTTGTGCTGCTCTTGTTTTTTATTTGTGAGGATTTTATGATCTATTTTAGGGTCTTTTCCAGTTCTGGGTTCTCTGCTTTCACAAGTATGTTGGTCTAGTTGACTCTCGTGCAACTAACCTAACGCTAAGAGGTTGAAGTCTGAGGATAAGGGAGGTCTTCCCCAACATTTGATGTTGAGTTTATAATTGTTTCAGATCTGACATATATTGCTACTGTTATTACTGTTATTGTTTTCAGTACTTTAATGGATATTGTAGCTCATTGTTTTTGGGACATGCTAGACTTGAAGGGTATTGAGGTATGGGTTTTTCACTGCTAACTCTAGATATCATTCATTAGATATAAGTACTCTAACTAGTTGTAAAGACAAATATTCTTGAATAATTAATTATATTAACATGAAGTTTGTGAAAGTCCTAAATGGTGACTTGCTATGATATGAAGATAATTTTGTGGTGGATGTTTCTTAGGTTAGAGATATTTACAGTGCTGGAGAGTATTCAATCTTGGTCACAATTGATAGGCAAAGTGCATTTGATAGGATTCTAGCTTCTATGCCATTCAAGGGGCAGGTTATGTAACTACTTTGCTTCCTCATTTTATTTATATTATTTTCTATCCTTGGATGACCTTGATGTGTTTTTCCAAGTGGTTATTCTTCTAGTAAATTATAGTGTGCTTGTTATTATCTCATCAATGTACCTATGACAAGTTAACGCTTTTATTGTGTTGTACTATAAACTATCAAATATGACAAATCATTGTGTGCTAGGTGCAATTGTGTTCATTGAGGTATGCTTAGCATCAGTGACATAAAAAAATCTAGCAATGACTACTAGACTTCAAATTGAGAAAATGAAATCCCTAATTCTTAGTAAGTTATGTGATTGTTTATTTTTGGGTCACCAATATTTAACCTCTTATATCAATGCATATGATTTTAACTGAATTATTCACAGTATCAAGAGAATATTGATGAGTTGTCACCATGTTCCCAATTGGGGTTGGAAAGAAATAAGTGTTATCTTATTGTGTTAAAATATGGAGTGAAAGTTGGTATGTGCAATAATACATAAGTCTTTCCTGAATCCAATGATCCACTATGTTCACCTTGGCAAAGACTATTATATTGTGAATCATGCGGAGATTTTAGAACCTGAATTGGGAAATGTAGTTAATATAGCTATCCCTGATCCCAATAGCTCATTCAGTATTGTAGAAGATCTTTATAGAGTTTCATTCCTCAGCATAATGATATCATTGAACTATGTGACTAAAGATTCTAATTGGATACAACATTAAACAATGTTTCAGAGTGCAGACATGTATTGGCTAAAGGAAAAAGAACAAAAGTCCAAGTACTCTCTATGGATGTTGAATGTAAACAATGACAGTAGGGTTTGGAGATATTGATCGATTCTCTCTCATCATTGCCTGGACTTCATAGTCCCATTGACACACTTTTCTTTTCCATTAACTGAGCATTAATAAAATTATCTTATCTTATATTAGCTTAGCTTATCTTGTAATCATATATTCTTCATCTCATTAGAATAACCTATGTTTGGGAGGAAATTAGTCTACCCAGATAGTCACTTGCTCTAGAACACATTTAAAAAAAAACAAAGAAATTATTTATCTATTTCCTTGCTATAAAATTTGGCATGCATGCATGTAACCTTGCCATTTTGATTGTTGTAGAAGCATGTTATGTATGTCATCTGTGGTGGATTATTCCTATAATCTAATATGCATGACATGGTTGTAAACATATGTAAAGAAGAGGTAGCTCGAGAGAGTTTATGGATGTACTATTTCTTTTGTACCCTCCATTTTAGAGATGAACTTGAAATGGTTTCCATGCTTTTGGATTATGAATTGCATTCACAAACTTCTGCAATTACCTAAGTGAGCTTGATTAGCTAATTGAATTTTAGATGCCCATTTTAGATTCAATGTAGAACCTAACTCCTCACCTATTCCATCTTCCAATTTTCATACTCATATATATCTAATGGAGGATAGAGTATACAACATATGTATACAATTGTGACAGTTCTTTTCTTGAATTTTTTTTCTTATGTGAGTATTCTCTCATTTTGGTTCTCTCATGTGTGGGAGAATCTGCAAGAACATGGAGAACTTCGAGTGATCAAGTGTAAAAGCATGCTGACAACTTGCAAGAATTTTCCTTGAATCTCTTCCATTTGAAAGTCATTATGCCACTGGTTCAAGCATTTTAGTTTCAATAGGCACATGGGGCCATACCAAGGCCCCATCTTACACAAAACCGAAGGACTATTTTGTTCTTTGCTAGGAAGGGTGTACTATCAACAGAAATTGAGGATTGTTTCCTCTAAGTGCGGACTTGGGAGGAAAATAATCAGAATTAGGAAAGTGAAAAATACATATTTTGTATAGTTAGGTGAAAGGTAGATATTTTGTATTGTAAGTCCTTTTCTAGGACTTATTAGCAAACCTTACCTACCACTCCACCTAGTTGTTACCTACCACTCTACCAAACTCCACATATATGTTTCATCTGCTGACAATAACCACTGGTCTCAAACAATTTATTTTTGAGGTGCCCACCTCCAAGTTGGAAAAAAATGACTAATAATGAATTGAATATCGAGGGCTTGAATATTTTTCCCATTTGGTAATTATAATGCCCTGAACCTCGCATGTAAAAATATCCAGTTAGATTTCCTCTGCACTTTGTTTGACTCTATTTATATTGTTAAATTGTCATAATTAATTCATATATTCAACAAGGAAAAGTTTATAACTAACATTTGTGGATGTCTTGCAGGGGGATGAAGATATTAAGTAGGGTGTTGCTGGTGCTCAACCTATTCCCCCTGAGGATGCTGGAAATGATAAGGTGATTAGTGCACTGGAAGCTAATATATCTGCAATTATTAGTGTTGATCGAACAATTACAGCCCTGAAACAGCTCCAGGTGATGGATTATTTAAGTTTCTTTTTATCCTTTTACTATGCATTCATTTTCTGGATTCTGAACGTATTATAGAGATTGTTGTGTTTTGGTTGTAACTTGTGTCACATATCTATGAGAGTTTCACTTTAGATTGGCTCTCCTTTGGTAAAAGGGGGGTGTCTCTTGGATATGATTGCAAAAGGTAGGAAATGGAGGCTTAAGGTGAAGTGAAGAATTAGCTTTAGCAAAACATAAATTGTAGCACAGTAACATAAGGTGATGGAGTATTGATATTAGTGCCTATCTAGATTGGGAAAATGGAGTCAAAGAGGGAATCAAGAGGGCCAAATTCAAGTGAATGGGGATGGTTAAAAGTGTTTCCTTTGCATACAAAATCTCACTTATGGATGCTTTGACTAAACTATTGGAAATCAAGGTTTGTAGGCTCTTACAAGGATGCTCTAGTCATGCACATGCTAGGCAAATAAAGTGTGATTTCATTTAACAATTAAAGATACTACGAAACCTTTCCATGAATGACTAATCACATCTGGAAATTAAAGCAGAAAGAAGAATAAACTGAATAACCCTATTTAAGCCTCTTTCATTAATAGTTGGCCTCCCTACTTAAGGTCCTTGTTGTAGCAGAAGTATTAGATGTTTCAACAAATAAAGTTAGCAAGATGGATGAGAAGGGAATCCACACATATAGAAACCCTCAAATTTCCATTAACCTTCAAAATATATTCAATGAGTCTCATGGGAGGCGTTCTCCCACGAATCAGAGCCTCACTACAAATGGAAAGAGCTAGCCTTTTAATAGGCTTGTAGTTCCAATCCTTTTACAATAAAATATCATGTGTTTTCCTAGATTCACTAATAAGTAATCTCTCCATGAATAATGAGAAAATAATCATGGAGACTTCTAGATCCATGTTTTTCTCTAGTGAAAAAAATACAATAGTGCTAGCTCATAACCAACTCATGTTACAAGGTCAAAAAATAAAATGACATAGTTATGTTATGTGTCTTCTTCCAAGGTGGACATCCATCTTTCTCAAGGGAATGATCCATGAAATATGTATTTTGTGTGATCTACATAGGTGGACATCACATCATGTAGGGATGGAAATGTGTGCAAAGGTCTCTAATGGTGGATGTGAGTTTTTTTATGTTTTTACCTGATTTGTTTTAGTTTGCAATAAAAAATCTCTCTTTTATAACAATTAAAAAGTGACAAAATAGTTATATTCAGAGGCCAATTGTATTCTTTGAAATATGCCCTTCAACCTGTAAACATGGAACGGGTTACCAGATCTTTAGACATTATGAATAATATCAAACAGAGGGCCTTCTAGCTAGAGCTAACACTTTACCCTAGGATTAGTCGGCCACTGTCATCTAATCAAAGGCTATTTCTGAATTACTTCAACAAATTCTGTTGATTGATAGTTGAAGGAAATAAATAGAGGGTAAGAGAATTTAGATGAAGCAGCCTCTCACTTCAGCATTTATGTTCCTAAGCACACAACAGAGGAGTCAACTCGGGTCCTTATTTCAGTTGCTTCTGCATGACCTCCACCTTTGATATCTATCAAAGAAGCCATCAAATCTGTTTTGACATACAGAGTGGGTTCATTGCTGCTCCTGTTGAACCCATTGTTGATGAGGTAAGAATCAATTTTGTTGTACCAAGCTCGTGGAGCTTGTTTTAGACCATACAAGGCCTTTTTCAGCTTACATACCTTGTGTTCTTGACCTTTGACAGCATAACCAAGTGGCTGGTCTACATAGACTTCTGCTTCAAGTATGCCATTGAGAAAGGCATATTTCACATCCTTTGATAAATATGTCACTGGTTTTGAGCTACTATTGCAAGTACATCTCTAATGGTATCCATCCTTGCTACTAGATTAAATGTTTCATCATAGTCTACACCATATTGTTGAGCAAATCCTTTTGCAACCAACCTTGCTTTGTGCTTTTCTATTTCTTCTTTTTCATTGAGTTTGTTCTTATAGACCCATTTTACTCCAATATTTTTTTTGTCTGATGGGAAATCAACAAGATCCCAAGTCTGATTCCTTTCAATAGAATCAATTTCTTCATTCATTGCTTGTACCCACTATGCATCTTTTATTGCTTCATCAAACGATGTTGGCTAACATGAAAATAAAGCATACTGTAATTGCTCATCAATAACAGGAGTCTGCTCTAATAACTACCTTAAGCTTATGGTTCTCTGGTTTTGTGGTGGATTGTTTGCTGGTGTTGATTCTTGTTGTTGTTGCTGCTGTTGTACCTCCAGTGTGGGCATTCTAAGTGGTTTTGGTGGTACTTGACTATCTTTCTGCTGAATATCTGTTGTATCACTCCAGAATTTGTCTTCAAGGAACTTAACATCTCTGCTCACCACAACCTTTTTGGTGACATGATTATACAGTTTGTAATCCTTATGATGTTCACTGTAACCAGTGAAGATACACTTTTCACTTTTCTTATCCATCTTTTTCCTTAATTCATCAGGTATGTGTGCAAATTCCACACATCCAAATACTCTGAGATGTGAAACACTAATCTTAGTGCCACTCCATGCTTCTTCAGGAATCTTATCTCTAACACTTACTGTGGGAGATCTATTCAGTAAGTAAACTGAACATGCAACAGTTTAGCCCAATAATCATCTGACATCTTCTTATATGACATCATACTTCGATCCATGTTCATGATGGTTTGATTCTTTTGTTCAACAACTCCATTCTGGTGTGAAGTGTCACTGGTAGTGAACTGGTGTTGAATGCCATGTTTTTTATAGAACTCTGCAAAATCATGTGAGTCATACTCACCTTCACCATCTAACCTGAGTACTCTGATGGATTTACCTAACTGCTTTTCAGTCAATGCTTTGAACTCTTTAAATTTGGAGAAGGCATCCGATTTGTGTCTAAGAAAGTAGATCGAGAATTTCCTACTATAATCATCAATAAAGGTTAGGAAATAAATACTACCTCCTATGGACTGATTTTGCATGGGTCCACATAGGTCTATGTGTACTAACTCAAGGTATTCTTTGGCTCAAGATGTGGAAGTGGGCAAATTTTCCCTTTGATGTTTCCATAGGATACAGTCTTCACATGAACTTGATTGTTCATTTATAACTGGTGACCCCTTAACCATGGACTATTGTTGCAGATGAATGAGACTCTGAAAGGGTAGATGACCATACCTATAGTGCCACAACCAGGTTTCACCTAGACTGGAAACAATATGTTAATATGACTATGACAGGATTGCACTTCTCAGAATCGGTGGGAATATTCTATTCTTGGTCATTTCTACGTTGGCTAAGAGTCTTCTATAGGGGGCTTTGTCATAGACAACACAATATGAATCAATAAACCTGACGTCATACTTATTCTGAATCAGTTGACCCACACTGATCAGATTGAATTTCAGATTAGGAACATAGAATACATCATGTATAAACTTCTTTTCATTATGTTTAGTAAGAACATGAGCAATGCCTTTGCCTTGAGCAGGAACAAGATAGTGATCAATAGTGATCACCAAGCTTGATTTTTGTATTGAAAAATGAATCTATTTTAGAAAATAATGATTTGTTACATGTCATATGATTGCTGTAGCCACTGTCTAGCAACCATACATCTGAATGATATTCTTCTTCAGTCACTTGGCATGAGAGAAACATGACTTCTGATGAGCTTTCTTCAACATTCGAGACATGGGATATGCCATTTTTTTGGTCTGCTTGATTCTTTCTGTAGTATCATTGATAGTGGCCATACTTCTTGCAGTAGTTGCATTGAATGTTGGACTGATTAGTCCATCTCTTTCCTCTCCCTATCTGATTCTGAGAGTTGTGAGAGTGCTCACCGTGATTTGAGTGTTCATAAGCAGTTCTATCCTCTGTAGAATGATAACTTCTTCCTCTTCTATCTCATCCTATACTTCCTCTGCCTCTACCTCTGCTGAGAGAAGCCTGAGTGTTGAATGCATTTGACAGAGACTCTTCTTCTTAATTGAGTCGAGATTCGTGGGACAAAAGGGACCCTGTTAACTCTTCTAGGGTAAATTTGGACATATCTTTAGATTCTTCTATAACAATGAAAACCATAGCAAACTTCTTAGTGAGAAATCTAAGAATATTTTGGACAACAACCTTTTGTTCCAAAGCTTCTCCATATATTTGGAATTGAGTTACAATACGTGAAATCCTAGTCATGAATTGATCTACAGCCTCATTTTCCTTCATTTTAAGACTTTCAAACAGAAGTCGAAGGGTTTGGAGTCTTATCATTTTGACTCTGTCAATACCTTTGTATGCAGATGCAAGGAAATTCCATGCTTGATATGTGGTGGTAGATCTTGAATCCACGGAAAAATGGAATCCTCAATGAAACTCTCGATCAACCACTTTGCAGTGACATTTCGATCTCAGTTTTCTTCAAGGGATTTCTAGTGAGAATTAGACATAGCAGCCATAGCGGTTGCATTCGGATTTGTGAACTCATTTTCAACCATATCCCAACATTTGTTGAGTTGGAGAAACGTTTGCATCTTGATTGACCAAAACTCATAGCTGGTGCCGGTCAACATTGGTCCGGATATCTACTTCATGTTGGTACTTGTCATTTTGTATGATTATCCTTTAAACAGAGTGTCGCGACTTATATAACTGACATAGTGCATCACAGGGTACGTCGGACAAAATCAGTGCAAGTGAACAGTGTTCGATGCGCTTTTCCTTAACAACAAGTGCATTGGTGATGCCCTTCTTCTGTGCAGAGAGTGCGTCGGTGACGCATTTCTTCTATGCAACAGGTGTGTCATGCCATAGTTCCTGAAAGAGATAGGTGCGTCGGTGCTTTCAAAGGAAAAATGAAAAAAATATTTGATGCGGCCCCAAAGCTGTGAAGATGCTCCTCCACGCTGATGTGTTCCGTCTCATGTATGTGTGCTTTCCACTATGTGAAAAGGCTTACCCCAAATACATGTATGGATCAAGCCATACACTTTGATACCATGTTAAAATATAAAGACATAAAAGAATGGAACACAAGTGGGCATATTGATTTCCTTCTGATTATTAACCATGAGCTTATATAGGATTACATCACAACAATACTACTATCCAATACTATGGAACAAAAAATACTATGGGATAGCCAAGTGTCATATTTAAACGTTAACCAACTAATAACTCAATTAACTAACCAATTTATGACCATTAAGATTACAATTCTTAACAGGAAAGAGGGCATAATATTGTTCATCTTATTATTCACATGAACATAACTTTTATACAATGTTTACACAAAACTACCTTCAACCATCAAGTAACGGTGAAGTTGTTAAAGACTTTATGATTAGGGATAATATTCCTAACATCAATTATATACCTAACTATGAATGTATAAAGAACAAGTCTATACAGAGCTTGAGAAATAGGTAGAAACGTTATGATTTGATTAACAAAAATCACATAAAGATATATTGTTGTTTAGACTATAGATCGAATGCCTTTTCCCGTGTGAAGTTGTAATGGTTACAAGCATTTTCCTCTTATATGGATAGATGCATTCTTATTTCTTTCAACTCAATCAACCCAAAATTCCATATCTTTCAAACAACAAAAATATTATACACTTTAAAATTCAGAATTAAAAAATATTGTATTAAAATTCAAAATTTAAACAAATTCCAAAATTAATATAAATTTCAAAATCTCGAAATGAAAGAAAACAAATTTATGTTTTTCAACATGTTCCTGGGAAACATACAATGAAAGGAGAGGAAGACAATAGTGAAAGTAGACAACAATGCAACGAGAGGGAGAGGGCCTACACCGCATTGCCCATTGTGCCAGTGCTTTGAGCGTCCAAATAGAATAACTAATGCATGAATAACTAGTAGTTGATTGATAAAGAATAGTTTTCGCAATTAAACATAAAACCAAGATTTTGAGTAGCTGATGGTTATTTGAAATAAATAATATTTAAAAAATAGAATATAGAAAATAACTGGTAGTTATGTATAGATAATTAGTTACTAATGCATAAATAACTAGTAACTATTGATAAAAAACATTTTTTACAACAAAACATAGAATAAACTTGTGTAAACCACAAATTAAGTAACTATACTAATTTAATTTCAATTCATGGATAGTTGTTACTCACTCTCACTCTAATAGCATGGTATAATAGCATGGTAATGCATAGCTGAGAGAGAGAGGAAGGAGCTTTTTTGTTTTTCATGCAGCAAGTTGAAAGCGCTTTTATTTCAGGGCAGCAGATGTTGACAAGAAAAGGGATTCAACGAAAGGCTTCTGTAAAATATCCCTAGCTAACACTTTTAAGATAATTGCTAAATGAAAATTAAGCTAATGTAGGACCTGAATTGGAAGCTCCATGCCCTTGGCCTGGAGTTTTATGAAAAGACCCCGATTTCTTCATTTTATACATACTTTCAACTGGAATGTCGAACATCTTATCGAGCTTTCCAGACTTCTTAATGTTCCCTCTCGTGTACAGTATAGTGGTGGAGCTCATTGTTGACTGCTTGTCTTTGTCTTTGCATTAGTCCAGCCATCACATACAACCCATTGCTAAGCTGGTGTGCTAAAATCCAAACTATTGGTCCGTGTGCCTAAATTACTTGCAACACAGAGCTTAGGAAAAGATCAAATTGGTAGCATAAATTTCCGGAGAAGCCAAAGCCGTAGCTTTGAAGAATTTGTAAATTTTTTGAAGAATTTTCACAATTTTTTTTTTGGAGAATTTATAAAAACAATTTTTTGTGGAACTACCGCGGCCTCTCTATAGGCTAAAGCGTGGTAGATTCGGGACTTATGAGGTAAAAAATTTTGGCACTACCGCAGCCTCCCTATCGGCCAAAGCGCGGTAGTCAGTGAAGACCCGCGGTACTTAGGGCATGAGAAGATATTTTTTTTAAGAAAGATATTTTCCTCATTATTTTATGAGAGTGAAATTTGTTTTTACTTTCACAAAGTTGTTTTATTTTACGAGATTATTTGAGTAAGAATTTTTCTTTTTTACAAGAGAAGAATATATTTTTCAAATCTTGTTTAAGAGGGAGACATTATTTTGAAAAAAGAGGAAGGAGATTATTTTGAAAAATCCAGTGAAGGACACCGCAGCGTCTATGGCTTCTAGCAGTAATCAATCTCAGATTTCTCCTCTTACAGGGAAAAAGGACTATGATGTCTGGGCCATGAGGATGGAAATTTATCTCAGGTCAGAAGATGCATGGGAATATGTCATGTATAGTTATTCCGAACCTGCAGATGATGCATCTTTTCTAGCCCTTTCAAACGCAGAAAAAGATGTCTTGCGAGCGCACAGGAAGAAGGATGCAAAGGCACTGCATATCATAATGAACGCTTTGGATAACATCATATTTCCAAATATATCAGTGTCATTACATGCCAAAGCAGCATGGGATACCTTGGCGACCAGTTATCAAGGTGCTGGTAAGGTACAAACAACAACACTCCAAAACCTAAGAAGAGACTTTAAAGATATGAAGATGAAAGAATCAGACTCTGTAGATTCTTTCATGACCAAAGTCATGGGGATTGTTAATCAGCTGAATATCTATGGTGAAAAGATTGGAGATCAAAGGGTGGTTGAAAGGGTTCTCAGATCCCTACCCCACAAATTTGAGTCGAAATTTTCAGCGATTGAAGAAGTGAAAGATCTGAGTACTCTCTCTATAGATGAGTTGACCAGATCTTTACTTTCATTCGAATCAAGACTCAACAGGAATGAAGAATCCTCTCTAGAGAATGCTTTCAAAGCACATGTCTCATTCTCAAGAGGCAGAGGAAGAGGCAGAGGCAGAGGAGGATCAAGAGGACGAGGCAGAAGTGGCCGAAGTAATGGAAATGGAGATCAAGATCACCATCATAACCATGAAGGTGGAAACTGTGACAAAAAAAGGTCAGATAAATCTAATATTTAGTGTTATTATTGCAATAAATTTGGGCATTATGCTCATGAATGCAAAAAGAAAAAGGCTGATCAAGCAAATCATAATGCTAATGTGACTAATACCTCTGAGGATAAAGATGATATGTTATTTCTTACATGTCATGCTGCACATGAAATCCCAAAGGGACTTTGGATTTTAGATAGTGGCTGCAGTAACCATATGACAAGTGACAGAGGTCTAATTGAAGACCTAGATGAATCAGTGAGGACAGAGGTCAAAGTTGGCATGGATGAGGTAGTTCTAGTTCTTGGAAAAGGAGTGGTCAACATTTTGACCAAACAAGGCCAACAAAAGACAATCTCAAATGTCTATTATGCTCCGGGATTGAAGCATAATATGCTTAGCATTGGGAAACTCACTGAAAAGACAAACTTGTTTTTGATGGATCAGACTGTGAAATTTATGACCCAAATCGACATTTGATCATCAAAATACAATGACTAGGAACAGGATGTATCCACTAGTCATGAATTGCAGTAGCAAGGTAACCTCTTTTGCTCAAAAAGCCACTTGCATGGATGATTATTGGTTATGGCATTTTAGATATGGACATATTCACTTTGGTGGTCTCAAGTTTTTGTAGCAGAAAGAGATGGTAAAGGGATTACCCCCTATGAAGGAGCCAGAAAGAATTTGTGAGTGTTGCATCATTGCAAAGCAACAGAGGGATAGCTTTCCTAAAGGTATGTCTCGAAGGGAACATGCATATTTAGAACTTATTCATACTGATCTGGTTGGACCAATGCAAACTCAATCGATTGGTGGAAGCTATTATTTTCTTACATTTATTGATGATTTCCGTAGAAAAACTTGGGTGTATTTCCTTCGTCAGAAGTCTGAAACTTTTGGCAAGTTCAAGGAATTTAGGGCTCTGGTTGAAAAACGGAGTGGTTATCAACTCAAAGTATTGAGATTTGATGGAGGGGAGAGTATGAATTAAAGGAATTTCATGATTACTGCAAGCATCATGGAATCAAGAGACAATTCACTACAAGATATACTCCTCAACAGAATGGTATTGCGGAACGCAAGAACAGAACCATCATGAATATGGCAAGGAGCATGCTGAAAGGAAGAAATTTGTCCCATGAATTTTGGGGAGATGCAGTGGCTTGTGCTGTTCATGTGATGAACAGATCTCCCACCAAAATTGTGAAGAACAGAGTACCAGAGAAAGCATGGTCAGGTATGACTTGTAATGTTTCTCATTTCAGAGTATTTGGTTGTGTCGCTTATGCTCATGTTCCTAAACAACTATTAAAAAAGCTAGACGACAGGAGTGAGAAATGTATATTTCTTGGATACGGTGAACAAACTAAAGCCTACAAGCTGTATAACCCTATTACCAAAAAGGTTATTCTCAGCAGAGATGTTTTGTTCAAGGAGGAAGAGTCATGGAATGGAACCATAGACAAGGGTATGGGAGCTGCAATACCCCAACCAGAAGATGGAGATGATGAGGAGCTGATTGGACAACAAGATCCACTAGCATCTTCACCAGTAGCAAATACTCCAGAAAGAACACCTATAAACTCAGTTCGAGGTGAAGCATCAAGTCCGCAATCAAGTAATGAATCTGATCACAGTAATAAAAAGACTAGAAGATTGACAGATATTTATGATGAATTGGATTCAAATACCAATTATGTTTTTATTGCTAGTGAACCTGTGTTTTATGAAGAGGCTGTAAAACAAGAGCATTGGGTAAATGCTATGGACAAAGAGATAGATTCCATTGAGAGAAATGATACATGGGATCTAGTTGACCTGCCAAAGAATAAGAAACCCATTGTTGTGAAGTGGGTTTATAAAACCAAACTCAATGAAAAAGGTGATATTGATAGGTACAAGGCAAGGTTAGTAGAAAAAGGTTTCTCGCAACAACCAGGAATTGATTTTGGAGAAAATTTTGCACCAATGGAAAGATTGGACACAATAAGAGTAGTCCTAGCAATTGCAGCACAAAAAAAATGGAAAGTGTATCAGATGGATGTCAAGTCGGCATTATTGAATGGAATTCTTGAAGAAGAAATTTATGTGGAGCAGCCACATGGGTATGAAATAAAATAACATGAAGAGAAATTTTACAAGTTGAAGAAAGCTCTATATGGGCTCAAGCAAGCTCCAAGAGCTTGGTACAACATAATTGATTCTTATCTCATCAAAAATGGTTTTAGCAGAAGCAGCAACGAACCAACACTTTACACAAAGGTAAATCAACAAGGACAGATTTTAATAGTCTGTTTGTATGTTGATGATATGATTTTTATAGGTGACCTCTCAGTAGATGAGTTCAAGGAAGCTATGAATAAAGAGTTCGAGATGACAGACCTTGGATTGATGAGGTTCTTTCTTGGCATAGAAGTAGAACAGTCAAAAAAAGGTATATTTATCTCTCAAAATAAATATGCTAATGAAGTTCTTAAGTGATTCAGAATGCTTAATTGCAAAACAACACCTACACCAGTGGCAACAGGTACTAAGTTGAGCAAAGAAGATGGCAGTCCCAATGTAGATCCAACATTGTATAAGAGACTTGTAGGAAGTCTCATGTATCTCACAGCTACGAGACCTGATATTATGTTTGTTGTCAGCTTGATTTCGAGGTTCATGGAGTCTCCCAAAGAATCGCAGTGGCAAGTTGGCCAAAGGATCTTACAATATGTTGCAGGGACTTCAAGCTATGGAATTTTATACTCAAGCACTAAGTATGATTTTTTGACAGGTTTCACTGACAATGATTTTGTAGGAAGTTTGGATGACAGGAAGAGCACTTCCGGTCATGTTTTTCATCTTGGATCAGGGGTGATTTCATGGGAATCCAAGAAACAGCCCATTGTGACACTTTCATCAGCAGAAGCAGAGTATGTAGCAGCGACATCAGCAGCATGTCAAACAGTCTGGTTACGCAGAGTTTTAGAAGGTCTTCAATAGAAATAGGAAGGACCAACCACAGTTTATTGTGACAACAATTCAGCAATCCCTCTATCCAAGAACCATGTTTTTCACCAGAAAAGCAAGCACATTGATACCAGATATCACTTCATAAGAGAACTTGTGAACAACGGTGAAGTTCATGTTGAGCATTGTAAATCGATTGACCAATTGGCTGACATCTTCACAAAGCCATTGGCAAAAGATATTTTTGAAATTCATAGAAATAATTTAGGCATTGTAAAAGCTGCAGTAGTCAATAGTAGTAATTAAGAGGGAGTGTTAGAATTAGTAATTACTTCAGTTAACATTAGTTTCTATTCTTGACATTCAGTAAATAAATGCAATAGCATGATTTGCATGCATGCAAAAGCTAGGTTAAAGCTTTTAGGGTTTTCCATAAGTGTTTAAATACACATTACGTTCTTGATTGTATTACATCAGTTGATCTCCGCTTATGAATAAAGATTGAAGAGTTGTAGCTCATTCCGCATTATCTTTGTTTTATTTCTGCCTCCAACCTTCAAATAACTGGTAGTTATGTATAGATAATTAGTTACTAATGCATAAATAACTAATAACTATTGATCAAAAATATTTTTACAACAAAACATAAAATAAACTTGTGCCAACCACAAATTAAGTAACTATAATAATTTAATTTCAATTCATGGATAGTTGTTACTCAGTCTCACTCTAAGAGCATGGTAATGCAAAGCTGAGAGAGAGAGGAAGGATCTTTTTTGTTTTTCATGCAGCAAGTTGAAAGCGCTTTTATTTCAGGGCAGTAGGTGTTGACGAGAAAAGAGATTCAGCGACAAGCTTCTATAAAATATCCCTGGCTAACACTTTTAAGATAATTGCTAAATGAAAATTAAGCTAATGTAGGACCTGAATTGGAAGCTCCATGCCCTTGGCCTGGAGTTTTATGAAAAGACCCCTGATTTCTTCATTTTATACATACTTTCAATTAGAATGTTGAACATCTTATCAAGCTCACCAGACTTCTTAATGTTCCCTCCCGTGTACGACATAG
Organism: Larix kaempferi; assembly: GCA_027924585.1. Classification (NCBI taxonomy): domain Eukaryota; kingdom Viridiplantae; phylum Streptophyta; class Pinopsida; order Pinales; family Pinaceae; genus Larix; species Larix kaempferi. The sequence goes on from BSBM01001073.1 coordinate 9,405,333, forward strand.
CGGTGGAGCTCATTATTGACTGCTTGTCTTTGTCTTTGCATTGCTCCGGCCATCACATACAACCCATTGCTAAGCTAGTGTGTCGAAATCCAAACTATTGGTCCGTGTGCCTAAATTGCTTGCAACATATGAGGTTCCTATACTATTGTCCACAAAACTGGATCTTTATGACCAAATTCCAAGCTACTATCAAGAAAAAATCACAAGTTCATGTTAAGAATGTATTTCTGTTACAAAGATGCAGAATCCAAGCAATATGTTGCTGCAGTTAATGTGAATTCACGGAAGCAACCTGGATTTGATCCGTAGAATGTTAATTCAGGGAAGCTGTTGAAAAAATGTAATTATTAGCTGATTGCATATGTAGTCAGTCAATGTTTGTTAGTCAGTTTACAACTAATCCGGGCTCACGTCTCCTTCCTTGTATTTATGTAACGGTTTTGTATTCCGGATGTCAATAATTTTTAGGTAGAAATTAATTGCAGTCATTAATGTAACTCAGTAGCTTCTAGCCGAAGCTATCTCAAATTAGTGGTTATGCAATTTCTATATATATAAGAAGACAATTGAAAATAAAAAATACACGTGTGAGGGAAGAAGAGAAGAAGCGAAGAGCCGTGATCCCATCTCTGTGTAATGCCACAAGTTACTCAATTTTACTACGGTAATATACATAAGTCTATAGTTTTGTGTATTCATTCTCAAGAATGTTGAATATTGGCACATCTTCTCCATATTTACTTGTGTAAATAAAAGTTTACATTTATGGGCCGTAAAAGAAATCAAGATTTTCAAATAGTTCACAGTGGTAAAAGTTATATTTTAACGAGGAGTAACTTCACCTAAGCTTTTGTTTAAGAGATCCGGGAAGTTAAGAAGTTACCCAAAGTAAAAAATATATTCAAAGATCTTCAAAAATCCGTGAAGTAAAGTATTTCGTGAAGTTAAGAAGTAAATACGAAATAAATTTATGCGAACACGAGGGTGTGATTTTCCTTTCAGAAGCAGTCGGGATTTGATCCACTGGCAGAGGTCGTGCTTCTAAACCAAACCCAGGAATTCGGGAACACGAGAAGGTTAGAAATTAAACCATGACTTCCTACTCCTAGAGATACAGAAACAAATGCATATGCAGAGAATCGATGCAAATGCAGAAAATCATCTTTGGAATGCTCAAATACTTGGAATCTATGTTCTATGTTGGAAACTGGATTGCTAGAACATTGGATTGCTCGCTATTGCAGCGAAAGTACAATTTTATTGTACAAACTAATTACAAATTTAACAAGTTGATTTAGAAATCAAACTAAATCTCATTTTTCATATGAAAATGACTATTGGTGTTAGTACTAGAACTATTAAATCTCACAATTAAGTCTCATTTTGGATAGTCACCGTATGCATGATTAGGTCTTATGTAAAACAATCAAATCTCATATTAAATCTAACAATTAAATTTTATTTTGGATAGTTCATGTAGGTATGACTAATTAGATGTCAGGTAAGATTATCAAATCTCATATTAGATCTCATATATTATTTTATGGCGGATGCATGGATAAATAGGTAGTGAATAATGATAACAATTTGTTTAACTAAAGAAAGTAACATGTAGATGAGACATAAACAACATGTGATTAATTTATTATAAGTTTGAGAACAAATAAAACATAACTTGTTCATAAAAACCATAACTAAGACTAAAACCATAACTAAGGGCTCATAACTACGTGAATGTGCATTCTGTAACTACATAAGGCGACTAAGTTTGGAACATGGTAACACTTATTTAGAAATAGTGTTGCCATTTGGAGCAACAGTTTTTTAATAACTTTTTTTTGTAGATGGAGAATCAGACTGTTTTCAATGATGTATGCTAATTCCAGAATAAAAAAAATACTGACTCCAGAATAAAAAAAAATACCGACTCAGATAAAATATAAAGGCAATCGCAGTCGAGTTGGACAAATGGGACATAAGAGCTTTCTGTGCAACCACTTTGAAATGCAGTGGGAATGAAACAGGTGGGAGCATGGAAGCCTATGCAGAGTACGATTACCACTGCTGTCGTTATTAACATGAGTCAATGGTTCAATGCAAATAATAGACAATGATTTCTCTTCTTCCTGTCCCACGGCCACTTCATATAATTCAATGGATTCACACATTTTCTCCAGTATCAATCGGGGAACATTCGCTAGTATCCATCGGCTGGCATCCACTGCTTCTTCTTCATGTATTTCATCATCTTCTTCACGTATTTCACCATTTGCTGCTGCTTCATAATTTATTCTATGTTCTTGATCACTTATTTCATCTTCTTCTCTCATTCTTTCAAAATTTATTCTATATTCTTCATCACTCATTTCATCTTCTTCTTCCATTCTTTCATAATTTGCTATTTCATTATCTTCTTCACTTGTTTTATCTTCTTCTTCACTTATTTCGTCGTCGTCTTCCATTTCATAATTTTCCCTTGTTTCATCATTTTCTTCCATTTCATAATTTTCCCTTATTTCATCATCTTCTTCTCTCACTCTTTCATATAAATTATGAAAAGTTATTTTATCTTCTTCCTCACTTATTTCATCTTCTTCTCTCATTCTTTCCTAATTTGCTATTTCATCATCTTCTTCCCTGATTTCGTCTTCTTCCAATTCATCATTTTCTCTTATTTCATCATCTTCTTCACTTATTCCATCTCCTTGTTAACTTATTCCATCATCTTCTTCACTTATTTCATCATTTTCTATTTCATATTCAGAATCAAATTCGAGTTCTCAGAATCCAGAAGGATGTAGTGGCATTGCTATTACTGCACGACGCACGGCGCGCCACGGATCAGTCGCTGTCGGGAACATACACCCAATAAATGGGGCAAGTTTAACTGGCACCGGTATCCCTGCATGATTGACACCATTTCCAGATCCTAAGTATGCAGTGTGGGTACTCGTTGGATGCGAAATTTAATTCCACATCCAACGAGCACTCCCGCTCAAAATTTGAGTAAAAACACAGGGAGATATGTACAAACAAAAAAGCAGTTTTTTTCTTTCTTCCTCCAATATTAATAAATATTATTTTATAATTTTAAGTAATGTTTCATTATTTTAACTATTATTTTATTATTTTCCTTAGGAGGCCCATTTTAGACCTCAAATTTCGTCAGTGGCTAGCTATCATCTTATAGCAAGAGCTATTGACAACGTTAGGGACATTGCCACCTCATGGCTCTTATTTTATTACATATCAATAAGAGGCCCTTTGTCATACAAAATGGGACAACATAAACTTTACAATAATAGAAATTTCAACTTGCATGTAATTGTTATACTTATTTGTAACCCATTGTTTTTCAATTGGGACACTATGTCCAGTACATTATACAAAATATTTGATTTTCAAAAAAAAATATTTCAAAATATACAGCAAATTGCATTAACATCCAAAATATATGGATCATCATTCTTCACTAGAATTGTTGTCAGTGCTCGAGCCACTTGCATGACTTGGGGTATATGGCTAAATGTTTTGTTTATTGTCTCAGTTATTTTCCTCTTCTCCAACTTTCTTCTTCAAACATAAAAATCAAGTGTAATGAGTGTATCTACAATAGTGGGGGATCACATGAAAATCTACATTACTGGGAATAATGGAAATTAAAATTGATAGTATACATGAATGTAAATTGAGAAGTGGCGTACCATAGAAAGAATTGAGTCTTGAATGATACACATTCTTTCAAAACCAATACATACTTTGTTTGCTACAAGTTTTATGCCCCATAAGAAATCATAGATTTAATATAAATGGTTTTTGTTGTTCTATCACTTATAAAATGAGAGAAGTAAAATAACACAGACACTAACAAATTCCACAATTAATTTTGGTTACACCAACATATATTGACAACCCATACCCAACTCAATGTCAATCAATTCTTCCAATGGTTATTCTTTGTATGTTAACAATTGTTTGAAGACATCCAAGGATACCTGGTGTAAAAAAAATATATATATCACAACCAATATAAAATTGTAAGTTGTTATTAGGAAATCACAACTACTCACAATCTTTGCTATCAACCTTTTTTTTTCATTTTCGTCATGTTTTATGCATTGAATGGGTTCCATTTCGTGTTCTTTTATGCAACAAAATAATTGAAAATTAATATTGAATATTAAATTAATAAATTATATGTACATAATAGAAAAATTCAATGATTTCATACATTTGAAGCATGTGGTTGTTGAGATGGATCCTCATGTGATGCAATTATGTCAATTTCCTTGACCATCACCTTGTACACTTTTTTGGATATCACCTCGTTCATCCTTTGATATTTTCATAGTCTTCCTAAAATTGTAAAATAGCATTAAACTATGTTTATGCTCATATGAATAATAAATATAGCATAATTAATATTAATAAATGAATTTTTTTATAGTAATAGGTACATATTCTATAAAAACATGTTTAGGAATATTACTTTTGAAATATTATTTTTTGTTCTTGTATGCTTTTTCTCTTGTATGTTTGAGTGGTCTCATTGGCCATTGCTATGGAAAGGCCTCTTGTAGTTTAGATATACCCTTACTCTTGCAATCATTGGATTGATTTATGTATTGTAAGTGGAAAATATGTTTATATGTTCTTTCCACTATATCCCTCATAATTTTATTAAAAAATATTCCCCTTTCATTCACTTCCAGTGCCACTCTAGATGAACTAAGGAACAATTCATCATCATTTAAACCAGGCGTAATTTTATTTTTTCTTATGACGGCATTCCCGTCTGTTGATGTCAATCCCTACATAACATTCAACATATGTGAATTAGATTGTTTGAAACATATTATAGAATATTCTTAAATATAGTATTACTATAAATTTCCCCTGATTCATCCCTATGCAACTTTTCCATCAATGGTTTGCACTTAGATTGCAAAGAATCGTATCGAGCTTCCTCATTTTCTGGCTCTGCATATCACACATTAACCAATACATATTAGTTAAATTGCAAATAATTCAAACATTTTAATTCAATACATAAATTACAAAGAACTTGTCTTCTTCACAATTTTGGATATGCTCCCATCACGTTGAGTATAATTTTTGTTCATTGAACTCTAATCATGCATTTTATATCAATAAACAATATGGACCATTAAATAAAGAAGCTATTAAGTATATTATACAAATAAATTACATATCGTCAAAATAATAAATTATTATGTCATTTCGGTGAGTTTCACTACACAAAATGCACTGCTGAGTTGCATACCTGAGCGCATCGGTGCATGATACGTGAATGCATCGTTAACCATAAAAAAGTTCATATATGCATTTGCTGGTATGATTTTTTATTGTAAAGCACCAGTAATCCAAATGGTGTGCTTTTGAGAATAACTCACTAGTACGTTATAACTTCTTGATCGCACTGTGAAATACGTAAACATTTAAAAAATTGGCAGGCCCGACATTTACAGTGTGCTAGTACTATAAACACACAGAGGCATTTAAACAACTGGAATGCACTGAAAACTGCATAAGAGTTTGTTTAAGCATTTTTTAAATTAAAAAAACGCTCACAGAGTCGACAAGGTTTCAGATCCGACCCAAGAAGTGGTCCCATCTCTCCCAATGCCTTATATATAAAACCAAAAACCCATTAAATCTAAAATACCTGAAAAGAAAACTCCTAGTTGTTAAACAATAGAGAGAAAACAAGGGTTTCAATAAGAAAATGAAATGAAGCAACAAAAAAAGAGGGGTTTCAATGTTGAAGGTAACTATGTTTTTCTTTTATGAATTTGTTTGAAATCTAAATAGGAAAATAAATAAATCATGCATTATGATTAATAGTACTAATTTACATCTTTGATATTTCTAATGTGCAAGGTTTTGTTTGATTCAAATTTAAAATTTTCCGATACTGAATCAAATTGGTAAAGAGATGATGAATAGTAAATTAACTTCAACAATGATAAGTACCTACTGCACCGGTATTTGATTACTACATTTTGAAGTGTCTTAGTTTCATAAGTATCATGGTTTGTTGGTTATAAGTCCAACCGCTTTGCAGAAGCATTTTAAAATGAATAGATGTATAAACCGTCCCATGTGTACGAATGTTTTGAATGTAATAATGTGAATCTCCTTCTTACAACTCTAAGGGTTTGTGTGCATATGTATTAAAATCTAACTGGTAATTAAGGTGGGATGGACCCCTAATGGTGGCGGTTGAGGCCCATGATGTACTACTAGGTCTTACAAGGATAAGAGTAACCCCGGCAGGGCTGCCGAGAGGTAGGGTGTAAGAAATGGAAACTTTTGACTTACTTAGAGAGTTTCACTAATGCATTCAATTTGTACTTGGTTTGCAAGTATACCTACGGGGCATCTACCTAGGGTGCTTACTTCACCTTTCTAGCAATTACTTAAGTCTCAAGTGTATGATGTTTGAAGGTTGACACTTTTAAAATCCTTGTTGGGGTTTGTAATACTTGTTGAACTTCCAATACGTATTGACCTTGCAATTTATTGTTGGCACTATGTAATGTTTGTGGTCCTTGTAATACTCGTTGTGTTTATAGTACTTGTTGATCAAGTGTGACTTTACAACTATAGAGATTAGGTTTGATATTGAAATGTTTTGGGGTTGGTGATAGCAATGAATGTGGCACTACATTGGCACATGGCCAAGCTGCCAGTTGTGCTGAGGGTTTATTCCTGGGGTTCTACACCAATGAAGTGCATTTTCGTAGCCTACTTCACTTGTTTCGCTGGGTGTGCATTTGGGGGTTCCGTGCTCTGGCTTGAGCTCTTGCTCATGGCCAATGCACCTTACATGACTCTATATGCAGAGATGGAGACTGAAGGTAAATCCTTACATGACTACGTTTATTTCCTGCTAATCTATTTGGTAGGTGTTAATACTCAATCTCAGGTTTTGACTCCATGTCGTTTGCTTGTTTCGCAGGTGGTCGTGTGGCATCTTCCTTCTACATGGCTACCAGATGCTGGCCAGTACTTCGACCCTGATTCCTCGCTTAAGGTAAGTGAAGAGTTCACCATTCCTTCACTCCTCCTCTTGCCTCTGTGGTGTGTACTGATGGTGTATTCGGTGAGGAAAATTGTGAGCCTGCTTTGGGTTTACTGTAAAACATTTTGGGTTCCTTAAGGTCACCGTTGGCTAGACCATTGTGATATGTACCTGTTGGTTTTCTGTTAATGGGCCTGCAAGGTTTTGGCCATTTGGCTCAATGTTGGACTTTGTAAGTGGATAATGGTAATACTCAATGTAAATACTGAGATTTTCATGCTTGCGTAATTTGTTTATAAAATAATTCATGAACTCAAGAATGGAGAGAATGGATTTACAATTTTGGTCTCTGCATTTTCTTATGGTAATGGTAGTTCTTGATTACGGTGTTTTCCATCATTGCCTCTATCTGAGAAGATAGGGAAAATGTGGTTTCTGTGAAATTCTATGAAACTTTGGACCTACGGCTCATCTCTGTGTGTTCTCTGTAATGGGATTTCGTTGCTTTTGTTACGATTTAGTTGAATGTAATGATGGGAAACCATTGTAATCCTCATGAAATTTTAGCTATGAGCCCGCGACAAATGTATTCCAGTTCTACGTTTCTAGAATTTGCAAAAGATAGAAAGGTTTTAAATGAAGAGAGAGGGTAGGGATTCGATCCCATGACCTGCGTTTGTGTTGGAGCCTCTTCTGTATGCTAATGATAATGCTATTTCGAAAGTTTGTTGGATAGTGGATTTGGTTCTATAATGCGTTTTGTTTTAATAAGCAACTATGTAGTATTCTTTGCGTTTTAATAGAGGGATGGTGAGACCCTAACTGTTAGAACATTTTGAACTTGAGAGAACAAGGTTCTGTGTGTTTCTGCTATGCCGTGGCAAATTGTATGAGGAACAATGTCACCTGTGGTGTCTTTGTGGGGTTTGACCTCATGACTTGTGTGTCTAGTGTTTAAATGATACTTCTAAATAAATGTTATGCTTTCTGTGGGATCTCTTTACTTCTTCCTACGATTTCTAGCTTAAGGTTTGCTAAAATGTTTAAGGGAAGGGAAGATACAAGCAATCGTGGGTAAAGGGTATGGATGTTGTGAGTCTACGATTTTTAATTTGTAATGCTGCTATTTTGAATTAATGAGTTTGTTGATACTATATGGGAATTCATGAGAACAAAAATGAAACCCTAACTTTAACAATCATTTGCTATTTGTAATGAGAATCATTTTCTTACTGGAAAGTCAATGATTTGATTTGGAACTACTGTGTGAATAAAACGAATTGAATGCCTGAGTCAGTGTTTGCAAAATGTAGATTCTTGGAATGCTTGATGCATTATTCTCTTTGTAATGGATTGGCCATATGATAGAATCTTAAAGGTGCTTAAAATGACTAGGATGTCGGATGTATGTCTTGCTACTGTTTATTATTTCTATTTAATGTTTAAATAGACCATTTAAAGAGGACATAAGAAAAATCCCCGCACTACGAAACTTTTGGGACGATTCAGACAGAAAAACATAAATATTTAATATAGCATAAAACCCTAAGTTTGAGGTGTTGTCTAGCACAAGCTAGCTTGGCTAGACCTGCTAGACTCTCCACTGGGTTCTAGGAAGAACCTCGAAGTTGATAATATTTGTGGTGAGATCAATGCTATAGTATCTATTCTAATTTTTAAAATCCTAAATTTATTATAACTGGAAATGTGAAAACAATGAATACTCCATACCTGGCTACTTGAGTACTCGATCCTTTCCTGTGGAAGCCTAGCTACTCGGCACTTGATCCCTTCCTGTAGAGACCTGCACACTCAACAATAGTTAATGCAAAGCCTGTGATATTTAGCTAACTTGTTAGGATGATTTCCTTTAGCTGGATAACTTTGGGGCTACCGTGTTACTCCCAACCATGATCCTACAACCGTTCCTGGTTCTATGTGGATCCCACCGAGCTAGATTCCAACATGCAAAAGAGATAGAGGTCCTAGGGTTGCTGCTGGTTCAGTTTCTTGGAGCAGATGACTTCCCTTCAATTACCATAAAAAATGATAACGAAAAAGATAAATGATCCCGCAACTTGGGGATCTAACTTCTTTATGTAGGGAGCCTTTTAATTAGGACTGTTGAAATAATTGGTTTCTTTAAATTAAATAATTAATATTTAAAATATATTATCTAATTAAATATCTAGTCCTTTGGAACGAGGACTTTTCCAAATGTTTAACTACTAGTGATTTTGAATTCAGCTCTCAATAATAGTTATATTAACAATAATTATAATAATAATAATATTTTACTTTAACTATTAACACCTCATTAATAATATTTAAATAAGCCATAAATCTATTTCATAATTAGAAAATGACACATTATTATTAAAGCTTTCAATAATAACATAAGCCTTGAGGCTTTTATGCATGTTAGTCATAAAATACTACTGGTAATTATCTTTTATTAGATTACGTAACTTCACATGATACTTCTTTTAACTTTTAAGGACAAGGTCCAAATCTTTGGATGGTCTCGGTGAGCTTGATTTGGTACCTCTAGTATCTCTCTTTGCATGTCGGATTCCCTCATTTAACACGGTAGTTCCCGCAGTACTTGATGATAGAAAAAAGATGAATAATTTAATCAAATAAAATAAGTGTGATGAAGGTAAAAGTGTTATTCAGAGTCCTTCCGACGCAACACTTTTGAGATCTAGTAACCCTGAGTGCTCTTCAGATCCTTTTAACTCAACACTCTCACATGGGTGTTAAGCGAGTGCAATTCCAGAGCCTCTGCTCAACACTAGTGCTAGAATGTGGTTGTGAGGCACATCTAGAATCTTTAAGTTGCCTCAGATCCGGTATTCATTTGTCAAGCTTGGAGTGCTCCAGGGCTTAGGCCCAACACTCAATGTACCTTAGGGCTTACTCCCAGTACATAAACATTCTTCTAGGTACATCGGGGTTTATGCCCAGTACGTAGGTTATATGTGTGTTTCCGAGTCCACACTCAACACACATAATTCTAATCATGTAAAATCATAGCTCTGCACAGTAAGTAACAAAATATCATCTCAGTATATTAGCGTTTGTACCCATATCAAAGCTGAAGAACATCAATACAACATTGGGGCCTTTTCGCCTAGTATACACTTAAATAAAGAAGTCATTCAGAGTCAATGCCTGATATGTCAATATATATAAAAGAATAATCATAGGTGCTAGGGCTCATTCCCAATACTCAAAATAAAACATAGATGCTGGGGTTGTGGTCCAATATAACAACCAAAATAGTTAGTCCAAAAATTTGGGATATTACATCCCTCCCCGCTTAAAAATAACATCGTCCCCGTGTTTCTAGGGACTAGGAATGAAGTCATGAAATAAGGCGGGGTATGCCTCTTTCATGGTGGCCTCATTCTCCAAAGTAGCCTCATCTGGCATAAAGTGCCTCCATTGCACTTTTAGCTGAGTAATGGTCCTCCTCCTAAGTTGCACCTCTCTCTTGTCCAGAATGTGCATTGGTTCTGGCATGAACTCCCCTTCGGGATCCACCTGTAATAAGGACCAATTAATAACATGTTTAGTATCGTATACATATTTCTTTAATAGTGAAGCATGAAAAACATTATGAACTTTTATATGAGCTGGTAAGGCTAACTCATAAGCTACTAGGCCCTTCTTGGCCAGTATTTCAAAAGGTCCACAAAATCTTGGGGCTAGTTTCCCGCAACGTCCCAAGCTCAACGAGCTTTGTTTTGCCTTTATTTTCATAAACACATGTTCACCGACATGGTAGTCTTTGTCTTTTCTTTTCTTGTCTGCATAACTCTTTTGGCAGTCTTGTGCTTCTTTTAAGTTCAGTTGTACCTTGGAGACTAGCTGCTCCAAGTCCTTTAATAGGTCAGGTCCTAACATAAGTCTGTCTACTGGACTGTCCCAAGTCATGGGTGTCCGACATTTCTTGTCGTAGAGCACCACGAAAGGAGTCATTTTGGCCGAGGTTTGATAACCGTTGTTGTATGCAAATTCTACGAGGTGCAAATAATCTTCCCACTTGGTGGGGTTGTTCATGGCATACATCCTGAACATGTCCTCGAGGATTTGGTTTACCAGTTCTGTTTGTCCGTCGGTCTGGGGATGGTATGTGGTACTGAATTGTAACTGGGTTACCAAACCGGAGAATAATGCTCTCCAGAAGTTACTAGTGAAATTCGTGTCTCGATCGAAAATGATTTCCTTGGGTATCCCATGTAATCAAAAGATCTCTTTTAAGAATACTTCCGTGATGTGAATTGCTTTGTAGTTAGATTTCATTAGTATGAAGTGGGATGCTTTAGATAGCTTGTCTACCACTACAAAGATGGAGTCATTCAGTTTCTTACACTTGGGTAAGCCTGTAATGAAGTCCATGCTTATTACTTCCCATTTCCATTCCGGAATGGGTAAAGGTTGAAGTAATCCAGAGGGGTGTTGGTGTTCTGCTTTGACTAGCTGGCACTCCTAAAATTCTGCAATGAACATGGCGATGTCAGCTTTCAACTTAGGACAAAAGTAATGCTTCTTGACTGCCGATATCATCTTTTGATATCTGGGGTGCCCCGAATAGGGTTTCTGGTGAAACTCGGTGAGAATGTTTGATCTAATGTCTCCACTCTCTAGGACGTAAAGTCTCTCTTTTGACCACAGTAGTCCTGACTTGTCTATCTTGTATTCCTTCTGTTGTTGGAATAATCTGTCTTCTTGGATCTTTGCAAGAATTTTTGTGTAGTAACGGTCACTCTTACAAGTCGTTTGAATTGTGTGGTGTAACTTTGAGTCGGTTTGACTCACCGTGACTTCGTACAGCATATGTGCTCGACGGCTCAAGGCATCTGCAATCTTGTTTTCCTTGCCTTTTATATGCTTTAGTTCGAAATGGTATTCACTAAGGAAGGCTAACCACCTGGCCTACCTGGCATTTAGGTTGGTTTGGTCTAAAAGGTATTTCAAACTCATGTTATCAGTCATCAATAGGGATTTCTTTCCCATGAGATAATGTCGCCACATCTTCAAAGCATGGATTATGGCAGCTAGTTCGAGGTCATGCGTAGGGTAGTTCTACTCATGCTCTTTCAATTTCCTTGATTCGTAGCATATGGAAAAAAAGTCTTGCATAAGGACTCCCCCAAGTCCTTCCTTTCTTGCATCCGTGCAAACAACGAAGTCCCCATTGGGATCCGCAATACATGGAATCGATGCGCTAATCAGTAGTTGCATCAGCTTCTAAAAGCTTCCTTCGTACTTATCCGTCCAGATAAACTTGTTTTCCTTTTTCTGCAAGGCGGTCATCGGACATGCAATCCGTGAAAAGTTCTCAATGAACTTTCGGTAGTAGCCGGCTAATCCTAAAAACGATCTTATATCAAATACGCAAGTAGGTGTGGGCCATTCTTCGATAGCTTTGACCTTTTCGGGGTCGACGGCTATTCCCTTCTCGGAAATGATATGTCCTAAGTATTGAATCTGTGGTTTGTAGAAATCGCACTTACTAAACTTGACGTAAAGCTGGTGTTCCCTTAGTATCCGTAAAATCATTCGGAGGTGCTCCTCATGTTCTACTTCATTCTTGGAGTAGATCAAAATGTCATCAATAAAGACTAGGATGAACTTATCGAGGTATTTACTAAAGATGTTGTTCATCATGCACATAAACTTGGCTGATGCGTTTGTCAACCCAAAGGGAATCAATACAAACTCGTAGTGGCTGTAATGGGTTCGGAATGTGGTTTTGTTGATATCCTCATCATGGATCCTCACCTGATGGTATCCAGATCGCAAGTCAGTCTTTGAGAAGATCTTTGCTCCTCTGACTTGGTCAAACAAGTCGTCGATCCTAGGGAGTGTGTAGCAGTTCTTAATGGTCATTTTGTTGAGTTGGCGGTAATCAATGCACATATGCATCGTTCTGTCTTTCTTCCTGATGAAGAGTGTTGGTGTGCCCCAAGGGGACATGCTTGGTCGAATGTACCCCTTGTCTATTAACTCTTGTAACTAAATCTTGAGCTCCACCAATTCTGGTGTGCTCATGGGGTACGAGGCCTTAGAAGTTGGTACTGATCCGGGTGTTAGCTCGATGGAAAAGTCTAGGTCTCGTTTGGGTGGTAATCCCGATATTTCCTCGGGAAATACATCCTTGAATTCCATGAGGACTGGGAAATATTCGATCTTTTGTTCCCTATCAGTTTCTATGTTTTGGATGTTAACAGCAAAGAGCTTACAGCCCTTCCTGATGCATTTCTTTTCTTGTAAGGCAAATATTTGTCTTACAGACACTTTCCTAGGGATACCCTGAATCGTCTTTTGATTCCCTTGGTCATCCCTGCAGAGTAGGGTCTTGTTTGAGCAGTCCAGTAGTACATGGTGTTCATCTAGCCAATCCATGCCTATAAGTACATTGTATGATCCTAGGGGTAGAATGTTTAATTCTAACCTAGTTGGAAAACCATTTAAGTCTATCTCACAAGTTTTAACTAACTCGGAGACCCTTCGTTTGGTACCGTGGCTAGTTGTACCAGCCATGGTTTCTCGTGATGCTCTCGGTTTAACTTACAAGTGTCCACTATCTTAGGGGAGATATAACTTTGGCAAGCACCGAGATCTATTAAAACTGAAACGATAGTGTTAGAAATCTTACCCTCAATTTCCACTATGGTGGCTTGGTGATATTCCTACCAGCCATCAAGAGCGACATAAATCCTAGGTGTCTTTGCCATGTCCCCTACGGTAGGTTCTGCTTGGACGTTGTGTAAAAATCCATCCGTTGTGCTGGGGCAGCCTCTGTAGTAGTGTGGCCCTTGGCATTTCCAACAAGAAACAGCTGGTGGGACAACTTTTGTCCTCTTGTTGAAAACTGGCCTGTTGGCAGGTGGTGGGGGTGCACTTGGTCGTGTTTATGGTCAGTTGAAGCCTCTATTGGGCAAAAAACTGTTGTTGTGTTTTCGGAAAGGTGGAGGTCTAAAACCTGGTTTGTGGTTGTCCGAGAAAGTTCTGAACCTATCTCTGTTTCTGTTGATGTTGTCATTCCTTGGCTGTCTGTGTTCATAACACAGTCTTGCTTTATGTAAGGTCACATCAAGGTTTTTGGGCATGTCAAACTCTATATTTTCTCTAAATTTTGGTGGCAGCCCTCCCAAGAATTGTTATAATTTGACCTTCTCATCTTTAATGTATGGCACATAGTGCAGCAAGTCCAAGAATCAGTTTATGAATGCTTCCATGGTTAGGGAGCCCATTTTTAACTCATGAAATTCTTTAATTTTCTTGTGAAAGAATCTTTCAGACATATATTTTTCCTGGAATATTCTGCTGAAAGTATTCCAGGTTATGTCTCTCAGTTCTTGTCCTTTGGTGTGTTTCAAGTCCTGCCACCATCTGGCAGCTTTAACATTCAGGTTGTATATGGCTATTCGGGCTTGCATTTTACTAGAGTAATTATGAACCTTGAAGTATTTATTCATTCCTTGCAGCCACTCTTCATCCTTTTCCCCAAAGTTGATCTCTCCATCATAAGTTGGGGCTCTTATCTCCCTGAATTCTCCTTGCAAACTGTCATCGCTCTTCCTCCTTTTCTTGCAAGGAGGTGGTGAACCATCATCATTGGAAGAGCTCTTACAGTCCTCTTCCATTGATTCTAGCTTGTGTTCTTCCTGCTCTTCTCTCTTATGACTGGCAGATTCCTTTGGGTGACAGTTTCCTATTTTAAAAATGTTGACTGAGAGAGTAGGCTGTCCGTGGGGCTGTGCCCCTATTAAGCTTTGGAGTAAGGCTTCATTTATAGCTTGCTTCTCTCTTCTTTCTTGCATGTTCTCATCTCTGAAAATTTGGAATTATACCTATAGATTTTGCATAGATTTCATTAAATCCGAGTTGAGTTCCACCACAATTTGTTGCTCTCATGGTGGAGAGTTCATATTCCCATGTATGCTACTGCCCTATTCTGCATTCATTTTCAGAAAATAACTGTACCTAGAATTTTATATAAGTATAAAGAGCAGAAAAATATGTTAGTTTATTTTCACATAAAACAAAAATCAAATTTAAATGTATGTTTTCGGTTTATTGAGTGTCGACAGCGGATGTTTTGTTTGTAATGAGCCCAATAGGTCACCTAGTTTTTGTAACTGGGCTCTGATACCACTTGTAATGTCCCTAAAAATAGTAAAACAAATTTAAAATTTTTCGATACTGAATCAAACTGGTAAAGAGATGATGAATAATAAATTAACTTCAACACTGATAAGTACCTACTGCACCAGTATTTGTTTCCTACATTTTGAAGTGTCTTAGTTTCATAAGTATCATGGTTTGTTGGTTATAAGTCCAACCGCTTTGCGGAAGCATTTTAAAATGAATAGATGTATGAACTGTCCCATGTGTACGAATGTTTTGAATGCAATAATGTGAATCTCCTTCTTATAGCTGTAAGGGTTTGTGTGCATATGTATTAAAATCTAACTGGTAATTCAGGTGGGATGGACCCCTAATGGTGGCGGTTGAGGCCCATGATGTACTGCTAGGTCTTTCAAGGATAAGAGTAACCATGGCAGGGTTGTTGAGAGGTAGGGTGTAAGAAATGGAAACTTTTGACTTACTTAGCTAGTTTCGCTAATGCATTCAATTTGTACTTGGTTTGTAGGTATACCTATGAGGCATCTACCTAGGGTGCTTACTTCACCTTTATAGCAATTACTTAAGTCTCAAGTGTATGATGTTTGAAGGTTGACACTTTTAAAATCCTTCTTGGGGTTTGTAATACTTGTTGAACTTGCAATACCTATTGACATTGCAATTACTTTTTGGCACTATGTAATGTTTGTGGTCCTTGCAATACTCATTGCGTTTATAGTACTTGTTGATCAAGTGTGACTTTACAACTATAGAGATCAGGGTTGATATCGAAATTTTTTGGGGTTGGTGATAGCATTGAATGTGGCACTACGTTGGCAGATGGCCAAGCTGTCAGTTGTGCTGAGGGTTTATTCCTGGGGTTCTACACCAACAAAGCGCATTTTTGTAGCTTGCTTCAATTGTTTCACTGGGTGTGCATTTGGTGGTTTCATGCTCTGGCCTGAGCTCTTGCTCATGGCAAACGCACCTTACATGACTCTATAAGTAGAGATGGAGACTAAAGGTAACTCCTTCCTTGACTACGTTTATTTCCTGCTAATCTATTTGGTAGGTGTTAATACTAAATCTCAGGTTTTTACTCCATGTCATTTTCTTGTTTGGTAGGTGGTTGTGTGGCATCTTCCTTCTACATGGCTACCAGATGTTGGCCAGTACTTCAACCCTGATTCGTCGATTAAGGTAAGTGTAGATTTCAGTATTCCTTCACTCCTCCTCTCGCCTCTATGGTGTGTACTCATGGTGTATTTGGTGAGGAAAATCGTGAGCCTGCTTTGGTTTTACTGTAACACATTTTGGGTTCCTTGAGGTCGCCATTGGATAGACCATTGTGATATGTACATGTTGGTTTTTTGTTAATGGCCCTAGACATTTTTGGCCATTTGGCTCAATGTTGGACTTTGTAAGTGGATAATGATGATACTCAATGTAAATACTGATATTTTCATGCTTGCGTAATTTGTTTATAAAATAATCTGTGAACTCAAGAATGGAGAGAATGGATTTACAATTTTGGTCTCTACGTTTTCTTATGGTAATGGTAGTTCTTGATTTCGGTTTTTGCCATCATTGCCTCTGTCTGAGAAGATAGGGAAAATTTGGTTTCTGTGAAATTCTATGAAACTTTGGACCTAGGACTGATCTCTGTGTGTTCTCTGTAATGGGCTTTCATTGCTTTTGTTACGATTTAGTTGAATGTAATGATTGGAAACAATTGTAATCCTCATGAAATTTTAGCTATGAGCCTGAGACAAATGTATTCCGGTTCTACGTTTCTAGAATTTTGAAAAGATAGAAAGGTTTTAAATGAAGAGAGAGGGTAGGGATTCGATCCCATGACCTGCGTTTGTGTTGGAGCCTCATCTGTATGCTAATGAAAATGCTATTTCGAAAGTTTGGTGGATAGTGGATTTGGTTCTGTAATGCATTTTGTTTTAATAAGCAACTATGTAGTGTTCTCTACATTTTAATAGATGGATGGTGAGACCCTAGCTGTTAGAACATTTTGAGCTTGAGAGAACACGGTTCTGTGTGTTTCTGCTATGCTGTGGCGAATTGTATGAGGAACGATGTCACCTTTGGTGTCGTTGTGGGTTTTGACCTCATGACTTGTGTGTCTACTGTTTAAATGATACTGCTAAATAAATGTTATGCTTGTTGTGGGATCTCTTTACTTCTTCCTACGATTTCTAGCGTAAGGTTTGCTAAAATGTTTAAGGGAAGGGAAGATACAGGCAATTGTGGGTAAAGGGTATGGATGCTGGGAGTTTGCGGTCTTTAATTTGTAATTCTGTTATTTTAAATTTACTGAGTTTGCTGATCCTATATGGGAATTCATGAGAACAGAAATGAAACCCTAACTTTAACAATCATTTGCTATTTGTAATGAGAATCGTTTTCTTACTGGAAAGTCAATGGTTTGATTTGGAACTACTGTGTGAATAAAATGAATTGAATGCCTTAGTCAGTGTTCGCAAAATGAAGCTTCTTGGAATGCTTGATGCGTTATTCTCTTTGTAATGGATTGTCCATTTGGTAGAATCGTAAGGGTGCTTAAAATGACTACGATGTCAAATGTATGTCTTGCTACTGTTTATTATTTCTATTTAATGTTTAAATAGACCATTTAAAGAGGACATAAGAAAAATCCCCGCACTACGAAACTTGTGGGACGATTCAGACAGAAAAAACATAAATATTTAAAATAGCATAATAACCCTAAGTTTGGGATGTTGTCTAGCACATGCTAGCTTAGCGAGACCTGCTAGACCCTCCACTGGGTTCTGGGCAGAACCTCGAAGTTGATAATATTTGTGGTGAGATCAATGCTACAGTATCTATTCTAATTTTTAAAAGCCTAAATTTATTATAACTGGAAATGTGAAAACAATGAATACTCCATACCTGGTTTCTTGAGTACTCGATCCTTTCCTGTGGAATCCTAGCTTCTCGGCACTTGATCCCTTCCTGTAGAGACCTGCACACTCAACAATAGTTAATGCAGAGCCTGTGATATTTAGCTAACATGTTAGGATGATTTTCTTTAGCTGGATAACTTTGGGGCTACCGTGTTCCTCCCAACCATGATCCTACAACCGCTCTTGGTTCTGTGTGGATCCCCCCGAGCTAGATTCCAACATGAAAAAGAGATAGAGGTCCTAGGGTTGTTGCTGGTTTAGTTTCTTGGAGTAGATGGCTTCCCTTTGATTACCATAAAAAATGATAATGAAAAAGATAGATGATCCTTTAACTTGGGGATGTAACCTATTTATGTAGGGGAGCCTTTTAATTAGGACTGTTGAAATAATTGGTTTCTTTAAATTAAATAATTAATATTTAAAAGATATTATTTAATTAAATATCTAGTTCTTTTGAACTAGGACTTTTCCAACTATTTAACTACAAGTGTTTTTTATTTCAGCTCTCAATAATAGTTATATTAACAATAATTATAATAATAATAATATTTTACTTTAACTATTAACACCTCATTGACAATATTTAAATAAGCCATAAATATATTTCATAATGAGAAAATGACTCATTATTATTAAAGCTTTCAATAATGACATAAGCCTTAAGGCTTTTATGCATGTTAGTCATAAAAGACTACTCGTAATTATCTTTTATTAGATTATGTAACTTCACATGATGATACTTTTAACTTTTAAGGACAAGGTCCAAATCTTTGGATGGTCTCGGTGAGCTTGGTTTGGTACCTCTAGTCTCTCTCTCTTTGCATATCAGATTCCCTAGTTTAACACAGTAGTTCGCTCAATACTTGATGATAGATAAAAGATGAATCATTTAATCAAATAAAATAAGTGTGATGAAAGTAAAAGTGCTATTTAGAGTCCTTCCGACTCAACACGTTTGAGATCCAGTAACCCCGAGTGCTCTTCAGAGCCTTTTAACTCAACACTCTCACATGGGCGTTAGGATAGTGCAATTCAGGAGCCTCTGCTCAACACTAGTGCTAGAATGTGGTTGTGAGGCACATATAGAATCTTTAAGTTGCCTCAGATTCGGTATTCATTTGTCAAGCTTGGAGTGCTCCAGGGCTTAGTCCCAACACTCAATGTACATCAGGGATTACTCCCAGTACATAAACATTATTCTAGGTACATCAGGGCTTATGCTGTTGATGTATATGTAACTTCAGAATGTATTTCATATATATATTTATTGTACCCTTATAAGAGATGTGTTATTCGTCTATAAGGAAGTGTCGTCATTTGTATTGACAAGTGTCGCAAGTGTGTTAACTTTCCGATGGGTTATTAGACTACCTGATGTGGGTGTCGGACCAAAATATATGTAACTGGGGTTATTAGGCTGATTTATACAAGTCGGCCCCATAAGTATTTAGGCAGGTCAGGACAAGTATAAATAGAGATCAGGATTCTCTATTTTGATCATCTCATATCTCACTCTTCTCTCACTTGGAAAGTGGTGCACATTGGAGGAGGAGGATCAGCTACATAGTAGGAGACTATCTATTGTATTTGGTTGTACTTTGGTTGAGCCATTGCTCTATCTATCTCTGAGGAAGTTGTGGGGTTTTTCACCTTAGGGTTTTCCCCATGGAAACTCTATGTGTTCATTGTCTCATGCTTTTGATTCTTGTGATGCTTGGCATGCTTGATATGATTTTTATGCATTGATATACTGTAAATGTTATTCTCTTAGTAAAGATCCTATAGCATATTGAATTAATGCTAAAAATATAACATGGTATCAGAGTTAACTTGAGAAGAAGACACTGTGCAGTTGCAGAAGCTAGGGCTTCTTGTTTTTGGGTTTCTCTCCACATATTTTGGAAAAGCAATATGATGGATTGACTCTCCTTAGCAAGGTGAATCTGTCTGTCCAATCATAATTCAATTCTGAGCACTTTCAGTTTTGGCCCTAAACATTAGGGTTTCCTCAAAAAATAGGAATTTTTAAAATCTGAAGACACAGCTGGAAGCTCCTTGGAAAAATCGAAGTTTAGAGATTTGGATCGAGATTTTTGGTTGGGTAGATCTCCGGGAAACTCAAACCCTAATTCAAGGTTCTCCTCAGTGAATGCGAGAAGACTAAAAGACATTTCTAAAGGGTGAAACTTTGCAAATCTAAATGTATGAATATACCAGGCTGATCAGTTCATCAAGGCGCATCTTTCTATCCTTTCAAAAAGTTGAAATTCAAAGTTTGAAATTTTACGGTTTCTCTGACAAACCCTAATCCGACACGAGATCCAGTTTTCAGCAAACAAGTGGTAAGACCTAAATCTTTTCTATTTCCATTTGAAGTACTCTTTAAAGATGTCTCACCACACCAAGCTTGAGGATAAGCTTGAAGGAGCTGATAACTTCCGAGCATGGAAGTATAGGATTGGGTTAATCCTTGCAGAAAATGAGTTGGGTACTTATATAAGTGAAGAGGTCCCTGTCCCAGAGGGAGAAGAGGCTAAGGCTCTTCACAAGAGGAATTTGGTTAAGGAAAAGAGGATCATTGCTTATTCTATTAAAGATCATCTCATTCCCCATGTGTCATCCCTAAAGACACCAAAAGAGATGTTTGATTTCTTGACCAAATTATTTGAAGGCAAGAACATAAATCGGAAGATGACCCTGAGGAATCAATTGAAGAATATCAAGATCCAGAATGCAGAGTCTATGCAGTCATATTTCTCAAGGGTCTCCCAGATAAAAGAACAACTTGAAGTTGTGGGTGAAGTTGTAAAAAATGGAGAAGTGGTGATGACCACTATTAATGGCCTCCCTAGGTCATGGGATTCCTTCATCCAAGGAATTTGTGCTAGAAAGAAACTCATCTCTTTTGTTAGACTATGGGAGGAATGCTCATAAGAAGAAGCTCAAATTGTAGCCAGAGAAGAGAAGATGGGGAGTGAGGACCAAGCACTCACAGCTCACTCCAAAAGGCATGGTGACAAGAAAGCTCACCATCATGGCAAGAAAGGAAAATATCAAAATCAAAGAAGTAGTCCCAGACATCGAAGGGACATGACCCATGTCCGTTGCTATACATGTGATGATAAGGAACACTATGCCAGAGATTCTCCTAAGAATAAGAAAGAGGGTTCTCACAAGAAGAAGAACTTCAAAAGAAGACGTCATACTCATGCTGCAGAGGATGATGAACCTCCCAGGAAGAGGGCTAGAGAAGAGAGTGAAGATTCTTCAAGTGATGAAGAATATGTTTTGATTTCTACTCTCATTGGAACCATTACTCATAGAAGTAATGATTGGCTCATAGATAGTGGGGCTTCTAAACATATGATAGGATTCAAAGAATCCTTTGTGAATCTTTCTGAACATGATTCACCCCACAAGGTGAAGCTTGGAGATGGTTACCAGTATCCTATAAAAGGGAGTGATGAAGCCTCCTATAAAATAGACTCTGGAAAGTCTATGAAGATGAAATGTGTACTCTTTGTTCCAGGACTCAAGAAGAATCTACTCTCAATCTCTGCATTGGATGCAAAAGGCATGAGGGTTGCATTTATAGATGGCATGTCCTAATGTGGCCTAAGGGTAAGAATATAGATGATGTAGTTGTGATTGGAGAGCAAGAGGGAGGATTGTACAAATTGAACGGCCATCCAGAACAAGCCATGGTCCATGATTCAGTAGAGCCAAGTGAACTTTGGCACAGAAGGCTTGCACACATGCATTACCGAGCATTACCAATTGAAAGCAAAGTGATAGAAGGTCTTCCTGAAATCCAGACAAAGCATGAAAGAATTTGCAAAGGTTGTGCAAAGGGAAAGAACACAAAGAAGGCATTTCCAAAAGCAAGGCATAAGGAATTTTGGAAATTATCCACTCCGATGTATGAAGACCTGTGTCATCCAGTTATCTGAGTGGGTATTTGCACTATGGAAGACTTGGACTTATTTATTAAAGATCAAAGATGAAGTGTTTGACAAGTTCAAAGCCTTGATAGAAAAACCTACAGTGAAAAGAAGATCAAGATTTGTAGATCCGACAATGTTGGAAAATTCACTTCAAGGGACTTCAAGAAGTTATGCAGGGATTAAGAGGGAGTTGACCACTCCTTACAATCCATAATAGAAAAGGAGTAGAAGAAGCTACTTCAGATTCGGACTCCAGCAGATCTTGCAAGGAAGCAAAGACTTAGAGCGAGTCCACGAAACAAACAAACAAAGATAAGTATTTGAAGTGTTATTTATTTTATATATGATGTTGTTCAGTTATGTACATACTTATGTTCCTAAAGTTAGGATGTGTATTATGCATATTAGGATATTTGCATTAATGAACAAGATACTACTAATATAGTGATGGGTAAGTGGCCTATGGCACTGTACAACATTCCATTGCTACTTATCTAGAATCAAACCTCTTTGCTGACATGTTGGGAGTAGTGAAAACTCTTAACAATGTTTTGGTAGAGATGGAAGGCATCTAGAAAGTTACAGGATATGGATAAATGCTGTATTGAAGCATTGGCTAAAATAATTGCATGACTGTATGACGTATTTCTTCATGTATAGGAATTTGTTCTGAAAACTATGAGATGTTTCTAATCAATCAATTTAACTTGTCTTGTAGGAAAGATCGTATACCATCACCTACAAAAGAAGGACTACAACATTTGTTCTAGCAACAAAGCTATCTATTGAAGATATTGAAGAACATGAAGTTCCCAGGATCCAGGATGCAGTATTGGAAGAATGCCATGATCCGTCGATCATGAAGAATTATGTTGTCCCAAGACCAGATGGGAAGTCTGTACGGTTTGAAATAGGAACCCAGGACCTTGTATGGAAAGATAGATGGCTTCCTATCCAGTTTGGGCTTTACCAAGAGTAAAGTGGGTTCCAACCTTTACTACAAGGTTGAGGAGGGAAATCCAGTGATACTACTATTGTATATGGATGACCTGTTTCTGACACGTGAGGATAGACTGATTGTTGACACGAAGAGGAAGCTAGCTGCCGAGTTCGAGATGAAGGACTTGGGTATGATGCATTACTTTCTTGGTATGGAGGTGTGGCAGAGTGCAGATGGAATCTTGCTTGGACAAGCGAAGTATGCAGTAAAGATCCTGAAGATTTTTGAGATGATGGAATGCAAGGCCATGGCCACACCTATGGCATCGAACCTGAAGCTTATGTGTGATGCCTCTTCTGAGCCGGTTGATGCTACGATGTATCGTCAGATGATTGGGTCCTTGATGTACCTGACGAATACAAGGCCAGAAATTTTCTTTGCGGTGAACACCTTGAGCCAATACTTGACAGATCCGAGACATGTTCACCTGATAGCTGCAAAGCATGCTCTGAGGTACCTGAAGGGTACAGTGGATTATGGGCTCAAGTATGAGGCAAATCAAAAGTTTAACCTGGAGGGTTATGTTGATTCAGATTGGGCAGGCAGTGCCATTGATCGGAAGAGCACTTCGGGGTGCTGCTTCAGTATGGAATTAGGTGTGATATCTTGGTTTAGCAGGAAGCAGTCCTGTGTGGCACTGAATACAGCTAAAGCAGAGTATGTCACAGCTTGTTCAGCTAGTTGTGAGGTAGTATGGCTTAGGAAGCTACTGTCTGATTTGTTTGATCTCCAGTTGAGTGCTACCTGTATATATTGCGACAACCAGAGTTGTGTGAAATTGTCAGAGAACCCAGTGTTCCATGACAAGTCGAAGCATATTGATATCAAGTTCCACTATATCAGGGATATGGTGCATATAGGAGTTGTGAAGCTCCTGTATGTTGCGACAGACGAGCAGATAGCCGATGTGTTGACCAAGTCGCTTTCCAGAGTGAAGTTTGAATACTTCAGAGGGAGACTTGGTGTACTTCAGATCGAGATGCCTTCCAAAGGGAAGTGATGAGTCCGGAGACACATATGCACACTAAGCCATTCTCACATGGTGGTAGGTTGGTCCTCCCATGGTGAGATATAAGTGCTGGAGCCATTCTGACATGATGGTAGGTTGGTCCTCTCATGGTCATGATATAAGTGCTGAAGCCTTTCTGACATGATAGTAGGTTGGTCCTCTTATGGTCGTTGATGTAAGTGCTGGGCCTTTTCGACATGGTGGTAGGTTGGTCCTCCCATGGTCATTGATGTAAGTGCTGTGCCTTTCCGACATGGTGGTAGGTTGGTCCTCCCATGGTCGTTGATGTAAGTGCTGTGAGCCTTTCCCAGATTGTAGTAGGTTGGTCCTCCCATGCTGGTGAGTGTAAATGCTGTGTGTGTGCATCTGGGTTGTGTTCCGTGGACTATGTGGTGATCTAAAAACATTGATGTGACAGTTTGGTACACAGGTTTTTCCGAGGCAGTGTAATCAGTCCTGAGAGATCTTGCAGGTTTTGCAGAGGCAGTGTAATCAGTCCTGAGGTGTACCTACTTGATGGCTTGCTCGCAGAGATGATGATGATGATTAGGTTGATCATGTGATGATATACATCAGTTGGATGTATAGTGAGTATCAGTTACTCTATGGTCATCAACAGGTTGTGCAGTGGCATGTAAAAGATCCTGGGAGATTCGAGAGGTTGAGCTATGTGCTCGTAAAAGGCCTAGGATGCTCTTGCAAGGTTTTGCAGATGCACATGATGAATCATGAGGATTCCATAGTATGACCAGTGATGATGAAGACCTACAAGTGGTGGGCCTGCATCCAGTATGAAAAAGGACTGGCTCTGTAGAACTTCCTATGACGAGTAGATTTGGAGACTGGACGAGATAGCAGCAGCTGTGACGATGATGATTCGATGACGATGATCCACAGAAAAAGACTTGTGCCCGATGATCTTTGTAGAGAAATACCTTCCTAGTTAAGAGGGAGTGTTGATGTATATGTAACTTTGGAATGTATTTCATATATATATCTATTGTACCCTTATAAGATATGTGTTATTCCTCTATAAGGAAGTGTCGTCATTTGTATTGACAAGTGTCGCAAGTGTGTTAACTTGTCGATGGGTTATTAGACTACCTGATGTGGGTGTCGGCCCGAAATATATGTAACTAGGGTTATTAGGCTGAGTTAGACAAGTCGGCCCCATAAGTATTTAGGCAGGTCAGGACAAGTATAAATAGAGATCGGGATTCTCTATTTTGATCATCTCATATCTCACTCTTCTCTCACTCGAAAAGTGGCGCACATTGGAGGAGGAGGATCAGCTGCATAGTAGGAGACTATCTATTGTATTTGGTTGTACTTTGGTTGAGCCATTGCTCTATCTATCTCTGAGGAAGTTGTGGGGTTTTTCACCTTAGGGTTTTCCCCACGGAAACTCTGTGTGTCCATTGTCTCATGCTTTTGATTCTTGTGATGCTTGGCATGCTTGATATGATTGTTATGCATTGATATACTGTACATGTTATTCTCTCAGTAAAGATCCTATAGCATATTGAGTTAATGCTAAAAATATAACATATGCCCAGTATGTAGGTTATATGTGTGTTTCCGAGTCCACGCTCAACACACACATAAGTCTAATCATGTAAAATCATAGCTCTACACAGTAATTAACAAAATATCATTTCAGTATATTAGGGTTTGTACCCATATCAAAGCTGAAGAACATCATTACAACATTGGGGCCTTTTCGCCCAGTATACACTTAAATAAAGAAGTCAGTCAGGGTCCATGCCCGATATGTCAATATATATAAAAGAATAATCATAGGTGCTAGGTCTCATGCCCAATACTCAAAATAAAACATAGATGCTGGGGCCGTGGCCCAATATAACAACCAAAATAGTTAGTCTGAAAATTCGGGATATTACAAGGAGAGAGCTCGGCGCTCCTCTCCTCCTCACCTCTCACAGTCCAAATGGTGTTAGAACCCTCGAGAAGGGTTTGTCATTTTTCAACTAAGCGTGTGATCACGTGACACTCTTTAATGCGCCAGCTGGTTAAGTTTAATGTCTTTTTAGAAAACCCACTTTGTATAGTTTTTAACATCCCCTTCACCATGGTCCAAAACAAATCACCATTACATTAATTTTACACCTTATAACGTGCTAAGTTCATCATTGGATCAAGACTTTCCTGAGGGCTTTGAGTTAACAAAGTTAACACTTAACAGATGACTCATTTATACAAGTTGTCATTCATGGAGTAGAACAGGGTCAAATATTTGTAACCTATGCAAAAAGGATTTTTACATGCATTAGCTTTATAAGCTAAGTAAGTCTCGAAGACTGATCAAAGGACCTTGGTGAGCTTTAAGAAATTAATCACATTCAGTTAAGCATGTCATCTTAGAACGATTATGAAATAACAAATAAACATCATCACAAAATGTAAGACATATCAACATACTATCTACTAAGCAATAAGTTCATAGTCATGATGGTGAAAGTGTAGTTACTCTTTTTAAGTTACAACACTTGTGGATCAGACCATGCAACGAGACAAAGCCTTAACAAATAGATAATTAATACATACATATATAAGTCTATGTGATACATAAAAGAAAGCATGAGTATCAAAGCTTTAACTTAAAAAAAGTTTATTCAAATTTTTGTCGACTAAACTACCCACAAGGATTCTTTTCACATAGATTTCCTAGTTTTGTATTATACAGAAAAGAAAAAGAAAAAAATTATTTACGATTTTGAGGAATTTTACAGGTAGACATTAATTGCAGTATTTAATGTAACTCAATAGCTTCTAGGTGAATGGGGTGGCAGGTGCGGGTGGGGTTCTCTTTGATCCCGGAGGAAATAAAATTGCAGCCTTCTCGTGGGGATTAGGTAGTAAGACAAACAACGAGGCTGAATGGCTAGCCCTCGTCTTCTCATTAAACCTGGCCTCCTCCTTCAGCATTGACAATCTCAGAGTATATGGGGATTCTAGACATGTTATTCAAATAATGAGAAGGGGAGCAACTCCTCAAGGCTCGAAAGCTCATAGATACATGCAAAGAATAATAACCAATCCTCATTTCTCCAAGGAATCTTTTTTCCACATCTGTCGAGAGAACAACAAGCTAGCAGATTCAGCGGCCAATAAAGGAATTGTGCTAGACATTGGGCACGTAGAGGGCCTCAATGGTGACATGGGGTTTTATTTCATCCCCTAATCAAAATGTCAAAGGTTAAGCTTGTCATGGTTAAGGTTAAGAACGGGTCCTTAGGTCCCAAGAGGGTCCCCCTCCTCCCGTCTACCACCGTTGGTGATGTGCCTTGCCCCTCCTCCGTCGCTTTTTCCACATGCCACCCTCACCCTCTCTCTTGGCACATGGCTCCCTGTTGTGCTGTCAGCTCCCACGAGCCATTAATTACTCCCCTACCAGCTCCTATCCCGTCTTACTTTGCAATGGCTTGCCCTCCTCTTTCCAGCGCGTTGAGCTGGCTCTCCCTCTGTGATTTGAATTCTTCTCCTTCCCATCCCCGTCTGCTATCTCCTTTCAATATTGGAACAATGCAAAGTATCATGGTGGCCATAGCCGCTTTGAATCGCACTATGGTTGAAATCAAGCTCTCAGTTCACAACACATACAATGCAGTCTGTACCAGCGTGAAACAGAACAAGGAAATGGCTATAGATCTTAACCACACGGTCTCCCAGCTCTCTTGCTAGGACTCCAGGATTGACGACTTGGAGAAGAATTTGTTGGAGCTGATGGGCAAAGTAGATATTCTGCAGGAAGACATCGCCGTTCTCACCGGGAAAACTCAGGGAAGCTGTGTCCAGAAAAATTCAACCGTCAATCAGGAGATTAAGCAGGAAATGATGGACGCAGCCTCTGTCCACTTCAAAAATTATGGATAATTTTCAGTCTTAGTCCAGGTTCCACATTTTTGACGATATAGTGTCTATGTTTTTTTGTATAGTTCTCAACAAACAGTTTATCAGGGTTTATCCCTGTTGAACAGATTTAGAAAGACAATGTTTAGAACTGATACAGTCATGCTGTTAGAAATTATAGCTCCAATCTTTCAGACATTACCTCCTCTGTCAAATTTTTTTGAAAGCATGTAATGAATGGCTGTGCACAGCCTTTATAAATATATCTTCTTCCCCTGTTACTGTTAAAAAAAAAAATAGCTTCTAGGTGAAGCTATCTCAAGTCGGTGGTTATGCAATATATATATATATATATATATATAAGAAGATAATTGAAAATTAAAAAGAGATGTGTGAGGGAAGAAGAGAAGAAGCGAAGATCCGTGAAGTGTATTAAGAGCTCAAGCTTTGTAAGAAGTGAAAGATCAAATTAAAATCTCATCTCTGGACAAGTTACTCAGTTTTACTATGGTAATGTATGTAATATACATAAGTCCATTTACGGGTTGTAAAAGAAATCAAGATTTTCAAAAAGTTCACAGTGGTAAAAGTTCTATTTTAATGAGGAGTAACTTTGCCTAAGCTTCTATTTAAGAGATCCGGGAAGTTAAGAAATTACCTGAAGTAAAAAAGATCTTCAAGTTGAGAAGTCCGCGAAGTAAAGTATTTCGCGAAGTTGTGTAAATGCAAAGTAAATTTATGCAAACTCGATGGTGTACTTTTCCCTTCAGAAGCGGCGAGGATTTGATCCCCAGGCAGAGGTCGTGCTTCTAAACCGAACCCAGGAATTTGGGAACAAGACAATGGTAGAAATTAAACCATGACTTCCTACTCCTAGAGATACAGAAAACAGATGCATATGGAGAGAATCGATGCAAATGTAGAAAATCTTATTTGGAATGCTCAAACACTTGGAATCTATGTTCTATGTTGGAAACTTGATTGCTAGAACATTGGATTGCTCGCTATTGCAGCAAAAGTACAACTTTAGTATACAAACTAATTACAAATTTAGCAAGTTGATTTAGAAATCAAATGACTAAATCTCATTTTGCATATGAAAATGACTATTATTGTTAGTACTAGAACTATTAAATCTCACAATTAACTCTCATTTTGGATAGTCCATCGTATGCATTATTAGATCTTTTGTAAAACAATCAAATCTCATATTAAATCCGACAATTAAATTTTATTTTGGATAGTCCATGTATGCATGACTTATTAGATGTCATATAAGATTATCAAATCTCATATGTAGATGGGACATAGACAACACGCGATTACAATTAAGCTTGAGAACAAATAACACATAACTTGTTTATAAAAACCATAACTGTGAATGTACATTAACTCTAAAACATGATAACACTTATTCAAAAATTCAGAAATGGTATTTCCATTTGGAGCAATAGTTTTTCAATAATTTTTTTATAGATGGAGAATCAAACTGTTTTCAATGATGTATGTTGATTCCAGAATAAAAAAAATACCGACTCCAAAATAAAAAAAATACTGACTCGGATAAAATATATAGGCAGTCACAGTCGAGTTCGACAAATGGTACATAAGAGCTTTATGCGCAACCAGTTTGAAATGCAGTGGGAATGAAACAGGTGGGAGCATGGCAGCCGATGCAGAGTACGATTACCACTGCCGCCGTTATCAACATGAGTCAATGGATCAATGCAAATAACACACAATGATTTCTCTTCTTCCTGTTCCACGGCCACTTCATCTAATTCAATGGATTCACACATTTTCTCCAGTATCAATCGGGGAACATTCGCCAGAATCTGGCGGCTGGCATCCGTTGCTTCTTCATCATTTATTTCATCATCTTCGTCACATATTTCATCATCTTCTTGATCGCTTATTTCGTCTTCTTCTCTCATTCTATATTCTTCATCACTAATTATTTCATCTTCTTCTTCCGTTCTTTCATAATTTGCTATTTCATCATCTTCTTCACTTGTTTTATCTTCTTCTTATGTGTTTCGTAGTCTTCTTCCATTTTACAAGTTTCCCTGATTTCGTCATCTTCTTCAATTTCATAATTTTCCCTTATTTCATCATCTTCTTCTCTCATTCTTTCATATAAATTTTGAAAAGTTATTCCATCTTCTTCCTCACTTATTTCATCTTCTTCTCTCATTCTTTCATAATTTTCTATTTCATCATCTTCTTTTCTTATTCCATCATCTTCTTCCCTTTTTTATGAGTTTTGGTCCATTTTAAGATGATCCATATTATAGGCTAACCATTTTCCCTTCAACAATGTTAATTTTTATGTTAGTATAATGGGTTGAGGTCAAATCTGTCCAAGGAGGGGGTCCTTTGTCACACAAACAATGGGGTCTCATACACCAAATTGGTATTGGCTTGGTTATGACCTTAAAAATATATTATTATTATTATTATTGCATTTTTTTAATGCATAATGGATTCACTACCCTCAAATACTCCTATGAAAATATCCCTATTGCACTTAAATTGTGCAATCTCAACAACTTATATTTGCAATTCCAAAAAAATTATAAAATTTTGATTAGATTTTGACTAAAAATAGTTGAAAAAATATAACGATGAAAGGTACAAATCCATTTTGGTGGTGGCTATTTAAAAGTGAAACAACAATAAGATTTTGGCAGTAGAGAATAGATACCAAAATAAGATTTTGGTGGTAGGGAATATATATGAACTAGTAATGAAAACTCATATATATAGAAATTAATATTCATTTTATTGTCTAAGTTTAATTAAAATATGGTGGCTAAAATAATTAATTTGTGCAAATAAAATTATCCTAAGGTTCTCAAAAATAATTATTATTGGATAATTTGGCCACATGAGACCCCAATTCAAGTTTGCAAGCAAAACAATAGTCAATGGAGGATTAATTGAAGAATGTTTCCCACTTAATTAAGTCAAAGGGGTAATTATGAAAGTAGTTGGGCATTTAATGGGTAAATAGGATCAAAGGGGCGCATTTGACAAATTGGTTAGATGTGGATAGAGTTAGTTGAGGAAGTTAGAAGGTGCATTCATGTGGTTAAAGTTCGTTAGAAGTTATGGAGGAAGTTATAAGGAACATTTATGAAGGCCAAGTTGGTTGGACAACACACTCATGAAGGTGGTCAAGCTATTATGGACCACTAACTAACCAGTCCATGGTTTTGGGATGTCCATGGTATTGGATGCCTTTCAAAGCTTAAAAGGAGAATCAAGCCGCACTAGCAAAGGTTGGCTATGTGTTGATAAAATTTTATTGTATTGGAGTTGATTAGGCTTCTCTTTTCCTGGGTGATGCTCCCCTTGCATACCAAGAGGGTGATGGGCCCCTCATTTCTAGTTGGGTGATGTTCCCCTTCTACCATTGTATTCCCAATTGAGTGGATCTTTCCAATTCAACTGATCATAGAGGAGTTGGGCAATCTGTCCTTCTCATTCTGCTTATTTGTTGTATATTATGTTATTTTTTCATATGTATTTTTCCTATTTCAGAAATTCCAATAATGCTCTAGTTGTTTCATGCTCTCACTTGTAGTAATATTGAGCAATAATTTTACTAATTAATGGTGGGTTGATGAATGATGCTTAATGTGTTGTGGTTGTTTTTCATGGCAACCTATGATGTGTTTCTACAATCATCTATAGGATTAAAACTCAAAATTTTGTTCCATATTGAACTTATTATCTCTTTCTCAACATTATATTTCCCCCTTGCTCATTGACGAGGCAATTTTGACTAATATTCACTATTTTGGTTGTATCTTGAGTTTTGTATATCCAAATCCGATTCTGAAAGCTGTTACAAGTAGCTAATACCAAGGGCTACCCGTCCCAAGTGGATAAAAAAAGCATTTGTTTTCCCTAGGTACCATTTGAGTCGGGTCGAAAAACTGTCTTCATGTGTTGTCCACAAAATATGCCTAGTCTCCATTTTTTTGATCATATATTGAGTTCCTAAACTCAAAATGATTATATGTAACTTGTTACATGTAGGGAATATAGTCTAGTATCCATTCCAAGACTCAGTTCCAGAAATTTGCCAGCCTTAGTGTGACTTGGAACCATTTGGAAATTACATATCTGAGCAGTCCACACAAATTTAACCTTCCCATATCTTACCAAACAACCATCAAATCATCAGATATGAGTGTCAAACCTTTTCTGCAGTAGTGTGTGGGGTTCTAACCAGAGTCAAACTACATCCTTAGTGCACCAAAGCTGTTGGGTTTCCACATAATTCTCGGGGACTAACAACCACGCGGTCCTTGTGACCATCTCAGGTGTGATGCACCCAGAGAATGTGTCTTTGTCAATGTAGAGTCCATGTCCATGTCTCATACACCTTGTTGGCCTATCATAAACCTACAAAACCTTCAAAACATAAGTCAGTAACCATACCAAGTGTGCCCTGTGCCTTGTTCACCCTTGAACCTAACCCTCTTTGGCCTAGCTTTGAGTCTTTGGAACTAGTGTGCCAAATTTCCGACTTTGGTACAATACAGTGGTATCAGAGAATGGTCCTCTGCACCTATGGACCATAAAAACTCGTAGTTGAAGAAATATTGCAGAACACATCTTCAAGTTTGCAGACATGTCTTGGTATCACAAGAGGCCTACTATGCCCGCTTTCCTTCCTCCCCCGCCAACAAAAGAAGAGGAGCAACAAATGGCTAAGAAGAAACTGGAAAGGGCAATAGAAGCATGTGAAATATTCCCTGTTGCTACTAGGAGTATCTAGCATTGGGTAAGGATATTTTTGCAGCGATTACCTTTAAGGAATATATCTATTTCGAGTATGGGTTTTGGCCCAAAGGTGTAGACGAGAAATTTTTTGAGTCCAGCAAACCATCAAGTGAGGGATTAAGATATTCCACTACTCCAAGTAAATAAAAAGAATACGAAGAAGAAGAATAAGGTGACTCTAAACAAGATGAAGGTACAATCGTTACTGATGAGGGTTGTAAGCATGAAAAAGCCACCACTTGTTCTGCTAAGGATCATCCAAACATGGATCAGAGAGTAACTACTGATGGTTGCTCTAGCTCTTCTAAGACACTTACTGATGGGCGTCATGATGGGGTCCATACTGATGATCACCACAGTTCTATAGAGGCATCTACTAATGGATGTTATGATGGGACACCTATTGATGGGTGTCCAAATCATGATGAGGTACTTACTAATGAGAGCCCAAGATTAGGAGGAGCATCTACTGATCAATGATGTGATGAGATACCTACTGA
The DNA here is from genome assembly GCA_027924585.1 of Larix kaempferi. NCBI lineage: Eukaryota > Viridiplantae > Streptophyta > Pinopsida > Pinales > Pinaceae > Larix > Larix kaempferi. The sequence goes on from BSBM01001073.1 coordinate 9,438,570, forward strand.
TGGGTATCATGGCGATGTTGGAACATCAAAAACCCACTTTATACTTAGGATATAATTTATTAATAATTTTTTATTAATTTCCTAAGTGTCGACTAGGTAAGTTGGCCTAGTTTTGTCTTTTATGGGACCACATGTTATCCTGAGTCACTAGGGCGCACTTGAGGGGATTCTAGATAATATTTCCTGAGATTATGTTTGATTTCTTTCCATTCCTGGATTAGAATTGTGCCTCCCTACTTTAGACAACTTTATCATGTATTTTCCGCTTTCTAGTGGATAAGGTAAAGCTAGTTTGACTTGGAAACCGTCTCTACTTGGCCAATTCGACCTCCACCTCTTTATTCTCTCCAAAATTCATCATCACATTCCATTTTCATCAACTAGCTTCCATACCATATTTAGCTAATTCGTGGGCCTCTTGATTGATTTGGAATGTACTTTTGACACCTAGGGGGTTTTCTAGCTTTTAGTAAGCCTACCTTTTTTAGCTTTTCATACTTGCCTCTAAGGCACTCGACTTTTCTCTTGAGGATGTATTATATATTGTAAACATATTGATGAATAAAAAACATTAATTTTTTCTCAAGATATCTTTTCTATTCTTCTTCTCATATTCTTCTCATATTCCATTAAAATTGTCTTATTGAATCGATATCTAGGTAATCTAAATTCTCACATGGTATCATAGCTAGTCTGATTCAAAGCAATTTCCACATATTTTTGCAGGTTATTTCCATCACTAGGAGTGCACCAGCATGGATCAAAATCAAGATCAAGTTGTGATTCTTACTCCTTTCAACTACATTGACTAGAAGGCCCACATGATCATCCAACTTCGAAGTAAAGGACTCTATAGAGTCACTATGGGGCCTCAAACTGACCCAGCAGCTGTTGCACTAAAAGATAAATGGTTTAATAGGATTGATGAAGCTTATGGTTTTCTTTTCCTCTCTGTCTCTCCAGATATTCTAGTCCATATTGATACTCTAACCACTCCAAATCAATTATGGACAAATCTAGAGTCTCTCTTTGGAAAGAAAGATGAGCTCAGAGGTCATTTATTGGAAATTGATTTGATCTCACTTAGTCAAAGCAATTTTAATTCAATGGAAGAATTCATCTCAAGATTCGAGAACCTAGTATGTCAAATCAAGCAGTGTGGTGTTGATAAGAAGAATGAGCAGTTAATTCTTACCATTATGTCGAAAACAAGTCCTGAATATTCAATGTTTGTGTCTACATTTCATGCTGCAAAACTTGCAGTTCCCAACTAGAAGATGCCAACCTTGTATGCATTCATTGCCTCGCTCACTAAAGTGAAGGACAAGCTAGTTCAAATTGGGGATTTTAAACCCTCCAAGGACCATGCACTTGTTGCTCATTGAGCAAAGAGTTCCAAGAATGCCAAATCCAAAGGAAAATAGAAGATGTTGTTGGAAGAAGAGGAATCTGATGAAGATTCCAAATCCAAGAAGATGAAGAACAAGAAAGAGAGATCCAAGTGTTCTTACTGCTGCAAAGGTACCCATTCTAATCAATCATGTTTCAGGAAAAAATTAGACATCATGACCAAGATGCTTGAAGAACATAATAATGGTGTTCCTGATTTTGCAAGAAAAGAACAAGGCAAGCTTTTTGTTGAATAAGAACAATGTCTCCAAGCATATAGTGGAATTAACTGAGGATTTATACTATTCAGACCAAAAGAAGATCGTAATCATGGTTATTAGATCATCAGTAGATAAAAGAGGGTCACTAGAACTAGGGGCCACCTGCATGCATTACATGTGGGCCATATTTCATGATGCATGCACATAAATACCTTTATTAAGCCTTCATGCACATAGAAAGCAATTCATGCAATTCAACTGAGAATTAGAAGAGAAAAGCAACCTAGGTATGCAAACGTTAGGACATGCATTGTCAAAGTTATAAAAGAAGGATAAAGTGAATGAATAGGTATGGTTATTGATTATTAATTTGAGAAGCCGACTTGGAGAGCTCAGAGAGCCAGTTTGGGGTGGAGGGCACCACTCAACCATCAAGTGTATTTCGACAGTTAAATCTATCTTCCCTAGTCACTATCAGGATTGGATCATCATACAAGATTCTTTAGCATTGAGCAGGATTCTAACTACATCCTGGAGAAAAAGGATTCGCCCTCTCTTGCATGGGTGAATTGGACAAAGGACGATAGCTCATATCTTGACAGATAATCACTATTCAATCTACATGTTGCTTCTATCCTTCCGAGAGCACCACTATTAGCCTAGTTACTTAATAAAGGCTTCTTTTTCAGCTTCAAAACAGAGATCTCTCCATCCCATCATTCAGATGGGCACCTTTCCTTTCATGGGCAACTTTCCTTGAGGAACATATTCGCCCTCTGACCGAGAGGTCATGCATGATCTGCATGCGGCTTCCATACTGACCAAGAGGGCATTATAACCCTATTAGCTTCATCTAGGAGCAATCTAACATAATTTGATCACTCATGCATCCATCCACATATTGAAGAAGGTGAATTCATACCAAGTGCACATTATTGGAGAGAGGACAACTCATATCTCAGCAATTTCTTCATGCATGGATTGCATGCTTAGATTATATTGATCTACATCAATTGTTGATACTATTGGTACATACATGCATATTTCTATCCCTACTTTATAGTGTTTCTTATTATTTGGGTTATTTAGGGGTTGGAAAACCCATGCATTTGCATGCATGCTCATGCAAGCATAGTTCAGTACAGGAATTCATGTTTCCTTCAAGTATTGGGCCATAAATGATACTAGCAAGCAACAACATCATCAAAAACTTCATAAACATACAAATTATTAGTTGGTATATTACAGAATACCTCCTAGATGACTATGAAGGTCTTGTTTTGAGCAACCCCCTCAATGGGTTGTATATCAAGTGATTCTACCCTTAGCATAACCAGACCCATTGTTACGTGTATCTAGTCTTTTTTTTTTTGTTCTACACCTTTTTTCAGCATGAGCCTTAATAGTTTTCTCTTTTGTATGGTATCAAATGGATCTCGCTCCCTCCTTTCATGTTGGTTTTCCTAATGGTGCAAGTAGGTGGTCCCCAAATATTTCCTCGGCTGCATGGGTCATATACTCCCCTTTATACAAGTTGCTTCATCTTGATGGAGTGTGTTAGCACTCAAATTGTGCTAGATTCTGTGGTAGGTTTCATAGAAATAAAAGTGCTTCATGGTCATAAAAATCCCCGAAGGGAGAGCCAGCTCTCGGACTACATCCTCAGAGATGGGAGAACTCGAATTATGAGCAATAGATTTATCCCAGGGCATGGTAATGTTAGGAGAAATGCTGGTGTCCATGCTATTTCGGATGCATAGTGGTGGGTAAAAAACGCCAGACGCTGAAAGAAGTATGTATGGATGGTTAATATCAAACGCCTCAAAGATCGACGGCCCCAAGCGCACGACGCAAATGAAGTTGTTGATGATCTAACGCATGGGCGAGCGTGAGCTGGAGGGCGAGTTCTTAAAGCAATTGATGGAGAAGATCAACAGGAGGAAATATCTACAGTGTACATCCACCGCGTTGATCTAACTTGCACGAAGCATGTTACATTTCAAATCACCGCGGTCGGAGTAAGCGTCGTGCACCTGTAAACGGTGCAGATCTACCGGAGGAGAATCAACGGCCTAAGATGACTGCGCTGATTTTACTCATGGATAGGTTAGCCCCGTATCAAATCGTCGTGGTAGGTAAAGGATGCATCATCCGACGAACAGAATTTGAGCGAAGACTGGACCAACGGCTAGGAATGCTTTGAAAGGTCAAACTATCGATTAAAACAAGTGTATCGCTAAAATGGAAAACTATGGAGGCCAAAATCTATGGTCCTGATCCAAGCTCGAGTTCTCACATGTGAAAGACATCTTCACTGAAAATCAATGATTGCTGCATGGGCTGAGCCACCTCGGCGCAGTCAGGTGTCCTTTCTGTATGGCCTGAAAAGTACGACCAAATATGTTCGATGTCATTTCAAAACCTCAATCATCATGCCAAATCATTTTGAAGTTCCAGTCAGAAAATCATAGCCGAATGATTCGCATGGGAACGCCATCGTTATGAGTTGTTATAAAACTGATCTCCTATCCTCGTAACTCACGTCTGAAAAGGTGGCGAGTTCCTCTATCTTGGTATTGCTTGCAGTTTGTATCAGAGCATGGAGAGAGAACAAGCAGCCGAAGTAGTAATTATACCAGAACATGTGTTCTCCTAGATGGAAGAAGAGCACATTTATTTACCTCCCATAGTTCACGGTCATGTGGAAGACGGTTCAGTCTGCAAATTGGAAGATCCTGAGCAAGGACAGACAGATTGGAGTTTGCAACAGAAGAGAAAGAGGGAAGAAACCTATGAAGAAGATGAGTAGGAAATCGACTAGGAGGTGGAAATTATCAAGGATCTAATACTCCCTACGGAAGGGGTACCCTCTACTCATCTACCGAAAAGAACCCAAGCAGAAGATTCTTTTGACGTGGGTGATTTTCTTGATTGGTATGGTCAGGTGAAAACCCAAGACTAAGATGGCAGCATTCTTATGATATTTACATTTCACACCCGGCAAGTTTGTCTATTGGCTACATGGGTATATTCCTTATCTCCAATTTTAAAGATTAAGACGATCCATAACCTATTTGAAGGGTGGTATGGTTTATTGGTGTATGACATCGGCAGGATTAGTTGGGTCTAGTCTGTTATTGGTAATTTTCATTTCTACATCGAGCTAGTACAAGTTAGGAACCATGCCTAGTAAGCAGCAGTTCCAGCCTTAGATATTTTTGTTCGGCATGAAGATTTCAAAGGATAATCAATGAAGTCATTCGACCAGAGTGAAAGCAATTTAGCTGAAAGCAACTACATAACTGCTATTTTTGTATTTTGTATTTTGTTTAAAAGTAATTTGGCCATGTAATGAAACGGCCACACAATTGTAAATGGCAGCTAAGCTTGCCTCATAGATATTGTTTTGTAATAGTGACAGCAAACAATGCCTTGATTTGGCTTTTAAATAGGTGTCATATGGTTGTAATTGTTTTATGTTCAGAAGGAGCCGAGCCTAGAGCTCGAAGACATCTATAAATACATTTGTAATCGAAGGCACAAGGGTTGAAAATCTTATTTGAAAGATTTTGGTATTTTGAGGATTAGTCTATAAGACATTTTTGAGCTATTTTAATAAAGTTTGCAGAGCCGAAGCCTGCGTTTTGACAAGGATTCCTGTGTAATTGCTCTGGTAGTCTGTATTTTCCTTTTTCCCATGTGAAATTGTGTTTCTCTCTTTATTATTCCATTCTGTGTTATTTATTTCATGCTTGGATCAGGGTAGTGGTTAAGTGGAATTCATAGGATTTATGCTCTGCTTAGCTATTTCCAAGTATTTCACCAATATATTCTGCTAAAGTTGATGTAGGATTCATCTTGGTATGCCTTACATTGATGGACTGTTTTCTTTCCTCTTCTGTTCCACAAATTAAATCTCTTTGACTACTAGTTGCTTGCTACCTTGCCCTTGTGAATGCATTTGCAGAACCTTTATGAATGATTTTTTTAGTGTTTGTTAAATATGACTCTATTGCCTAAACGAAGCTCATATGTTTTCAACCAAACAATGCTTGAATCATTTTCATTCCAAAGAGAAAACTGATCTTCTGTATAATTGTTGTAATTGAATATCTTGGCCGTGAATGTTGGTATTTCTTTTTCATTATTGACAATCTTGATTATTCCAGTTTTTCATAAGATTTTAGAGAGAGCCCTCTTTGCTTGTGTTGGGTCAGTAGCACAAGCCAAAGTTTGGTTATTAGTTACCCCATACTGCCCTCTCCACAACCTAGGGGGTCATTTTGGGTGTTAACAAATTGGCGTCGTTGCCGGGGAACCAAAAGTTTCATCATCCCTGGGAGAATGACAAAGGGGTAGATATGAATGTTGATGGTGAACATCAATCAGACAATGAGCAGGTTGTACCATTCACCTGGCGACTCCACTCAAGATTCAATTCAAGTTGCAGACTCCACTGGAGAACGAGCTCAACCACCTTAAAAATGGAAGAATCAAGGTTCAAGTATCAAAGCATCAATCCCTTTAAAGAAATCTTGTTCTTCTATATCAATCTCCTTTTACCTCTATGTTTATATATCAAGAAAATTTTGTTCCACCAAAGAACTCTAGGTCATGAGAGACTCTCTTTTGTATATCCTTCTCTAGACCTTACAGATGTATATCCTCCTTCAAACCCTAGAGTTGATCCCATTCTTTCTTCTAAAACATACAAGATCCATAGCCAACCTTACAAATCCCATGAGAATGAGGCTGAAGAGGTTCCCCCTGTATATATTCCCTTTCCTCCCAGATATCGAGTGAGATATGGCCCTTTAAAGATGTCCCCTTTTCTTCATGAATACCCTCCCAAATACCACAGATACCTTCCCAGATTTGATGGAGAATCCAAAAACCTAACTGCTGAGAAACATCTTCAAGGTTTTGAACATTTTCTGGATCTTTCTGAAGTGGAGCATGATGATGTTTGTTTGATGGATTTCGCCCAATCCTTCCAGGGAGATGTGAAGAAATGGTTTAGCCGTTTGCAGCTTGAGTCTATAGACACATGCCCAGGGGTTTTCTGATGTTTTCTTGAAATTTTGGTGTAAGAGAAGGCCATGGGACCTAGTGCTTTCAGAATTTTACTCCATGAGAATGCAATAGGGGGAAATCATGTCCAGCTTTAATAGAAGGTTTGCAAGTTTTTATTATGATATGCCAAGGGAAATTCGACCCCTAGAGAATGCCGCCAAGTTACACTATGCATCTATATTTCCTTTTGATTTATCTTTTCTTCTTTTGGAGAGAAGGTCTTCAAATCTGCAGCATATGTTTATTGATGCTTTGGAGGTTGAAGAAAACCTTAGAGTGTCTGGAAAATTATCAAGTAAAGATGATGATGAAAAGATTGAAGAGGAATCAGGATTCGAAGAGAGGCATGAACAAGGAGAACTTGCTTTGCCTTCCAGTATTTCCCAGGATGTCCAGAGAGATGATCAGCCTAATGATGTGCTAGAAGAAGGTAATTCTAATTTGTTTAAGGAAAATTACAATCAGCCTACTAAAATTTCTGGTGGTAATGATATTAAAAAGAATTTCAGTCCACCTAAGTATGATGAGTATGATGATTATGAAGAAGACTGCTCGGGTATTGAATCGGCTGAAAACTTTACAAGTCCCAGGACAGTTAGTAAATAAAATCTGGTCATTGTCCATGACCAAACCTATGAAAATAAACATGCTGAAAGTGATTGCTTACCTCTCTGTTATGCCTCATTTGAATTGATAAAACAAAGAATCGGGACTTCTAATAAAAAACAAAAGTCTAAAATGGAAAACTTCCAATTCTTTTTTTAGGGTAATGATAAAGAGGAGAGGCAGGTGTGTAAGAAATCCCAAGAAGCAGAAATTTGGCATAGGGAAGAGAAGTACCAAACAGAAAATCAAATCCCTCTTTCACATTCAAAAATTTCCTATCAAGAAGAGTTTGTTGCACTTAATTTTATTGAAAAGTTTTATGATATTTCTCCTGTGTTTGATAGAGAAGAGCAAGTTCCAAATTCTTAGATTTTGGATGAAATAGGTGATGACCTTCATATTTATGCTCCCGAGAAGGATGAAAATTTTCTTCAGTTTTTCCAGTTGTCATATGATTCAGAAGAAGATCAGAATAGTCAGATGAGCTCTTCTCCATGTCATCCGACTCTAGATTCTCGTTGCCTAGAAGGAATTGTTTTCTTTAACACATTTGAAGGTCATGATGCCATTTCGATTAAAACCCAAGAAGAGCTCCAGTTCTATTAGGCCGATGTACATATGTTTGATTGTCCAATACCTCCTGACAAAGAAAATTAATATGATTTTCAAAATCTTTATGAAACTCAGTTTGGTAGATGGCAAGAAGAATTGCAGCTTGATTGGCTTTGTTGTGACATAGATAATGTGAATAATCAGCAAGAACCCGTTGAAGAGGCTCTCATGATTGGTCATAAATATGTGGGACTCTTCCAATTTATTGAAGATCCTTTTGATAAATTGATGGAATCATCAGAGAAGATGGAGGCTATGTTGTTCAAGAATACAAAGATTGAAAAATATTTTCAGTTGGGGTTATCATTTGCTGAGTTATTTTTTCAGGTTGGAGAGGCTAAATCCGAATTTCAGTCTGGAAGTCATTTGCTTGACTGGCTTCATTGGGAATATATGATCACCTGATTTGGCCCTTATGCTCAGCAAGTAGGGTAGGAAATCAATTGTATATAAATAAGCTCGAAGGTCAAGCATTTTCACTAATTTTAGTAAATTAAGATAGGTAGGAAGAATAAGTTTGCTCAGCAAGCATTTTTTAGTATATGCAGTGTTATTTTTTCAGTTGCAGTTTTCAGATGGAAGATAGGTTGCAGGTTGCAGTTGACGGGGTTGGGAGCCGCCCAATAGATCAGGCCCTTGGTCTACGAGTACTTTACTACCTCACAGGGAGGATAGCATCCCCGGTTGGATCCAGTTGTTAGCACTCAAATTGAGCTAGATTCTGTGGCAGGTTTCATAAAAAAAAAGTTCTTCATTATCATAAAAATCCCCGAAGGGAGAGCCATCTCTCGAACTACATCCTCAGAGATGGAAGAATTCGAATTACAAGTGATAGATTTATCCCAAGTCATGGTAATGTTAGGAGAAATCCTGGTGTCCATGCTATTTCGGATGCATAGTGGAGAGTTAAAAATGCCAGATGCTGAAAGAAGTATGTATGGATGGTTCAGATCAAACGCCCCAAAGATCGACGGCCCCGAGCACACGGCGCAAATGAAGTTGTGGGTGGTCTAACGCATGGGCAGGCGTGAGCTGGCAGGCGAGTTCTTAAAGTAATTGATGACGAATATCAGTGGGAGGAAATATCTATGGTGTACAGCAACTGCACTGATCTAACTTGCACAAAGCATGTTACGTTTCAAATCGCCACAGTCAGATTAAGCACCATGCACCTGTCAACGGTACAGATCTACCGGAGGCGAATCAATGGACTAAGATGACTATGCTGATTTTACTCATGGGTAGGTTAGCCCTATCTCAAATCATCGCAAAAGGTAAAGGATGCATCATCCGACGAACATGATTTGAGCGAAGACTAGACCAACGGTTAGGAATGCTTTGAAAGGTCAAACTGCTGATTGGAACAAGTGTATTGCTAAAATGGAAAACTTTGGAGGCTGAAATCTACGGTCCTGATCCAAGCTCAAGTTCTCACAGCTGAAAGACATCTTCACTAAAAATCAATGATTTCCGTGTGGGCTAAGCCACCTTGGCGCAATCAAGTGTCCTTTCTGTATGGCCCAAAAAGTACGACCAAATATGTCCGATGTCATTTCAAAGCCTCAGTCATCATGCCAAATCATTTTGAAGGTCCAGTCAGAAAATCATAGCCGAATGATTCGCATGGGAACGCCATCATTATGAGTTGTTATAAACCTAATCTCCTAGGCTCGCAACTCACGTCTGAAAAGGTGGCGAGTTCCTCTATCTTGGTATTGCTTATAGTTTGTATCAGAGCATGGAGAGAGAACAAGGAGCCGAAGTAGTAATTATACCAAAACATGTGTTGTCCGAGATGGAGGAAGAGCACGTTTATTTACCTCCCATAGTTCGCGGTCATGCGGAAGATGGTTATGTCTACAAATCGGAAGATCCCCAGGAAGGACAGACAGATTGGAGTTTGCAGCATCAGAGAAAGAGGGAAGAAACCTATGAAGAAGACGAGTAGGAAATCGACCAGGAGTTGGAAATTATCAAAGATCTAATACTCCCTACGGAAGGGGTACGCTCTACTCATCTACCAAAGATAACACAAGCAGAATATTCTTTCGACGTGGGTGATTTTCTTGATTGGTATGGTCAGGTGAAAACCCTAGACTAAGATGGCAGCATTCTTATGTTATTTACATTTCACCACCCGGCAAGTTTGTCTATTGGCTACATGGGTATATTCCTTATCTCCAATTTTGAAGATTAAGACGGTCCATAACCTATTTTGAAGGGTGGTATGGCTTAGTGGTGTATGACATCGGCAGGATCAGTCGGGTCTAGTCTGTTATTGGTAATTTTCATTTCTACATCGAGCTAGTACAAGTTAGGAACCATGCCTGGTAAGCAGCAGTTCCAGCCTTAGATATTTTTGTTTAGTATGAAGAGTTCAAAGGATAATCAATGAAGTCATTCGACCAGAGTGAAAGCAATTCAGTTGAAAGCAGCTACATAACTGTTATTTTTGTATTTTGTATTTTGTTTAAAAGTAATTTGGCCATGTAATGAAATGGCCACGCAATTGTAAATGGCAACTAAGCATGCCTCATATATATTTTGTTTTGTAATAGTGACAGCAAACAATGCCTCGATTTGGCTGTTAAATAGGTGTCATATGGTTGTAACTGTTTTTTGTTCAGAAGGAGCCGAGCCTAGAGCTCGAAGAAATCTATAAATACATTTGTAATCAAAGGCACAAGGGTTGAAAATATTATTTGAAATCTTTTGGTATTTTGAGGATTAGTTTGTAAGACATTTTTGAGTTGTTTTAATAAAGTTTGCAAAGTCGAAGCCTGCTTTTTGACAAGGATTCCTATGTAAGTGCTCTGGTAGTCTGTATTTTCCTTTTTCCCATGTGAAATTGTGTTTCTCTCTTTGTTATTCCATTCTATGTTATTTCTTTCATGCTTGGATCAGGGTAGTGGTTAAGTGGAATTCATAGGAGTTATGCTCTATTTAGCTGTTTCCAAGTATTTCACCAATATATTCTGCTAAAGTTGATGCAGGATTCATCTTGGTATGCCTTACATTGATGGACTGTTTTCTTTCCTCTACTGTTCCACAAATTAAATCTCTTTGACTACTAGCTGCTTGCTACCTTGCCCTTGTGAATGCATTTGCAGAACCTTTGTGAATGATGTTTTTAGATTTTGTTAAATATGACTCCATTTCCCAAACGAAGTTCATATGTTTTCAACCAAACAATGCTTGAATAATTTTCGTTCCAAGAAGAAAATTGATCTTTTGTATAATTGTTGTAATTGAATATCTTGGCCGTGAATGCCGGTATTTCTTTTTCATTATTGACAATCTTGATTATTCCAATTTTTCATGATATTTTAGAGAGATCCATCTCTGCTTGTGTTGGGTCAGTAGCACAGGCCAAAGATTGGTTGGTAGTTACCCCATACTGCCCTCTCCACAACCTAGGGGGTCATTTTGGGTGTTAATAGAGTGTGTGTTGGTGCGACCACCAATAACCAGGTTGAGTATGATGCAATGATTGGTTGCTTGACTGAGTATCTATCACTTCAGCATCTTCCTAGACTCCCAGCTGCTTGTCTCGCAATTGAATAAATACTATCGGGTACGCGACCATTCCCTCTTTAGAAAGTTCCTGTGCACTAAACAATTCATTAGGAAGTTTGAGTTTATTTCATTCACGCATGTCCCAAGGTGTTTCAACAATGTTGCAAACTAGATGGCTAATGACATTGTCGAGTGGCACATCAATCATCACATCTAATAAATAAATCATTCACATGCATTTTCAAATTATTCGCATCCACATGTACATAAAGCATAACATACACATCACCATAACATATGCAAGGCCCATAAATATAAAAAAACTATAGCAATGCATCCATGTGCATATATATATATACTCTCATGTCATAACATCCACAAATTAGTATGTTTATGTATGCATAGAGGAACCTCAATAGCTTCCTCGAAAATACATAAGTAAGTACATCAACCAAAATTCACCATGCCCACAACATTGGGGGGCAGCTCCATAAGCTTCCAAGCTAGCCATCAGAGTCATAAGGCTCATCCTCCTCCATGTCCTCATTAGTGTCCTCCTCCTCTTGGAACGTTGAGTCACCTCATGCCATGGATCTTGTTGATGTATATGTAACTTCGGAATGTATTTCATATATATTTATTGTACCCTTATAAGAGATGTGTTATTCCTCTATAAGGAAGTGTTGTCATGTGTATTGACAAGTGTTGCAAGTGTGTGTACTTGCCGATGGGTTATTAGACCACCATGTGTGGGGTCGGCCCTGAAATATATATTATATTGTGGATGTACCTAGCTAGACAAGCCGGCCCCATAGTGTAACTGGGCAAACAGACTAGTATAAATAGAGATCGGGAGATCTCTATTTGTATCACTCGGAAACTCATACTTCTCTCACTCAGAAAGTGGCGCACTAGTGAGGAGGAGGATCATCTTCTACTAGGAGACTATCTCAGTGTATTTTGTTTGTACTTTGGTTGAGCCATTGCTCTCTCTATCTCTGAGGAAGTTGTGGGGTTTTTCACCTTAGGGTTTTCCCCACGGAAACTATGTGTCTCTTGTCTCTCATGCTTTTGATTCTTGTGATGCTTGTGATGCTTATTGTGATTGTTATGCATTGATATACTGTATATGTTATTCTCTCAGTAAATATCCTAGAGTATTGTGAATTAATGCTCAAAATTTAACATGGTATCAGAGCTAACCTGAGAAGAAAACATTTTGCAGTAACGAAAACTTGAGTTTCTTGTTTATTGGGTTTCTCTCCACAGTTTTTGGAAAAGCAGTATAGTAGATTGACTCTACTCATTAAGGAAAATCTATCTGTCCAATCAGAATTCAATTCTGAGCATTTTTAGATTTGGCCCTAAAAATTAGGGTTTCCACAAAAATAGGAATTTCTAAAATCTGAAGACATAGCTGGAAGGTCCTTGCAAAAAGCGAAGTTTAGAGCTTTGGAATGAGATTTTTGGCTGGGTAGATCTCCGGGAAACTCAAACCCTAATTCATGGCTCTCTTAGGGAACCCAAGAGGACAAAAAGGAAAATATGAAGGGTAAGGCTTTGCTGATCTCAAATTATGAATACACCAGGCTGATCAGGTCATCAAGGCGCATCTTTCTATCCTTTCAGAAAGTTTAAATTCACATTTTGAATTTTTAGGGTTTTTCTGACAAACCCTAATCTGGAACCAGATCCAGTTTTCAGCATTTCAAGTGGTAACACCTAAATCTTTTCTATTTCCATTTGAAGTACTCTTTAAGATGTCTCACCACACCAAGCTTGAGGATAAGCTTGAAGGGGCTGATATCTTCCGAGCTTGGAAGTATAGGATTGGGTTAATCTTGGAAGAGAATGAGTTGGACTCATATATAAAAGAAGACATTCCTATCCCAGAGGATGAAGAGGCTAAAGTATTGCATAAGAAGAACTTGGTCAAGGCAAAAAGAATCATTGCCGATTCGATCAAAGACCATCTCATACCCCATGTGTCTTCTTTAAAGACACTCAAGGATATGTTTGACTCCTTGACCAAGCTATTTGAAGGGAAGAACATAAATCGGAAGATGACCCTGCGGAACCAATTGAAAGGAGTAAAGTTTTAGAATGGAGAAACCATTCAATCTTATTTTTCTAGGGTCTCCCAGATTAAGGAACAACTGGAAGCGGTAGATGAAATGGTGGAGAATGGTGAAGTTGTCATGACCACTCTAAATGGCCTACCCATGTCATGGGATTCCTTTATTCAAGGAATTTGTGCAAGGAAGAAGTTGATCTCCTTCAATAGATTGCGGGAAGAATGTTCTCAAGAAGAAGCAAGGCTTGTGGCCCGAGAAGAAAAGATGGGAAGTGAAGATCAAGCTCTCACAGTACACACCAAGAAAGGAAGGTCAAAGAGAGAGCATGCTCATGCCAAGAAATCTTCACACTATCATCAACATAAAGATAAGAAAGATCTCAGATGCTTCTCATGTAATGAGAAAGGTCATTTTGCTTCAAAATGTCCCAAGAACAAAAGGAACAACAACATCAAGAAGAAGAAGGGAAGTAGCAAAAGATATCATGCTCATGCTGCTGAAGATGATGAACCACCCAAGAAGAAGGCTAGGGAAAAAAGTGATGATATTGATGATGACTCATCAAGTGAAGAAGAGTATGTTCTAATATCTGCTCTCACGGGTACTATCTCCCATGGTTGTAATGATTGGTTAATTGACAATGGGGCTTCCAAACACATGACTGGGTTTAAGGAATCTTTTGTGAACCTATCTGAACATGAATCACCCCATAAGGTGAAACTTGGGGATGATTATCAATACCCAATCAAAGGAAGTGGTGAAGCCACCTACAACCTAGATTCTGGAAAATCTTTGAAGATGAAAGAAGTCCTTTATGTACCTGGGCTCAAGAAGAACTTACTCTCCATCTCTGCATTGGATGCAAAAGGTATGAGGGTTGCATTTGTGGATGGCCAAGTCCTAATGTGGCCAAAGGGAAAGACCATAGATGATGCAGTAGTTATTAGAGAGCAAGAGGGAGGTTTGTATAAATTGAAGGGACAACCTGAACATGCCATGGTGCATGAATCCATGGATCCAAGTGAACTTTGGCATAGAAGACTTGCTCATATGCACTATAGGGCACTTCCAATTGCAAGCAAGGCTGTAGAGGATCTTCCTAAAATCAAGACCAAACATGAAGGTGTTTGCAAAGGATGTGCAAAAGGTAAGAACATTAAGAAGGCTTTCCCAAGCAGTGAAAGCAAGGCAAAGGATATCCTGGAAATCATCCACTCAGATGTATGTGGTCCTATGTCATCCAGTTCTCTAAGTGGGTATGTTTACTATGTCTCATTTATTGATGACTTCTCCAGGAAGACTTGGGTATAATTCTTGAAGAACAAAGATGAGGTGTTTGATAAGTTCAAGGAATTCAAAACCTTGATGGAGAATCAAACTGACAAGAAGATCAAAACATTCAGATCCGACAATGGTGGAGAATTCACCTCAGGTTACTTCAAGAAGATTTGTAGTGATTCAGAGATTAAGAGGGAGTTGACTGCTCCTTATAATCGTCCATAGAATGGAGTTACAGAAAGGAAGAACAGAACAATCATCGAAGCAGCAAGGGCAATGCTGCATGACCAGGATCTACCTATGCATCTATGGGCAGAAGCAGCTAGAACAACTGTATATGTGCAGAACAGAACACCCCACAAGATATTGGACAACAAGACACCAGAAGAGGTCCTTTCTGGTAACAAACCTGAAGTCAGCCATCTTAAAATATTTGGTTGTCCAGTATACACTCATGTTCCAAGGGAAAAGAGGACTAAACTAGATCCTTCAGGAAAGAAGGGTATCTTTGTGGGTTACTGTTATCACATATATAGTAGTCGGGTTACCATACATTATTTTTCTGATGCCAGTACACTATTCAGCCAGTTCCCTTACATTTGAGATGCTGAGATGAGCATCTATATTGGATCACTATCAGATTGTGGACAGCAGTGTATATTCCCCATGCCATGACTGAGTCTCAGGACACTCAGAGAGATGACCGATGTAGCCATTATACCATTGGTACAGAGCAGTCAGTAGTGCCCAGAGTTATAGTAGTAGTTTCAGAGGACAGATGATTGTACAGGTTGATGAGCAGTCAGGTATATGACTCAGTCGGTATATCATTGTGTTATAGTTATATTGCTTTTATATTTATTCTTATAGCATGTCTTAGCACTTAGTGTCATGATCTGGCGATCATATAGATATGTGGACCTGGTTGATCTTATTATAAATATTATATTGTCCCTACTCAAACTTAGAAGTTCACTATTCATACTCATTGGTTTTACCCTCCTTAGGGAGAATAGAGGTGATCATTCCACCATACATTGGCTTGCTATTGTCGGCTCCATTATTCACTGCCTTCATCCATCCATTGCCTACCTTTTAGTTTATCACCCTGACTTACTACTTGACTAGTGACATGGAGGATCTTTTCCCCAGTGTAGCCTCTGTATTGGATGAGCTTCCCTGTTTATTGTGTCTCGGCTTTGAGTTGGTGACAAAACTTACCTATGGTGAGTTGGAGTTCCTTGTGAATTCCCCCTAGTCACTAAAGTTGTGTTGGCTAAACCTGAAACTTTTAGTGCTGCCATGAATACAAAGTCTGGAAAAAATGAAATGCTATATCTTGTATGAAAAGCCCATTCATGCAATGTGTTTCTAAACACACATGAATGAAAGGCATGCCAAATGAAAATGGCCATGAAAATAAAATGTTATATCTTTTGGAAATGTAAATACCTAGGTTAACAAGCTGTCTGTGACACACCTAGAAGTGCTCAGGTAAACAAGTGCCTTAAAAACACACCTGCAGCAGAAAGCCTAAATAACTGTAAATCTATGCAATGTGTTTATAAACACACATAGACCGAGGCTATGGAAACTTCAGGCCCGAAAAGAAATGAAACTTAAATGCTATATCAAAACAATTGCTGGCCTTATTTGTATTATGGATTGTGCGCATCTGTTGAAGGTGAATAAACCCTCTTTGAACAACTCATCCATTTGTGAGACACCGCCATTCCCTGTGTTGTTGCTCATTCAGTATATACTATGGTGTGTATTCCCTTTCCCTTTTCCAAAGTGTCACAAAGTTAAGTCAGTCAAGTCATCCCTTAGCCTAGCCAGTTATTTTAGCCTTCACCCTTCACTAGCAAATTGATCACAGCTATGAAGTGAGTATGATCTTGAAAGTCTAGTTTGAGTAATAATAATAATTAATGACATTATATATTTGGATTTAGATCACCAGTAATGATTACTTTGTGTTATAATTATTATTTGAATAAGTTGTAGAGCATGCATTAACCTTTGACACTTTGCAGCAGCTTCCAGTGATGGTCTGAGTTATATTTGGTCATGTTGACTTGGTTAGGCCTAGTTTGACCAAGGTCAACCATAGGACATGAGATGGTTAGACCTTATGATGATATGGACAGATGATGTATGGTCTATGTACATGTACATGATGATTGTATGCAGGAGCTACTGGGTTATGATGATGATTCATGGTTTACAGAAGTATTTGATCATTTACAGATTATTATTATTTACCCTGTTCCGATATATTGGATATATATTTTGATCATGCAGAAACTCATAGGGTGTATGAGTATACATTTTGGATGGATTTGGACCTTCTGAGTCTGATGAGACAGTTTGTTTTCAAGTTCCGGGCACTTACAGTGATGATTGAGCCTCAGTAGGCTATCCCAGTGCAGTTTTGGTCTGTCGGAGGCCCTGTCAGAGCAGATGTGATTTTTATCTGGTTGACCTAGGGTGTTGTGCTTGCAGGGGGTGGTCCAGCCACTTATTTTTACCATATTACCCCCCTCCTGGACACACTGGTGCCCTCACCTTGACAGCGCAGGCACTCCAGGAGGCAGTTTGGGGCAATTTCACAATTTCGGAGGCATTTTAGGTTTGGTAGAAATGGCTATTGAGGAAATCGATTTGGGCTACTGAGGAAATGTTATGGCATGGGATGATCAGTGATGATAGATCGGGGTCTTCCACACCTCCTCCAGCAGTTTCAACTTAATCGGGGCCCGCATCCATCACTTATGGCACTTTTTGAGGATTTCTGAGGTCTTTTGAGGCCTACGATTTGCCCATGGAGGCACGATTTGGTACATTGATGATTATTTTATGATTATTGTGCTATGGGGATTGACCAAGGAGGGATTAAATTACCCCTTGGACCCACCATAAGCACCCTATTGTATTTTGTCATCATGATTTGGTGGGATTCCCCTCTTCTAGGGCGATTTTGTCCGCTCATATTATATTTTATTAGTGATCCATGTATTTTATTGTTGAGCTCATCTCAACCATTGATTAGACATTTGTATCTTTTAATATTATCCACTCATTCAAAAAGTGGCTAGGATTTTGATGCCTCTCCTTCCTATTTAAAGGAGAGAGCTTCTCATTGTAAGGGGTCTTTGGCTCTTTGATTATTGGTATAGAAAAACTTTCTTATGGAAATTCTTGTGGTCTCCTTTGCATCTGGGGTTCTTAGATGGTGATTGGAAATTCTATTGCAACCTAGCATTTGTAATTTGTGGTAAGATCTATCTATTTTGGAAATCATTGTCTTGTCTACAGGAGGGCGGCTTCAACAAGGGCGATTTTGCAAGGCTTCTTCAAATCGACTTTCTTGGCATTTGCTTGTATCAGGGGGTTATCATTAGCATCATTGTGATCTATGCTATATTTTTGTTACTTCTCTTATGGCATTAAGACTTATCTCTTGATTACATCAAATCTGATATTGTTGACATTTGTCGTGTAGGAGAGAGGGTGCATTAACTTCTTGGACTAAATCGATTGCATAGAAAACTACCTCAAAGATTCTCAAATTGATCGGGTTTGCATAGATCATCATCATCAAGGAATCTACAAGGTTACCCAGGTAAGATCCACAGGTTTGTTTCTCTTACCTTGATCCAATCCATTGGCATAGCTCATAAATTGATAAAACCCTTATTTCTTCAAACCCTCATTGTTACATTTTCTCAAATCTACTTAGATCTAGTGGGTTGTTGGGCATAATATTGACAAACCCACCTCTATAGCATCCAAAACATCTTGGATCTATAGTTTGGTGAGGATTGGCTTCCATTTGACCCCCTTCCCGAGCCAAACTAGCTTCCCCAAGCAAGGGAGCACTTCTTGGTGAGTGTGAGTTGGCCTAGATCTAGTTGATGGGTAGTTGAGATCCCGCTTGATTCATAATCTACACATGCAGTAACCTACCCCCAGATTGTCACTTTTCTGATTTCTACCTTGTGGGCCCTATTCCACATTTTAAGGGATTTAATCCCCATTTTGGACCACTTGGTATCTTCAAACTCAGATCTAGTAAGATCTAGCCATCAGATTGCCTTGAAATTGTAGATCCATATTCCTACTTGACTAACCTCTCCGGATCTAATGTTTGGATGTCATCGGACTTGTCTTGACCCCACTTATCCCACTTTTAGGCCTCCTTGGGCAAAGTCGCACCACCTTGCAGAAGGGAGTTTGTGCACTTCTAGGACGTGGGTACTTGAGATTTCAGTGGATTTGGAACAGGAATATTTCAAAACCTAGGTCTAGTAGGTCACCTTGTCAAATATTGCCTTGGGGATAGCATTCCTTATTTTAAGGGATTGTGGTCCACTTTGGTCAAACCTAGATCTAGACCTATTCATCCATCAAAACTTTAATTGCCCACTCGTCTCATGCAATAGGAGTCCCTAACCACAAGTTAACCTTACTTTCACTCCATTATCCCAATTCCCAAGGCACTGGTCTCTCTCCAAGTCAATTCGACTTTCCTAGATTATTGGATTAACTTGTGGTTTGACCTTACTGTGGTGAACTAACCCTTGATGCCATCATGTATCATGATCAAGCTTGTCACTTGTACTAGTTAGCCCCAATTCAACCCCTAACTACCCTGCATTGGACACAGTTCCCAAGGCAGTGGATTTTCTCACATTGACTAGTACTCTAATCCCGGACCTTGTCTTCAATTATGATAAGTCACTCTCACATCAACAATGAACTAAAGCTACACTCATTAAACCCCTCACTTGTCTTGTGACTTCATCCTAAGGTCTAGGATAAACCATACACCTTACTTCACTTAGAACCAACTTGATTTAGTGTCTTGGTTTTGATCTCTCCTGTCGGGAGTAGATCGGGTCTCCCCCTTTGTTGTCTGGGATAGATAACATAAAGTGAAGGTTGCCTCGACTAGCGTGACAACCATATATTGGAGGTCGAGGTGATCGTGGTTGCACCTTTTGAGTTTCCCTTCCCTATTGCCATCCATGAGTGGATACACCCATAGGGGTAACTATAGTTTGGTGATAACGTTTTGGCGCCGCTGCTGGGGAGGAAATAGCTTACCTCGGTTCGACATACCTTTCTTAAAGCCCTCCCATTCTCTTTGCCTAACATTTTGGTATTGAAGGCATAGGGCTTACCTCAGACAAGCTAGTAGTCTTTACTCACTCTCTCCTGCATATACAACGACACATATCTTGGTAGAAGAGTTTAAATATACCTGGCGACTCCCAATCATGACTCCGCTGAGGAGCGAGCTCATTTACATCCTTATAACACGAGAAGTAAAGTAAACTTGGATCAATTTGAAGGAACCCCAATTACATATCGTAAAAGAGATCCCAAAGCACAATCATCTAACTTCTTTTGGAAATTGGTTAACGATTCTCCAAACAGAGCTTCAGGATCCCCTTTGATTAATTCGGTTCCTCTCTCATCTCCTAGTTCAAACTTAAACACAAACGTACCAAATCCAATGGCTGGAACAAACTCTGGAAACCATAATGTTCCTCCTCCACAAGATCCTAAGATTTTTGGAAGGAAGGCAAAACCATCTCCTTTAGACTTTTCCCAAATCCACGGTGCACCCCATGACATGCCTGAAAAGTATTTTGAAAACGTTCCCAGATTTGATGGAGTATCTGCTATATCAATTGAAGACCACATTGATAAAGTATGGGAACACATGGAAGCATATGGAGCATCTGAGGAAGATGTATTCATGAGGGGTCTCCTGGCATCTTTAGAGGGAGATGTTAGGAAGTGGTTTGATAGGCTTCCTGCCTCATCCATTGATGGGTATGATAACTTTGTCAACAAGCTAAATAGTGAGTGGTCCCGAAAGTTAGACGGGAAATTTCTCTTACATCAACTTTTTGACATTAAGAAAAGAGAAAATGAAACAGTCTATGAGTTTAACATAAGATTCGACAAGAATGTAGCTGTTATCCCTGAAGAAATTAGACCAAAAGACCAAGCAGTTGTTATTCACTACTTGAATTCTTTTGAGGGATGGGTTGGTTATCAGCTAAAGGATAAAAACCCAAATGACTTAAAGACCGCTCAATCAAACGCTAAGATGGCTGAGCAAAATGTAGCATCCATGGGGAAACAAAACTTTTTCGATCAATTTACCCCATCCACTTCCAGATCTGACCCAAGACTTTGAAAACCAAAGGAACCTGTGAGTGTGCCAAAGGAATCAAAGGACACTTTAGAAGTCATGCAAGAGATGATGAAACAATTAACTGTCCTAACAAAGAATGTGGCAAGTTTGAATGACCCTGAGAGACATAGAAATCCTTATGGCCCTAAACCTTACTGGAATAATAATAGGAGGCCTGATGGGGATACGGATAGGCGACGACCTAAGTATCCAGAAAACTCTGAGAAGAAGGAAGTCAATTGGTGTGATGAAGAAGAAGAAGAACCCTCTGACACCATTGACCATGATGACCAACCAGAAAACATCAACTTTATAAATGACTTATCTTATGATGAAGACTTTGGAAGAATTCTTTTAGAAGAAGAGCCTTGGGAGCAAGAAGAAGACATGGTAGAAGAACCTAGTTCCTCATGTTGTGCCATAGAGCTCCCAAAACCTAAAGAGCAACCAAGGTATCAAATTTATAAACAAGGAAGCACCTCCCAAGTCCTTCTTTCCTTGATAAACATAAAAAGATTGATGAATATAAAAAGGAAGATGAAGATGTTGCTACGGATGATTATGATCTTAAGATTGATATGAAGAAAGAGTTAAGCAAGATAATGTGTAATATCCCTGTCACTGAGTTAATGAAGGTGCCTTCTGTTAGATGCCAAGTAGAGGAATTTTTCGATGGTATTGGCCAAGAGAAAACTCCTGAACCGGTCCTAGAATCATGTCATATCCAAAATCTTAGTGGAACACAACCTAGTGAAACAGAGAAGGATCCACCAATAAACATCCATTCAGCCATCTATGAAAGAAAGAGTGGGGGTCACTCTCCCTTTTACCTTACCTTGCACATTCAAAACATGCTCCTTCATAATTGTATGTTGGATTCTGGAGCAGCAATGAATGTTATGCCTTTACAAGTCTTGAAGGAAATGGGACTTGAGGTGACTAGACCTTATGGAAATGTCTGTGGTATAGATTCCCGATGAGTGCCATCTTATGGTTTCATCAAAAACCTTAGAGATGATCTTTTTGCATGTTCAGACATTTCTACCATGATGGATGTAGTTGTCATTGACTTACCCCCAGCATATGGAATGCTGTTATCTAGAAAATGGGCGGCTGGTCTAGGTGGATACCTTATGATGGATTTATCATTTATTTGTGTTCCCAAACCTGATGGAGCTTTGATTCGGGTTAACAGAGAACCTTGTTATAATGAGCATGTTGAATCATTCGATGAAGGGCTAAAAAACACATATGGGGATGAATTGTTAAATAATGCCAAAACTAACCTTGTCGAAGATGAGGATGAATTATATGAAGTTTATCAAAATATGTGTATGGTCATGGAAGATTCTGATTCCTCTTGGGAAGATGAGCAAACAGATGAAATTGCAAGAACAATCAACTTGGAATTACTTAGAAATGAATTTGTTGAGGAAATAGATGAATTGAGAAGACATGAAAATCAACCTCAAGGTCATGAACAAAACAATGAAATCATTCAAGAACCTTCTATAGAAAATCACGCACTTGAGGAAGTTAATGATGGCATAAGAAATATAGGAAGAGATGAAAATTTTCCTAATGATCAAAGTTTGGAACAAACTTCCCATGTGGAAAATTTTTACGAGCAAGCAAATGTTGAAGAAAATATTGAGTATCCAATACATGAAGATGAATTTGATGATATTAGGAGGGGAGAAAGAATTCCTTTCACTGTTAGGGAATGGTTTGCCTTAACTGATCACAATAGAGAAAGAGAAAGCCAAGGGCTTGCCCATGGGAAAACAATCTTGCAACATCTACTAGGGTTGAAACGAATGAAGAGTCTGAAGCTTCCTATTATTCTGATGTAGAAGATCCTCTATCTCATTTATCTCTAGAAGATGGTAGCCTAATTCAAGTTCATGATAATTCTCTAAGTTGGGAAGAGGACGCCTTAATTAATGATGCACCTGAAGGAGAATATAATCTAAATAACATTGCTATTTTTCAAACTCCTTCAGATCCTCAAAGCCATGCTTTATCTGCATATCCTCATATCCCTAGTTTTCTCTTACCATCTGAGTCATCTAGTCATCATACTCATGATCTTTCTCACATTCCTAGTTCATCTACATTTCATCCTGAGTCAATTTCTACTAGATTGGAAAACATGGTCATTCCCATTCCTTCAGGGGAAGGTTCTAGTTATAACACTGTCATATCTCATGATCCTCCTCCCTTGGAAGAACATAGAGATTTCTTGACTGTAGGAGAAGTTGTTAAAAGAGTTGTGTCTCCCCATGAGGAAGAATCAAGTGAAGTAGTTCAAGAAACAAGAAGAGAAGTTAGGGAGGTCCTCGTTGGAAGAATTGCTATTTCCTTAGATGGTGGTCCGCCCATATTTGATGGAGTTCCTTCTAGGAGGAGCTCAAGGATTGTCACACCTCAACCGCAAAACCCTGCTGAAATCCATCCCATGCCCATTCGTAACATTGGAGTAATTCTCGAGTTTGTCAATAGAAATAGGTTTTATACAGGAAGTCAAGTCATCATTCCCAACCATTTATTGCATATAAGATCGGGACAGGCTGATGAATTATGGGTTGGACCTTTCACAGTAGAGCAATGCATTGATGGCATGTGCTTTCTGACCACTGGTAGTGGACGACGTATTTTATATCCTGTCAATCAGAGGGACTTAAGGGATCACATCCATGATCCCACATAGTTGGGATCTCTCCGCTTGCATTGCCTGGTAGATTAGAGTAGGTAGGAAACCAAATAAGCCTACTTGGGCAGTAGTTAGTCTTTTCAGCCGTTGAGTCTAGCACCTTGTTTATCTCTAAGCTCCTTTGTAAGCTCCTAGTTTAATTGGGTACCTGTCACTTTTCTTTTTCCTGCACAATAAATTTCAAATTTTGCAAATTATGTTAGTAGTTTAATTTAGTTTCTGCATTTATATATTTCATGCATTTATATTTCTGACATAGAATAGATTTTATTTCAGTTGATTTTATATTTTTCCCACACATGCAGCATGAGGTATTTTTGATGTTTGTGGATGAAGAAATAGGTTGCAAAAATAAAAAAAAAGCTGGAAGCAAAATGGTAGAGTGCTGGATCGTGGATTCGAGTAGTAGAGTTCAAGGACCAGAGATTCTGAGGTTCTCAAGCGCTCATTTCAGCAGAGAACTTGTCCCAGCCAGAGCCAGATGTTATCACATATATAGTAGTCGGGCTACCATACATTATTTTTCTGATGCCAGTACACTATTCAGCCAGTTCCCTTACATTTGAGATGCTGAGATGAGCATCTATATTGGATCACTATCAGATTGTGGACAGTAGTGTATATTCCCCATGCCATGACTGAGTCTCAGGACACTCAGAGAGATGACCGATGTAGCCATTATACCATTGGTACAGAGCAGTCAGTAGTGCCCAGAGTTACAGCAGCAGTTTCAGAGGACAGATGATGGTACAGGTTGATGAGCAGTCAGGTATATGACTCAGCAGGTATATCATTGTGTTATGGTTATATTGATTTTATATTTATTCTTATAGCATGTCTTAGCACTTAGTGTCATGATCTGGAGATCATATAGATATGTGGACCTGGTTGATCTTATTATAAATATTGTATTGTCCCTACTCATACTTAGAAGTTCACTATTCATACTCATTGGTTTTACCCTCCTTAGGGAGAATAGAGGTGATCATTCCACCATACCTTGGCTTGCTAGTGTCGGCTCCATTATTCATTTCCTTCATCCATCCATTGCCTACCTTTTAGTTTATCACCCTGACTTACTACTTGACTAGTGACATGGAGGATCTTTTCCCCACTGTAGCCTCTGTATTGGATGAGCTTCCCTGTTTATTGTGTCTCGGCTCTGAGTTGGTGACAAAACTTACCTATGGTGAGTTGGAGCTCCTTGTGAATTCGCCCTAGTAACTAAAGTTGTGTTGGCTAAACCTGAAACTTTTAGTGTTGCCATGAATACAAAGTCTGGAAAAAATGAAATGCTATATCTTGTATCAAAAGCCCATTCATGCAATGTGTTTCTAAACACACATGAATGAAAGGCATGCCAAATGAAAATGGCCATGAAATAAAATGTTATATCTTTTGGAAATGTAAATACCTAGGTAAACAAGCTGTCTGTGACACACCTAGAAGTGCTCAGGTAAACAAGTGCCTTAAAAACACACCTGCAGCAGAAAGCCTAAATAAATGTAAATCTATGCAATGTGTTTATAAACGCACATAGACCGAGGCTATGGAAACTTCAGGCCCGAAAATCAATGGAACTTAAATGCTATATCAAAACAATTGATGGCCTTATTTGTATTATGGATTGTGTGCATCTGTTGAAGGTGAATAAACCCTCTTTGAACAACTCATCCATTTGTGAGACACCGCCATTCCCTGTGTTGTTGCTCATTCAGTATATACTATGGTGTGTATTCCCTTTCCCTTTGCCAAAGTGTCACAAAGTTAAGCCAGTCAAGTCATCCCTTAGCCTAGCCAGTTATTTTAGCCTTCACCCTTCACTAGCAAATTGATCACAGCTATGAAGTGAGTATGATCTTGAAAGTCTAGTCTGAGTAATAATAATAATTAATGACATTATATATTTGGATTTAGATCGCCAATAATGATTAATTTGTGTTATAATTGTTATTTGAATAAGTTGTAGAGCATGCATTAACCTTTGACACTTTGCAGCAGCTTCCAGTGATGGTCTGAGTTATATTTGGTCATGTTGACTTGGTTAGGCCTAGTCTGACCAAGGTCAACCATAGGACATGAGATGGTTAGACCTTATGATGATATGGACAGATGATATATGGTCTATATACATGTACATGATGATTGTATGCAGCAGCTACAGGGTTATGATGATGATTCATGGTTTACTGCAGTATTTGATCATTTACAGATTATTATTATTTACCCTGTTCCAGTATATTGGATATATATTTTGATCATGCAGAGACTCATAGGGTGTATGAGTATACATTTTGGATGGATTTGGACCTTCTGAGTCCGATGAGACAGTTTGTTTTCAAGTTCCGGGCACTTACAGTGTTGATTGAGCCTCAGTAGGCTATCCCAGTGTAGTTTTGGTCTGTCGGAGGCCCTGTTAGAGCATATTTGATTTCTATCTGGTTGACTTAGGGAACTGTGCTTGCAGGGGGTGGTCTAGCCACTTGTTTTTACCATATTACCCCCCTCCCGGACACACTGGTGCCCTCACCTTGACAGTGCAGGCACTCCAGGAGGTAGTTTGGGGCAGTTTCACGCTTCCCGAGGCATTTCAGGTTTGGTAGAAATGGCTATTGAGGAAATTGATTTGGGCTACTAAGGCAATGTTATGGCATGGGATGATCAGTGATGATATATCGGGGTCTTCCACACCTCCTCCAGCAGTTTCAGCTTCATCGGGGCCCGCATCCGTCACTTATGGCACTTTCTGAGGATTTCTGAGGTCTTTTGAGGCCTACGATTTGACCATGGAGGCACGATTTGGTACATTGATGATTATTTTATGATTATTGTGCTATGGGGATTGACCAAGGAGGGATAAAATTACCCCTTGGACCCACCATAAGCCCCCTATTGTATTTTGTCATCATGATTTGGTGGGATTCCCCTCTTCTAGGGCGATTTTGTCCACTCATATTATATTTTATTAGTGATCCATGTATTTTATTGTTGAGCTCATCTCAACCATTGATTAGACATTTGTATCTTTTAATCTTAGCCACTCATTCAAAAAGTGGTTAGGATTTTGATGCCTCTCCTTCCTATTTAAAGGAAAGAGCTTCTCATTGTAAGGGGTCTTTGGCTCTTGGATTATTGGTATAGAAAAACTTTCTTGTGGAAATTCTTGTGGTCTCCTTTGCATCTGGTGTTCTTAGATGGTGATTGGAAAGTCTATTGCAACCTAGCATTTGGAATTTGTGGTAAGATCTATCTATTTTGGAAATCATTGTCTTGTCTACAGGAGGGCGACTTCAACAAGGGCGATTTTGCAAGGCTTCTTCAAATCGACTTTCTTGGCATTTGCTTGTATCAGGGGGTTATCATTAGCATCATTGTGATCTATGCTATCTGTTTGTTACTTCTCTTGTGGCATTAAGTCTTATCTCTTGATTACATCAAATCTGATATTGTTGACGTTTGTTGTGCAGGAGAGAGGGCGCATTGGCTTCTTGGACTAAATCGATTTCATAGAAAACTACCTCAAAGCTTCTCAAATTGATCGGGTTTGCATAGATCATCATCATCAAGGAATCTACAAGGTTACCCAGGTAAGATCCATAGGTTTTTTTCTCTTACCTTGATCCAATCCATTGACATAGCTCATAAATTGATAAAACCCTTATTTCTTCAAACCCTCATTGTTACATTTTCTCATATCTACTTAGATCTAGTGGGTTGTTGGGCATAATATTGAAAACCCACCTCTATAGCATCCACGACATCCTGGATCTATAGTTTGGTGAGGATTGGCTTCCATTTGACCCCCTTCCCAAGCCAAACTAGCTTCCCCAAGCAAGGGCGCACTTCTTGGTGAGTGTGAGTTGGCCTAGATCTAGTTGATCGGTAGTTGAGATCCCGCTTGATTCATAATATACACATGCAGTAACCTACCCCAGATTGTCACTTTTCTGATTTCTACCTTGTGGGCCCTATTCCACATTTTAAGGGATTTAATCCCCATTTTGGACCACTTGGTATCTTCAAACTCAGATCTAGTAAGATCTAGCCATCGGATTGCCTTGAAATTGTAGATCCGTACTCCTACTTGACTAACCTATCCGGATCTAAAGTTTGGATGTCATCGGACTTGTCTTGATCCCACTTATCCCACTTTTAGGCCTCCTTGGGCAAAGTCGCACCACCTTGTAGAAGGGAGTTTGTCCACTTCTAGGATGTGGGTACTTGAGATTTCAGTGGATTTGGAACGGGAATATTTCAAAACCTAGGTCTAGTAGGTCACCTTGTCAAATCTTGCCTTGGGGATAGCATTCCTTATTTTAAGGGATTGTGGTCCACTTTGGTCAAACCTAGATCTAGACCTATTCATCCATCAAAACTTTAATTGCCCACTTGTCTCATGCAATAGGAGTCCCTAACCACAAGTTAACCTTACTTTCACTCCATTATCCCAATTCCCAAGGCACTGGTCTCTCTCCAAGTCAATTCGACTTTCCTAGATTATTGGATTAACTTGTGGTTTGACCTTACTATGGTGAACTAACCCTTGATGCCATCATGTATCATGATCAAGCTTGTCACTTGTACTAGTTAGCCCCAATTCAACCCCTAACTACCCTGCATTGGACACGGTTCCCAAGGCAGTGGATTTTCTCACATTGACTAGTACTCTAATCCCGGACCTTGTCTTCAATTATGATAAGTCACTCTCACATCCACAATGAACTAAAGCTACACTCATTAAACCCCTCACTTGTCTTGTGACTTCATCCTAAGGTCTAGGATAAACCATACACCTTACTTCACTTAGAACCAACTTGATTTAGTGTCTTGGTTTTGATCTCTCCTGTCGGGAGTAGATCGGGTCTCCCCCTTTGTTGTCTGGGCTAGATAACATAAAGTGAAGGTTGCCTCGACTAGCGTGATAACCATATATTGGAGGTCTAGGTGATCGTGGTTGTACCTTTTGAGTTGCCCTTCCCTGTTTCCATCCATGAGTGGATACATCCATAGGGGTAACTACAGTTTAGGTGATAACAGTTACAGTGAAAGCTCGAAGGCTTACAGAATATACATTCCAGGGTTCAAGAAGATTGATGTCAGCAGGGATGTAACATTTGATGAAAACTCAGCATTCATCAAATCAAGGAAGGCACCTATCGAAGTTTATGAAGAACCTAAGGAAACTAGATTTAAAGACACTACCATGACTGAAGCAATTCCAGAAGTTGTTCGTGAGTTTGAAGATCCGCAAGAACCTGTAGATCCACCCCGTGAGGATAACTCTCACAATAGAAAACTTGCATGGGCTAGAGAGCTCATTCAAGATGCAGAAAGATTTGGCATTCCAGAAGAAGAACACAGAGCAAAGAAGAGAACCAGATCACATACCAGCTATGTTGCTTTACTCTGTGACATTATGAACAAAGAACCTTCCAGTTATGAAGAAGCAGCGGAAAAGAAAGAATGGAATGATGCCATGGTTGAGGAATACCAATCAATAATGAAGAATGATGTTTGGGATGTTGTCCCAAGACCTAAAGAGAAGTCTGTTGTGACTTCCAAATGGATCTACAAAATCAAGCATGTTGTAGATGCCAGTGTAGAGAAATACAAGTCAATATTCATAGCTCATGGCTTCTCTCAGAAAGAGGGAATAGATTATGAAGAAAATTTTGCACCTGTAGCCAGGTATACTTCCATCAGAACAGTACTTGCCCTGGCTGCAGCAATGAAATGGAAAATACACCAGATGGATGTCAAGACTGCTTTCTTTAATGGTGTAGTTGAAGAGGAAGTATATGTGGAGCAGCCACTCGGTTTTGAAATACATGACAGGGAGTCATATGTTTGCAGATTGAAGAAATCCTTGTATGGCTTGAAGCAAGCTCCCAGAACTTGGTATGGTAGGATGGATAGTTTCCTATCTAGTTTGGGATTTACCAAGAGTAAAGCGGATTCCAACCTTTACTACAAGGTTGAGGAAGGAAATCTTGTGATTCTACTTCTGTACGTGAATGACTTATTTGTAACAGGAGATGACAGATTGATTGTAGATACTAAGAGGAAGCGTGCTGCTGAGTTCGATATGAAATATTTGGGAATGATGCATTATTTCCTAGGTATGGAGGTGTGGCAGAATGCAAGTGGGATCTTCCTTGGTCAAGGTAAGTACACAATAGATATCTTGAAAAGATTCAGGATGATGGATTGCAAGGCCATGGCCACACCCATGGCATTGAACCTGAAGCTTCTATTTGATACTTCATATGAGCCAGTTGATATGTCTATGTATTGTCAGATGATTGGGTCCTTGATGCACTTCACGAACACAAGGCTAGATATTTGCTTTGCTATGAACACATTGAGTCAGTTCCTGACAGATCCGAGGAGTGTTCACCTGGTTGCTGTAAAGCATGTTTTGAGATACCTGAATGGTACAGTGGATTATGGGTTCAAGTATGAAGTGAATCAAAAGTTTAACCTGCAGGGTTATGTTGATTCAGATTGGGCAGGAAGTGCTGTAGATAGGAAGAGCACATCTGGGTGCTACTTCAGTATGGGATCAGGTGTGATCTCTTGGTTTAGCAGGAAGCAATCCTGCGTAGCACTGAGTACAGCTGAGGTAGAGTATGTTGCAGCCTGTTCAGCTAGTTGTGAGGTAGTATGGTTACTGAGGCTACTGTCTGAGTTATTTGATCTCCCATTGGATGCTACTGGTATCTTCTGCGATAATCGCAGTTGTGTGAAGCTGTCTGAGAACCTAGTGTTTCATGATAGGTCGAAACACATAGAGATCAAATATCACTATATCAGGGATATGGTGTAGAGAGGAGCACTGAAGCTCCTGTATGTTGCAATGGACGAGTAGATTGCAGATGTTTTGATGAAGCCATTATCCAGAGTGAAGTTTGAGTACTTCAGAGAGAGGCTTGGTGTCCTTCAGATCGATGACACTTCAAGGAAGAAGTGATGGAGACATTTGTTGAAGCCATTCCAAGCATGTTGGAAGGAGGATCCTTCACATGGCTGTGGATGTAAGCATTGGATGATGAGCATCAGGATGATGTTCTAGTTTTTGCTATGTATGATTAGTTAGATCATTTATATCTATATGTATGCATCATGTTGGATGTTGGATATGATCAGTTGGATCATTTGTATGGATATGTATGCATCATGTTGGATGTTGGATATGATCAGTTGGATCATTTGTATGTATTTTGTATATGCATCATGTTGGATGCTTGGACCATGTATCTGTATATGTATCAGGTGGATACATTGTATGATCAAGTAGATCATGTATGATTGATATATATCATGTATTTGTATTTGTATCAGGAGGATACATTGTATGATCAGGTGGATCATGTATAATGATATGTATCAGGTAGATACTTGGTATGCATCAGGTAGATGCATTGTATGATCAAGATGATCATGATGACAAGCTTCAGGATGTTGCTCCAGATGATATGTACCAGGATGGTCCAGTGATGATGATCAGGATGATCATATGTATCAGGTGGATACATTACATAATCAGTTGGATTATGTGTGATGATCATGTTTATTTAGACCTCTTCTAATTATCATGACCCTCACATTGAGCCATTATTTTGGCCCACCTCAATTTGTGTTCCATCATGCAGTTGCATCGAATTTGTATTTGTATGCTTTATTTTTATTCCAGATGCAAATTTACACTCAAGTTATGTGGTTTTGTGTACAGATACAGGTCATGTTGATGGCACTCCTCCCCATTGCTGACGCCAGCCTCTACAAGTATAAATTTCTAACTGGCATAAAGGACATATTTCCCTCTAAAAATTTGATGCATTGGTCCAGTCGTTCCCCCTTATGCCTGTAGTACCTCCCCCCCCTCCCCCCGGCTCTGCCTAAGTATGTAGCCCAGCCCGACCACCTTTGAATTTTCCCTTGCTCGGCAGTAGAGCCTTCCTTTACATGGGAAACCATTTTGCTACCCTTTGTATTTGGATCCCATGCCATTCATATCCCCTTAGGATTGGGAGTCCCTATAGTTCGACATCTAGAAATGAAGCCTCATGCAATCTTTCATATTGTCACTCATTGACCTATTGTGAACACACAATTTAACACCCTCAACAATGTACGCCAAAAATATTTTTTGATTTTTGCCCGCAACATGAAGATAGAGATGAAGTACTACAAGAGACATGATCTCTTAATCCAGCCACTACTTTCCAAATGGAATGTGTGAACAAAGACCCATGTAGCTCGCAAGTGGCAACTTCTGCTTGTTAAAAGCTAATACCAAGTCTCCACAAACATAAGGTGGAAGGGAAATATATGGAATGTGTGTTGTGTGCATTAAATGCTCCATTATTCATGATAAATGCCTAAAACTACAGAAATGAAGGTAAATGGAGGAAATTAAGCTGGATTCTCAACCCACATTGAAAAGTTACCTCTTATCACTCAAATCCTAAAGCTATTTAAGAGGCATTTGAGTTGAGGATTAAAGAGGATTGATTGAAGAGAAAAGTTACTATATTGAATTGGTGAGAGAGAATATTTTGATTCACACTTTTGGTGATCAAAGGAATGAAGGGAAAAGGAGGGTACCTATATTGAAGGAGGAGGAAGCATCTCATGATGAAGTTGTAGACTCTACTTTTCTTTGATTAAATGTGAAATGATTCAATTGTACCCAAATGATATTGTTTATCAATTTGTAGAATGTTAGATATGTTTTTGGTTTAAGTGTCATGTGGAATATTGTTTGTAGCATGGAGAAAACATCTTGTGTTTTAGTTTTGCAGGTACATGGAGGAGCATTGAGGAGAAACCAACATTGAAGAACAAAAACAAGGCGAAAGGCATCTAGAAAAATATTCTCCAAACAAGCAATATTCAAGAGGTATTCTCCTTTCTCCAACCCTAACTCAAACCCTTGAAAAAATCATAGATATATCCATGGATAAATTTTTTTAATCATATTATACTACTGACAAGAGGATTCACCAACCCCTTGGTAAAGGAGAAGGATCTCGGCCTAGCTATCTAGCTCTATTGTTGATCTAATCCCTATTAGAATGGAAACTCCACTGGTTGGAGGGACTTTCTTTCTAGCATTTCCTCTCTAAAATTGTTGGTCGTCTTTCAAATATGATTTATATCTATTTTTGCTTCAATTCAAGTTAAAACCCTTCTAGGAGTGATTAGGTATCTTTTGGTTTCATTTGGAATAACTATACCATGTCTGATGGTCAATTTTTTTTTCATTTTTCATTCTTAGATCAGATTTTCCTCAAGATATAGGATTGTCTCTCCCCCCAAGCTATACACAGAGTGAAAATTCATCATTGCCACTCTTTGCTCAATGTTAGGGGGGTGAAAATCCCCTGTATTTTCGCTTTTTGCTTGTGAAAACAGAGGGAAAACCCATGTATATGATTTTTTGACTTAGGGTTTTTTGTTGTTGTTTCAATTATGCTCTTTTTCCTTGGATTGGACATCTATGAAATGACCTTTATTACATGAATTAACACTCCATTTGATTTATTTATCATTTTTAATCGATATCTTAGTGGCCTTTTTGCTTATATTTGCTCATTCCCATAAGGGGCAACCATTGTAGGCTATTGCTTGTTGATAAGCTCTCAACCTTCAATTGGTTGATTTTATTGAGTAGGTAGTCCTATAAACCATGTTAAATCACATTTAGAAATATATTAGAGCATGTTTGAAGGAATTTGAACTCTTAGGTCTTAGTTATTTTGAATTTGGGGCACACAAAATCCAAGTAAAATGCTTAGTGATTAGGTGTTTTTTCTTTGATAGAATCCCTAAATTGATGCTTCAACAGTAGTAATAAGAAGAGATCGGTGTCTCAATCACCATTTTCTTTGAAATTACAAAAATTGACCCCTCCCTTAATAATTTTTAAGAACATTTGTTCTTTAATCGAAAAGCTAATATTGGGCAACCTTTGATTGATTGCTTGAAAATGTTTTTTATCACTTGTGTTACATAGAATACTTTGATTGGGAAGGGATGTCTTGCTTGAATTTTGTAAATTGTGGCATGTTTGTTTTGTTTGAGTAGGATATAGGCATTTAATGAGGCATTTTATCCCTCTAGTTTGAAAATTTTCACTTCATTGTACCAAAAATGTTACAAATTGCATAGTGATTATGTTAAAAATTTTGCAATTGGGAGTGGTGATTAGACTTTTAGATATGATATTGTAGGATTGGATCATGGTTTCAATCCTTGATTCTCTTCTAATTGTATAGCAATAGGTCTATAAGTCCCTTATTTTGAAAATTTGGCAAACTAATACCTCCATCAATGAGAACAATTGCATTGGAATTGTATACAATTTGTTGATTTGAAGGATTTGAAGGATTTGATTAGATACTTGATCAACTGATTAGTATGAGAGATCTTCGTTTCAATCCTTGATTTTTTTGAATTCCATTTAAATCTCCAAAAGATTCTGAGTGTCAATTTTTTTATTATTAAAAGGACAAGTATTAAGTGATTTGCATTTTGCTTACTTTAGAAAGTCCTTTATCGATTGGATCATTTAGAAACCTTTTGTAGGAGTTTATTTACATTGAGATTTCAGTTTTTTAAATAAAAATATTTGAGCCATGAGTATCCTCTTTTCTCGCACTTTCAAGTGATATTGAAAATGAGAAATTGGATCTCAAGTGTATTATATTAGTTTTGAATTTTTAAGCAAAACATTCTAGCCACGAGTATCCTCTTTGCTTGCACTTTTGAGTGAGCTTGCAAACGCGAAAGTGGATGTCAAGTGTAATTGATTAGGTTTGAATTTTGAAGAATAGTTCCAAGCCATGAGTATCCTCTTTGCTCACACTTCCAAGTGAGCTTGCAAATGAGAAAGTGGATCTCAAGTGTAAAGAGATTCAAATTCAGTAATTTGAGAATATTTTTCAGTTTAGGAATTCTAAAATCAATGAAATTGCTTAGTGATTAGTTAATTTTCTGTTTTGGAACTCTTGAATTTATGTTTTGAGAAATCTTGAATGTTGTCTCATAACTCTTAAATTTCTGATTTGAAACTCTTCAATTACTATTTTGGAACTCGTGAATTGATATTTTGAAATTCTCAAACTAAATGTTTTTGAACATTTGAGTTGATGATGTCATTGATTTGGAAGTTTAATTCCAACATTTGAAGAGAGTTGCATGTAATTTGGAAAGATTTCATATTACATAGGATGAAACTCTTACTTTTCCATAGTTTAGAGAGTTCATCGAAAAATGATAGATTTGTAAAGCATGCTTGCATTGATTGGTTCACCCATTGAGTCATAAACACCAATAGTTTCACTATCACTCCTGAAACTAAGCAAACTACCTTTAAAATGGGTACTTAATCTAAAATTAACCAAGATTTGATTTTCATATCACCAACAAGATTAGGCTAGGGCTTTGGGTTAGGATTGGATATTTTACACTCTAGGGCCACAAAATTATGAAACTAGCATTGATTAAAGAGAGTTTAAATCCAGTAGTAGCAGAGAACACTTATCGGGAATGTGCATCTAAAACATGCGTCAAGCACGAGATCAAGCATATAAAAAATGACTTGAAGGATTTCTTATGCAAGAAAATCATGCGGTGTGTTATGATTCTAGAAAATTGAAGGACAATAAAAATAATTATGCCACACATGATTTGGAACTTGCAGTCATAGTTCATGCCTTGAAGATGTGGAGGCATTATCTAATGGGCAGAAAATTTGAGTTGAGAACATACCATTGTGGTCTGAAATAATTATTTAAGCAACCAACATTAAATGCTAGGCAGGCTAGATGGTTGGAATTTTTATGTGAGCTTGATTTTGAAATCAAACAAATAAAAGGAAAAGAAAATAAAGTGGTTGATGCACTCAGCACAAAAATGCATGAAATGCATGTGGCAACCATCACAACTTGTCAATCAGATTTAAGACAGTAGATTGTTAATTCCCTTGTTGAAGATGAATTATATGTGCAAATAAAGGAAAAATTACAGCAGCAAAATTTTGAAAAGAGGCATGAAGGGTATCATTTTGCACCCAATCATTTATTTCTTCCAAGAGTTGGTTGAGGTAGTTATTCTTTTGGGAAATGGAAGGTTTGGTTGTCCAATTTCGTGTATGGGCAAGCCACCATTTTGGAAAAATCGTGTTTCTCTTCTTGGGCAAGAAAAAACCCATGAAATTGCTCCCCTGGCCATTATTTAGGCATGGTTTTTTCTCTCTCACGCAGTCTGAGCTTGTTGGGAATTTTATTCCACGTTTGTGTTGAGTATTCCCTCATTTTCTATAGTCGGGAAGTCATTTTTGTGTGGCAGAATGACTGAGAGGAAGGGAGTCACGATTTGGGGGTCCATAGAGGTCGTTTTTTCCCTCTAAATTCCCATATACCCATTGGAAAATCGATTTTGTCCACCAAGGGTCGATTTCCCCTCTAACAATCTAATTTTGGGGTGCTCGCGATTTTGGAACATTCATGGAAACCATGTTTTGTGGATCCCATAGCTAAACATGTTTAGTTATACCCAACATCTGTGCTTGTTGTGTGTGGGAGAGAAGGTTGTGGTTTGAGTTATATGTATCCATTGTTTTGGCTTGAACTTGTGAGTAAGATACTAGGAGTAGAAGAGGATTAGAATTGGATTGACAAACCTAGTGAAGAGTGTAACCTCGCAAAAATATCAAAGGGATTTGACTACTTTTCTATGCACACCCTGAAGAGCACTAGAAGGGAAGGTATGGACTAAGGGACTGTGTAGCAGTGAAGGGAATACTTCCTTGTGTTGGGTGTGTAGGTATTGTGGGTGCCAAGTTATCTAGATCTTGTAGAGGTACCAATAGCTCTGTGGTTGAGCTCACTAGCTTAGAAATTCCTTCCTTTCTACTACCTTAACAGCCTGATAAAACCAGCTGTGGATTGGCTTGGATGAGATGTGTTATATATTAGGCTATGTGTGAGTCTATTGTTCCCTTGTCCTTGTATAAATCGTGCCTAGCTCGGGGGTGGAAGTTGTGTTGAGTGATTGATGAGCACAGCTGGCCTATGGCTGGGTGGAACGTTGTAGTTGCATACACAGTTGCTCGAGACATCTCGGTACATCTTCCTATCAAGATAAGTACTCTCTTGTATATCATTATGCAATGTTTTAATCAATGCATGTTTTAGTTATCTCGGTACTTCCTCAGAGATAGATAGAGCAATGATACAACCCAAGCATAAGAGATAGTCTTCTCCTAGCAGCAGCTTCTCCTCCTCCACAAGTGCGCCACTCTCCAATGAGAGTATGAGTGAGAAATTGAATGACCAAATAGAGTGCCTCCCGCACTCTATTTATACTTGACTTGACTTGCCCAATAACCTTTACTAGGACGGCCTCAACTTAACCACATAACATAATGCTGACAGGGCCGAGCCCCAATAGGGTGGTCTAATAACCCTTTGACCCACATGACTTATACAGGGCCGACCCCAACAAGGTGGTCTAATAACCCATCAAGGGTGATTCCATGAAGATGGGTAACTCTTTTTGGCCAAATATGACGGTGAAAAACAGAAATTTTACCCATGTATTAAATTGAATCCCTCGAAACTCATACTTGCCACATGAATTTTGACATGAGGTTGAAAAACAAAATGTAGAGAATTATGTTGGCTTTCCAATGATATTTTTTTCGAAATATACCAATGTCATATATCGTGTCGAATTTTCATTTAATGAAACGTGTGTACTTAAAAATTTGAAGAGAAATTAACAAGTAGTTTGTGTGTGTGCACAATAATTTAATGTTAAAGTAATAATTTTAAAAAATGAAATATGTGAACATGATCTAGACAGAATACACTAGGGTTTACATATTTTTCTTTTAATTTTTCTCGAAAAATTATATTTATTATTATTTTTCGAAATTGACCAATGAATATTTAAGTCACATTTTGCACACATGTGTGTGTGCACGAAATCTTTTGATTTTTTACATAATTTGCAAAACTAAAAATACCCTTTTAAAGAGGACGCGTTTATCTAGGGCTTGTGTATTTTTTCAAATTTTTTGGATGTGTATTTTGAATGTTGTGGATTTATCTTTGAGCTCAATCGAAGTTGTCGGCATGGTTTTTTAGGGCAATTTTTAGTAGAAATTTAAAAACAAAAGACATATGAAGATAAAAATTCATAAATTTTATGTATCTGGATAGAGGATTCATTGACGAATCCAATGGTATCAAGTCCGCTCATTAATGAGCATTTAATGACATGGTTTAACTCTGTGGAAGGCAGACAAAACTTTCATTCTGTAGTGAAAAGGGCTCTCAGCCTATTTTTAAGCCCTCGATTGAGCTATTTGCTCGATTGAGGGTTTTAAAATACCTCGATCGAGGGTTTAATTAGACCTTGATCGAGGGTTTTAACTAGACCTCGATCGAGGTATTTTAAAACCCTCGATTGAGCAAACTGTTCGATCGAGGGCCTAAAAAAAGGTTGCGGGCCTTTTTTTATTTTTTTCAAAAGCTAGATCGAGCTTTTCGAAAGCTAGATCGAAATTTTAAAAGCTAGATCGAACTTTTCGAAATCTATATCAAGCTTCTACAAGCTAGATCGAGCTTTTGAAAAGCTAGATCGAGGTCTTGTTTCAACCCTCGATCGAGGTATTTAAAACCCTCGATCGATGTATTGCAAAGCCCTCTATCGAGGTAATTTAAAACCCTCGATCGAGGGCTTGAAAATACCTCAATTGAGGGTATGAAAAACAATTTTTATGGGTTCCGCTTGCCAAAAATGGTGAACCAGCTTCGTGAATTCACCCTCAAGTATAAGTTACGACACTTACAATATAAATGAAGACACTTCCGTATAGAGGAATAATAACATCTCTATAGGAATACAATATACATATATGAAATACATTCCGAAGTTACATATACATCAACAATCATCGTCGTGCTAGGCACGTGATGGTGTGGTGATGGTTCAAGCATCATGACGAGCTGTAAGTGTTTTGGTTTGAATGTTATCTGAGCTATCTTCCTTGGTGGCTATGGTAATGATGGTGTCATTTAATATGGTTTTTGCGTGGGTATACGTCAAAACCCTTCGGTGATCTCCACCGTTGATATAGCAAAGGTTTGGACTTTGGGATCTAACCCTAACCTCCACTATGTTCTATGAATTTATTGTTTACTTTGCATTCGGTGTAGTGGCTCTGAGGAGAGGCAGACAGGCCGAGAGCCTTCAGGGTTTTCGTTAGCAAGTTTTTGTGCAGTGCCCACGGTTCGAAACCATGACCTGTTGATAGCTTAAGATCTGATACTCTCATGGTGTTTTACAGTGATAGCTTGTAATCAAAGTTCCAGAATGAGCATTGGATTCTTCGTGGAAGTTGGTTTGATACTTGGCTTTTCTTATCTGTTAGGCGATAGTTTCCAGAGTTGTTGTCCCACCCTTCTTTGCATTCGGTGGTGGAGTAATGGTTCCAGTTTGCACTGTCTTGGCGTTCTGCTCCGGTGATAACTTAAAAGGTAATGTTCTTGGTTCGAACCTTGTGCCTTCCATTCTAATTGAGGGTTTCGGTTATTGTTATTTCACCCGTAATGACTTCTGTCAAACGCGTTTTTTAACCACGTATGTGTTCAAATGGCAGGTATCTATGTCGACCGGCTTCCCAGCTTAGGTTTTGATAACAGGGAACTGCAAAAATACCGGTAATCCTCGATGGTTACCTTGTTACTGTGGTTAGATGGCGATTGGGCCTTCATGTGTGTTTTGCCGAGACTTCATGTTTTCTTGGGATCTGAGGATTGATCTTCGTCGAAAGTCTGTGAGCTATTGGTAGCTTGGGGAGGATAACTCCTCGACCCTTTTTTCCTTGTTTTCAGTAGTATTTGTTTTCCATTGTATAATCCGTAAAACAAAATACTCAGGGAAGGGTTTTACCCTTCTACTGTTCTCGGTGAATGAAAGGATTTGTGTTTTCATTCGACCTGGGTTTGTGTGGATGATACTATGAGCGTTGCTCTATTTTGTGTAAAGAGAGTGAAGCTTATCATTTTCAATATACTGTGTCTTTGATAATACAAGAACTTTGCTTTCCTACGTTATTGTGTTTGTGTTTGGAATTTAAGAGTAGGACTCCAGTTTGTATGCATTTTAGGTTTATCGTTTTTCCACTAAAGTATTTTAAGAAAAGTTCGAGGGCTAAGGGTTTAGGCCTGTGTTAAAAATGGTCAAACCCTAATGTGTGGTTCTCAGAAATGTTCTACTGTTATTATAACAAATGTTTAGCTTCTAAAAGTAGATATCTAAATCGAGCAAATTGTATGGTTTACTGTTTAATAGTTTTCAATTGAATGTGATAATATAGTCTCATGTTGATGCCGAGATGCTTTTAAAATTGGTCTTAAAGAATGTAAATGATAATTGTTTTTGCCCCTAAGCTTATGGAGTTGAAAGCTTCTCTTTGTTATTGTTTTCTGTCGATTTTTGTGATGGTCGTGTGCCAAAATCCAATGTTTTGTTTTCAGTTATGAAACGAATCGTGACCAGTTTCTTGTTCTGTTTGAAACTTAACTAAACTCTTAAACTGAAAGATAAAAGTTGATATTTCTAGGGTTTAATAAGTGAAGGGTATGAGTTTGAAATGAAACTCTGTTTGTATAACATAATAGTTCTTTGTTTTATTAGTTGTGATAATTATGGAAAATGATGAAGCCACAAGCTAGGGTTTCTAATCCTATGCTAAATGTGAATGGGATTAACTGTAGTTTAAATAAATAAATAATATAACAGAAAATGAGTATTGTGCATAAAGATTAGTGCTAAATAATTATGCATTGTTTGTAATAAAAAGAGTTATGTTTGTTTATGCGATTATATTTACTTTCTAGCAGGATTGAATAACAGTAATATGTACTTAGGAAGTAATTATTTTGCAGCTGTTATTTCAATAAAAATTTGTGAAATAAAAATACAGTGAACCTTAAACATTTGACTGATGAAAGGAATGATAAGAGAAAGACATAAAATTATATTATTTAACACATAATATTAATGGTAAGGAAAAAACTGATGAAATACGACAGTATTCATCTTCTCATTCATTTGGAAATCTGCCTATCAATTTATCTACCTTAATCTCTTCTCTGTACTAGAGTACGATGAAGAACCATTAGCATGAAGAAAAATGCAGGGAAATATTTTATTCAATTTATCTTCCCTAATCATTACTCTACAAAATCCTAATTAGGTCAGAAACTAAAATAAATGCATTTGTTTAATAATATCCTTGGAAACAGTAAATCAATAATTGCAAATAGAAATTTTAACTACTTAGAATTAGAAAAGACAAGTAGAACCTGTAAATGAAGATAGGGCCGACAAACATCCAAGGAGGCCTGTTCCTGCCAACGTTTTCCAGAAGAAGCAGCCAAACTACTTGCTTACTGAACCACTAAGTAGATGGAATCTGTGTAGAATTAAGACACTCAGTAATATAACTTCTGCACTCAGTAGTATAACTTCTGCACTCAAAATATGCCTTCTACACTCAGCAATGTAACTTCTGCACTCAGTAGTATAATAGGAAGACTTACACCATGATCAAAAACTCAGCATATCCCCTCGTCGAATCTCTTGGGTGCAAGCACAACAAAACCCTAAGGTAAATTTCCTTGTCAGGAAAAGTGATAAACCTCAGTTCATAATTCGATGGCTCTTATATAGACTACCTAGGTCTTTAGTGGTCAGTTTTGAATAAATGAGCCTCAAGCTCCAGCCCCACCTTCGAGGGAACTATGACCACATTTCAAGGGAGTTGTCCCATACCAAGAGCTAGTTAGTTGCATCATGATGCTTCCACTTGTCCATTTCCTTCTACCCCAGATTCAATTCCACCTAGTGGGTCAGTAAACACTCTTTCAACAGTCCCCTTAGGTGT
Source organism: Larix kaempferi (assembly GCA_027924585.1). NCBI lineage: Eukaryota > Viridiplantae > Streptophyta > Pinopsida > Pinales > Pinaceae > Larix > Larix kaempferi. Next base: position 9,480,229 of record BSBM01001073.1, read on the forward strand.
CTGTCTCCTATTTAATTTATTAAATAATAAAATATTGTGCAATTACAGTCATCCTTGGACACTTGTCCAATATAAATCTTTACAATAAAAGTTAACATAATTATTCCAACATAAAATGTTTTTCAGCAAAAAGGGTATGTTACAAACACCCCCACTTAAGCTCAACATCGTCCTCGATGTTGCTTATTCATCATCCAATCGTAAGTTGCATAATTGTTTTCATGGATTTTTAACTTTCTAGACTCAAAAGAAATAGCATGACCTTCTTGAGTTAAGACCCCTCCAAGTCCATCGTTGCACGCATCAGTGCATACAATGAAACCCTTATTCGGATCAACAGATTTTAAAATTGGTGCATTGGTTAATAATTCCTTTAACTTATTAAATCTTTCTTGACACTTTTGATCCCTGTTGTGGCCACAACAGATCCCATGCTTAGCTAAAGCACGGGAGCCCCATTTTCAATTAATTCGAAGGTATATGGGTAATTTTCTCTTTGTAAATATGATTTTCGGTTTAGATGTCTTTAAACATTACTGCCCATGTACCTGTACTTCATTTTCACTGCTTGATCTGGGTTTCCTCTAAGTGTTTGGTTTGCAAAAATGTTTAAATTTTGACTATTTTGACATTTCTCTTGGCAAACCCGAAACCCGACATTTGCATAACCCGAAACCCGAAACCCAAAAGTTTCGGGCGCGGGAAATTGTTGTTGTCATTTTGGGATTTCGTCATCCCGAAACCCGAAACCCGAAAGTTGCGGGTGTGGGATTTCATTTCATTTTTTGAAGTTTGTTTTACATAAACCCGACGATGTCGTGTTTCAGGATCCGGGATTTTTGTTTGTGAGTTTTAATAAACCCGAAACCCGACGCTATCGCGTTTCGGGCTTCGGGAATTCATTTTTTAACATTGCGTTTAATTGCATTCCAAAACCCGCAACCCGCATATTTTGGGTTGTGGCTTTTGGAAACTTGGTTTTAATTTGGTCGTATTTTGAAACCCAAAACCCGAAACCCACCAGTTTAAGTTTTCGGCTTTCGGGAGTGGTAAATAAAAACTTTTTATTATGTTTTTGAATCTGATCCCACGCTTCGCATCGGTCAATCTCAGCCGTCCATTTATTTTAATCCTACGGCCGTGATTTAATTTGGGTAAATTGATAAATATAGGTTTTTATTTACTTTTATTTTTCATCTTTACTCGCCGAATTACTCCGCTGAGCTGATTTTACTGTGAATTTGGTTGCTAAGTGTCGTTATTGCTGGTTTTTTAGCTTTTTCTAGGATTATTTGTTTCCGTTGCTGCGTATTATGTTTAGAAGTTTGGTTATTTTGGATTTTGTAATGGTCGCTTTTTGTTATTTAATTTGATCCTCCCAAGATTTGTAGGATTACACCTTTTCGATCTCTGCAGTGTAGCTCTAATCTTTCTGTTAAATCACTAATCTGCATTTGATCTCACAGGTGAAACCAGGCTGCCATTTTATGTGCTCAAATTCTTGTCTTAGTCGTTCCGCAGTCATCTCTTTCACCATAACTCCCATTTTTATTTCAAATCCAAGGTTATGATTGTTGATGTGAACAGACTTGTAATGATGAGCTTTCACGTGCTTTTTAATTCATGCAAATTTCGATTGGATTTGTACTTCCACATGGATCCAGATCCGGTTAGCACATGATATAACTCGTTTCATTGCAGTTTGCATGATTGCAGTGTCCCAATTGTAATAATTTGACCATTGTGACCAGCTCTACTCAATCATTTGCCATTCTATCATTTGGTCTTAAATTGGCAACAAGTATGAAATCCTTCAGTTTGTCCTTTATATTCTGTAAGAGGAAGATTTTGCATGTTTATGTTGTAAGTTTCTTCTTGACGTATTTGGTATGAGAAATATGCAGACAGGAAATGAATCCCTTCATGCATGTTTCAAGAATGAAGAACTTCGGTCATTGCTGTATCAAGAACCTTTGTCACTGCCTTTTGATGCAAGTATTCCTGATTCAAGCAGTGATAGTGAACAAGAGGATGTTCAAGTCCCGTCTGTCTATATGCGATTCCTAGAAAGGAAGGAAAAGAATCTTTCTGAAGAGCCAACTGATCAAGATGATACTGTTATACGGGATTATATAATCAATGAAGAATATGATCTTCCACCAATTTCTTTTGACATGGACCCTTTAATGGATTTCTCTATTTTTGAGAACATAGTCTCTCATCCAGAAGTCCCTGCAGCGAATTCTCTAAAAGCCGAATCATCTGTTGCTGATAATGAGCAGGTTGGGGCGGAATTCTTGATTATGATGTGAGGATCTTTTTAATTAAGGAATATATCTTTAAGAATCTCTTTGAAAGGTGAAGGAAATCATGTAGTCCGAGAAATGGCAAGGTTTCTTGGATAAATAGTTGGAACAGACTCATTACTGATTTTGGAATCCCTATTCTGTAGGATTCTCTTTTGTACTTTGTTGTAGTTTAATATTTAAGGAAGAATACCTCTTGGAGGAGAGGGTTGGAATTTTTGGAATTGTAATTTAGCAGAAGATAAGACTAAGGATACTCTGTGGACAGAGTCATTGTAATTTTGGTACAAGACATCTTTATACAGTAATGTCATCTTCGGATCCATCTTCTGATTATCACTTAAATTTCTTTAAGGATTTCTGATTTTATGTTCTAGATTGTCATCCGCTATACATATGATCTCTTGTTAGATATCTAATGGATACATAGATCTGTTTTATTGGTTTTTCTGTATAACTGATGTGTGTATGAAAATATTTGATTAAATTTCATTAATTAAATACTTTCTTTATCGATTTCTGCAATTGATCAGATATATATATATATATATATATATCCAATCATTGTTGATTTTTCAATCAACAAAAGGATAACAGGTTATATCTTGATGGTCTTCAAGCTTGGATTATCGTTATTTAATTTTCATTAAATAAATCATAATTTAAGTCAACAAATATCTCATCTAAAGGCATTTTTGTTAAAGGTGATAGATTGTTTGTTCTCTTACACCTCAAGGTTGATCTGCATAGACACCAAGCTTTTCATTTTAGAATAGATTTGACTTAAGATTAGGTTCTTTTTCTAAATAGTTTAAGTTAGAATTGTTCATTGTTTCCCATACCGCTTTGTTTCCCTAAATTGGGAAACTGATCTTATTGATCAAATCACTTACTCATAGAGTGCCAGCGAAGGCCGAATATCTGTGGGTGATTACCACACCAAATAGCTTGAGGATAGAATTTCCCTTGCGTAGGGTCATTCGAAGCCTTTGGCTGGGTTTTCATCCCCTGTTGTGTGCCTTCGAACCCATTCCAGCACCTTGCACTTACCCTGCACACCCGAGGCATCAACAAACCCATACAAATTTCTTCCCCTTCTTCTGCAAAGAAGTAATGGGTTTCGCAATTCTTGAAAACCCTTCAATAAACTTTCGATAGTAACCTGTTATCCACATGAATGATCAAACGTCAGTTACATCTTTAGGGACATGCCACTCGTTAATTGCTTTTATCTTATCAGGGTCGACAGAAATTTTGTCTTTAGATATTATGTGACCTAAGTACTATATTTTATCTTTATAAAAATCACATTTACTGAACTTAGCGTAAAGTTGGTGTTCTCTTAAAATTTGGAGAATTATTCTTAAATGTTCGTCATGCTCTTCTTTAGTTTTTGAGTAAATCATAATATCATCAATGAACACAACTACAAACTTATCCAAATATTTTTTCAGAACGTTGTTCATTAAACACATGAACACTACTGGTGCGTTGGTTAGCCCAAAAGGCATAACTATGAACTCATAGTGTCCATATCATGTTCTGAATGCAGTTTTGAATATGTCTTCGGATTTTATTCTAACCTGATGATATCCAGACCTTAAATCAATTTTAGTGAAGATATCTGCTCCACATACTTGATCAAATAGATCATCTATGCAGGGAAAGGGATATCGATTCTTAATTGTCATTTTAGTAAGCTGACGGTCATCGATGCACAATCACATGGTACCGCCCTTCTTTTTAACGAAAATTACTGGTGCTCCCCAAGGAGACACACTTGGCCTTATGTAGTTTTTATCTATTAATTCCTTCAGCTGAGATTTTAACTCATTTAACTCCATAATATTCATCCTATAGGGAGCCTTTGAGTTTGGAACCGCACCTGGTTGCCCCGAGAGGCACTCTACAGCCCAGTATGAGGGAGATCTTGTAACATGTGTCGAGTGTTTGTCCAGTAACAAAATAATACAAAGTAAACAAAAAAGAATAATAGAAAGTAAAAAGTAATAAATATTATGTCGGCCATAAACAAAAAAGAATAATACAAAGTAAAAAGTAAATCTGAGACTTAAACTAGAGACTTTAGAGCTTAGGATTAGGTGGCTCAAGTATTGCACTCAAGGAGCTATTCAATGAGAGGTTTGCACCTCGGGATATTTGATCCCTCTCGGTGCTTGATAGAGCCTAGGATTTGGATCTAGTACTAACTCAATGGTGAAATCAAGTTCCCTTTTTGGAGGTAATCCTGGAATTTCTTCTGGGAATACGTCAGAAAAGTCCCGAAGGATGGGAATATCCTCAAGTTTTAACTTGTCTTCTTTAGATGAACATTCATCATTAATAACATTAACAACAAACATTTTACAGCCCTTTCTGGCAGCTCTCTTAACTTGTAATGCAGAAATTTGTCTTACTGAAATCTTCCTATGAATTTTTTTTACTGTTTCAATTTTACCTTCATTATTTTGACAAGTAAACGATTTCTCATAACAATTAAGCACTACTCTATGTTGTTCAAGCCAATCCATGCCAATCAACAAGTCATATGACCCTAAGGGTAAAACATTCAGATTAACTTGGGTTTTCAACTGATTCAAAAATACATCACAATCTTTAACAAAGTCTCTCACCTTTCTTTTAGTGCCCGTTGCTAGCTGAACTAACCAAGAATTTTCAAACTTTTCTATTCTTAACTTGCAATTTTTCACTAATTCAATTGAAATGTAACTCAAACTTGCACCTGGATCTATTAAAATAGAAATAGATCGGTTTTGTAGCATACCGTTGATTTCGACCATGGACGTTTGATGGTCTGCTTGCCGATTTTCCAGTGCTGCATTTATCCGTGGCATTTCTCTTGCCACATCACCCACTGTTGGCTCTGCTTGTATGCTATGAATATTGTTGACTGTCCTTTTGTTGCGTGGGCAATCTAGTTTCTTATGTGGTCCACCGCAATCAAAACACTTCAAAGGTCCCTTTTGTTCAGCATACCTAGAGTTGTTATTGTTATTAGGTGCATTTCTTGCAGCAGTAAAATTCTGTGGTTTATTATTTCTATAGTTATTATTACTTGGAAAATTTCTGTTATTAAATGTTTTCTTAAAACTTCCAGAATTATGATTAAAGCTCTTCTTTTTATGCTCGAAATGATTAGACTTATTACTTTTCTAGCCAGTTGTTCCTTCTCTTTTTCGGTTTTGATCAAAATAGAAATTTGCTTTCCTCATAGCCTCTTCCAAAGTGGAAGGGTTATCATACTCAATCCTGTCTTTTATGTTGAAAGGTAGACAAATTAGAAACCTTTGCACCTCAGGCTTCTCTTCGACCATGTAAGGTACATACCTCAATAAACTAAGGAACTTGCTGCACAACTCCTTCATGTTCATAATACCCAATTTTAAATCATAAAACTTTTTTTATTTATCTTCATAGTACTGTTTTGATAAGAAAATTTTCTTAAATAGCTTTTTAAACATATTCCAGGTTACGTCCCTTTCCTTTATGCTCTTAATTCTTTTAAGATTCTTCCACCAGATATCTGCCTTTCCTATCAGATTGTAAATAGTCATCTTGGCTTTTAACTGAGAAGAGTAATCGTAAATATTAAAGTACTTCTTCATTCAATATAGCCATGCTTTAGCTGTCTCCCCTTTTTCAGTTTCACCATTAAAAGTTGGTGGCTTAATCTTTGTAAACTCTCCAGTAATTTGTTCATGATGCTTATGTTTCCTCTTCTTAGAACAGTTATCACTATCACTGCTGTCATGAACAGAAGTATAATTACTTTGATCATATTCATATGAAGAGTAACTAATATTTTTACCATTTTTAACTTTCTTACTCTTGTGTTTGTGAGACATTGCACTAAAATCAGATTTTACTTCGGAATTCCCTCCTCTTTCCTCATTATGGTATTTCTCTAGTAGAATCTAATTTAACTCTTCTTGTGACTTCATAATGCATTCATTTTCTTCTTTAACAGTTCTTATCTCATATTTTAAATATTTTACACTACGAAGAAGTTCTGAAGACTGGTTATTTAATTCAACATATATTCCTTCATTATTATTATTGTTATTGTACTCATTACGAGGAGATCTACCCTCTGTTGATTCCTCTGGTATGTCCATACCTGCAAATTTATAACAAATCATTCTGTACAAAAATAAAATTAAAAATAAAAGTTAGTACCATAAACTTTCTGATTTTTATTTTTTGTTTGCATGCGTGAGCCTATTTCAGGCCTAGAGTATTAACTCGCGCTCTGATACCACATGTAACATCCTGAAATTTACAAAAATTTAAAATTTTGCGATGTAGATTTTAATGCGTATTCTAACTGTGCGGAAATATAATAAATGTTTAAATGTTGTCTTGCTATACTAAAGTTGTGTTGGTCAAAAGTGTAATGTTTGCGACAAGATAATTACTATCTTCATTTCGATATTAAACTCACTCAACTGTACTTTCACAATTGTTTTGTTGCTAATCCAACAATATAAGTTTATATGTGTTAACTATTGTTATTATGTTTCATGATGAAGGGGTCCTACGGATGCCTCGAGGCTTACTTAGCATTCATGCTAAAGCATTTGAATCATCCTTTTTCACAGATTACAGGTAAGAGCTTTAATGTTTATGACATGTGACCGAAGAGTTTCTAACCAGTTTTCGTGTCTCCAAAGTCTTAATGATTTAAGAGACATAATGTCGAAAATGGTATTGGTGAGAACTTCAGTTAGCCTAGTTTGTAAAATAGAAGTATGTCAGTAGTAATATTCGTAATCCCTGTACTAACCTTTTATTAAATTGTTCAAACTAATGAATAGTATCCAAATATCATAGTTTAACTCTATATATTGTTATCGTGAGTTTCTATTTGACGCGAATTATGAGAATAATCAACGTCTATATGTGATGGCTATGTGCAAATAAAATGCAATATCTATATGCAATTCTTTATATACACTCTAGAGCCTAAGAATTATATGCAATATTTGATTAAATTCTAACCTAGGAACTATTGCAATTCATATCATAGTCCAATGCTAGCATATGACCTATATACAAATTTATATTAAATTTTTCTACTATATTGAAATTTATATATGCCAATTCCCATACATAGTCCTATGATCAATAATTATATGGTGTTGTGTGTGCATCTACGTGACCCTATTTGACATTATGGATTCCTAGCAATGAATCTGACACCATCTTGACTTGCCACAAGGTGTTATTACACAATCGAGTTGGGCATTTTATCAACAAATAAAAACATTATAAGAATTGGGTGATATAAACACTATGAAGGTTTCGTGCTACCAGGCACTTTGGTTTCCCTTTTCATTTAATACCCCAACTGTCGAGACAGTGGAATCTCTCTGTGGACATCATTGTTATTTTTTTAGAATTTACTTCAATCTGATCTAGGATCTTAACTGAGAGAATAACATGTACAACATATCTACAACATATCAATCATGTACATAATAATGTAAACACACAAGAGACAATAGACAAACAGAGTTTCACTGGGGAAAACCATAAAGGTGAAAAACCCCACAACTTCCTCAGAGATAGATAGAGCAATGATACAACCCAAGCATAAGAGATAGTCTTCTCCTAGCAGTAGCTTCTCCTCCTCCACAAGTGCACCACTCTCTAATGAGAGTGTAATTGAGAAAGTGAATGATCAAATAGAGTGCCTCCCGCACTCTATTTATAATTGACTTGACTTGCCTAATAACCTTTACTAGGTTGGCCTCAACTTAACCACATAACATATTGCTGACAGGGCCGACCCCCAATAGGGTGGTCTAATAACCCTTTGACCCACATGACTTATACAGGGCCGACCCCAACAAGGTGGTCTAATAACCCATCAAGTATAAGTTACGACACTTACAATATAAATGACGACACTTCCGTATAGAGGAATAATAACATCTCTATAGGAATACAATATACATATATGAAATACATTCCGAAGTTACATATACATCAACACTCCCTCTTAAATAGGAAGGTATTTCTCGACATAGATCTATTAGCACAAGTCTTCTTCTCTGGATCATTGTCACTGATCATATTATCGAATCATCATCATCACCACTGCTGCTGTTATCTCAATCAATATCTCATCTACTCGTCATAGGAAGTTCTACAGAGCCAGTCATTTTTCATACTATATGTAGGCCCACCACTTGCAGGTCTTCATCATCTATAGAGCCAACCCTTTTTCATGCTGGATGTAGGCCTAGCCTCCACGTAGGTCTTTAACATATCTGGTAGCAAGCCATCAAGTAGGTACACCTCAGGACCGATTACACTACATCTGCAAAACCTGCAAGATCTCCCAGGACTGATTACACTACCTCTGCAAAACCTGTAAGAGCATCTCAGAACTGATTATATGCCTCTGCAAAACCTGTGTACCATACTGTCACATCATCATCTTCAGATCAGCGTCATCGTCCATGGAGCACAACCCAAATGCACACACACAGCACTTACACTCACCAGTATGGGAGGACCAACCTACTACCATCTGTAAAAGGCTCACAACACTTACATCAACGACCATGGGAGAACCAACCTACCACCATGTCGGGATGACTCAGCAATTACATCAACGACCATGGGAGGACTAACCTACAACCATGTCGTAAAAGCTCGAAAATTACATCAATGACCATGGGAGGACTAACCTACCACCATGTCGGAAACTCCTGGCAATTACATCAACAACGATGGGAGGACAAACCTACCACCATGTCGGAAAAGCCCACCCAGCCCTTACAAATCACCATGGGAGGACTAACCTACCACCATGTGAGAATGGCCTAGCCCTTACATCTGCACCATAGGAGGACTAACCTACCACTATTTGAGAATGGCCCAGCCCTTACATCTGCACCATAGGAGGACTAACCTACCACTATGTTAGAATGGACTAGCACTTACATCAACGACCATGGGAGGACCAACCTACCACCATGTCGGAACGACTCAGCACTTATATCAACGACCATGGGAGGACCAACCTAAAACCATGTCGGAACAGCTTGTGTGCATCTATGTCTCCAGACTCATCACTTCCCCTTGGAAGGTATCTCGATCTGATGTACACCAAGTCTCCATCTGAAGTATTCAAAGTTCACTCTGGCAAGCGGCTTGGTCAACACATCATCTATCTACTCGTCCGTCACAACATATAAGAGCTTCATTGCTCCTCTCTGTACCATATCCCTGATATAGTCATACTTGATCTCAATGTGCTTCGACTTGTCATGGAACACTGGGTTCTCCGACAACTTCACACAACTCTGGTTATCGCAATATATATAAGTAGCACTCAGCTGGAGATAAAACAAATCAGACAGTAGCTTCCTAAGCCATATTGTCTCACAACTGGCCGAACAAGCTTTGACATACTCTGCTTTGGCTGTACTCAGTGCCACACAGGACTGTTTCCTACTAAACCAAGAGATCATACCGGATCCCATACTGAAGAAGCACCCCGAAATGCTCTTCCAATCAATGGCACTTTCTGCCCAATCTGAATCAACATAACCGTCTAGGTTAAACTTTTGATTCGCCTCATAATTGAGCCCATAGTCAACTGTACCCTTCAGGTACCTCAGAATATGCTTTGTAGCTATCAGGTGAACATGTCTCGGATCTTTCAAGTACTGGATCAAGGTGTTCACCACAAAGCAGATGTCTACTCTCGTATTCGTCAGGTACATCAAGAACCCAATCATCTGACGATACATCGTAGCATCAACCGGCTCAGAAGAAGCATCACACAGAAGCTTCAGGCTAGATGCCACAGGTGTGGCCATAGCCTTGTAGTCCATCATCCCGAACCTCTTCAGGATCTCTACTGCATACTTTCCTTGTCCAAGGAAGATTTCATCTGCACTCTTCCACACCTCCATACCAAGAAAGTAGTGCATCATACCCAAGTCCTTCATCTCGAACTCAATAGGAAGCTTCCTCTTCGTGTTGGCAATCAATCTATCCTCACTTGTTACAAACAAGTCATCCACATACAATAGTAGTATCATTGGATTTCCTTCCTCAACCTTGTAGTAAAGGTTGGAATCCGCTTTACTCTTGGTAAAGCCCAAACTGGATAGGAAGCCATCTATTTTGCCATACCAGGTCCTGGGTGCCTGTTTCAAACCATACAGGGATTTCTTCAGTTTGCACACAATTGACTCTCGGTCATGTGTCTCAAACCAGAGCGGTTGCTCCACATACACTTCCTCTTCAACTACACCATTCAAGAAGGAAGTCTTGACATCCATCTGGTGTACCTTCCATTTCATCACTACAGCCAAAGCAAGTACTTATCTAATGGAAGTGTATCTAGCCACAGGAGAAAAAATCTCGTCATAATCAATTCCTTCTTTCTGGGAGAAGCCACGAGCTACAAACCTTGCTTTATATTTTTCTTTGTTGCCATCTACAGCATGCTTGATCTTATAGATCCATTTGGAAGTCACAACAAACTTCCCTTTAGGTCTTGGGACTGCATCCCAAACATCATTCTTCATGATCGACTGGTACTCCTCGATCATGACATTCTTCCCGAATCCTGGGAACTTCAATATCTTTAATATCTTCAATAGATAAATTTGTTGCTGTAAAAATGTTGTAGTCCTTGTTTTGTAGGTGATGGTATACGATCTTTCCTACAAAACAAGTTAAATTGCATGATTAGAAAACATCTCATAGTTTTCAGAACAAATTCTTACACATAAATAAATATGTCATACAATCATGCAATTATCTTAGCCAATGCTTCAATACAACATTTATCCATATCCCGTAACTTTCTAAATGCCTTCCAATCTCTACCAGAACATTGTTAAGAGTTTGCAGTTCTCCCAACATGTCAGCAAAGAGGTTTCATTCTAGATAAGTAGCAATGGAATGTTGTATAGTGACATAGGCCACTTACCCATCACATGCATATTAGTAGTATACTGTTCATTAATGCAATTATTCTAATATGCATAATACACACCCTGATTCTACGAACATAAACATATACATTATTGAACAATATTATTTAAACAAACAAATATGCCAGAAATGACAATTCAAATACTTAACTTTGTTTGGTTTGTAGGTGGACTCCCTCTCAATATTTGCTTCCTTGCGGGAACTACTGGAGTGTGCTCCATCTTGATCTTTGCTTCCTGGATTACCTGTCTTTGAACTTATATCCATCCTCGATCACTATGCATACGTACCAGTATCATCATTGTGTTTTCCTCAAGATCTCATACATACATTCATTAATATAATTCTAATACTATCAAAAAAATTATGATTCTAAGTAATCTTAAACATGTATGGTCAAGATCATTTCACACACAGATAATAAACATTAGTATTCAAGGTTTTAGGGAATACTTCTTTTACTAATGCATATTCTTTATTTGACCAAAAGACTTTTCTGGTTAGTCATATCATCAATCAATGTAAGAGACATACTATACATAAACCCTTGATTACTTACATTTCTAACTTCATGAATAATCATTATCAACCATACAATAGTATAAGATCCTAACACAAGGTAGGATTCTAACTTGATATAGGAAAAACTACCTGGATTAATATGTTAGTTGGTTATGTCTAACATACCCACATGATGTCTTCTTGTTCTCTTAAATGACTTGTGCTAGTAACCTCCACATCGCATAGGTTAATCATTATATAACCAAGTTATACATACCTCGTAAGTAGATCTTCTATGTGATCCATGACAATGGATGAATCTTTGTCTTCATGTCACCACGGTCATATGTTCTTGAACTAGAACATGATTTGTCTTTCTTGATGTACCTTTCATGTTAGCGGACAACATCAACCTCATACAACACCACAATGCATTAGTACAATCATAAGTCTCAAAACCCTAATCAATCAATATCTTCTATCATGCATTCATATTTTTATTAAGGTGATACAACAAGTCTAAAGTTAATTAAGATTGTACTAACCTTAATGAAGACAAACATACCATAAGCTTAATCATGAATAGATCTCGAAACATGCCTCGATAAGTCATACCTTTCGATATTGCTTGTAATATTCTTATGTAAGGCCTTAGCCTCAACTCCCTCTGAAACAGGAACTTTTTCAATTATGCAGGTGACTAATCCAATTTCCTCTAGGATTAACCCAATCCACTTGATTTGCAGAAACTAGATCTAGAGCTCGATTAGGGTTTGTCAGGGAAACCCCAAAAATTAAAACTTTGAATTTCAAACTTCTGAAAGCATAAAAAGATGCACCTTGGTGAGTTGATCAACCTGGTATACTCGGAATTTGAAAACTGCAAAGTTTCACCCCTCAAATTTGCTTTTCAATCTTCTGAATTCACTAGGGAGGACCCTGAATTAGGGTTTGAGTTTCCTAGAGCTTCACCCAACCAAATAGTTTGATCCAAAGCTCTAAACTTTGATTTTTCCATGGAGCTTCCAGCTATGGTCACAGAATTAAAAAATTTCCATTTTTGCAGAAGCCCTAATTTTCCACCTTTCGGATCAAAGTCCCGAACTAAGGTTTGATCAAGCCTGACCTTCTGCCCAACCAAAAATTTCAATCTTGGTTGCTAAATTTCAATTTTGAGGAGGATCATTCATCCGTGGTCTCCGATACAAAAATTCCAACATTCTCCGAAACCCTAAATTCTTGGAGCCATGAATGAAGGTGCTCAAAATCCAATTCTGTTTTGACATAAATATGCACCTGATTGTTTCTGGTATAACTCCAAAATTACGAATCCACGGGATCTGAAAATGCGACCTGTGGTAGCCTGACCTATCATCTTTCCAACCCCATAGGTTTTATCTCAATTGAACTCTCTGAGATATAGTTATTCCATGTATCGCAACATGACGTGTTTATGGGATAAAGCAGAAGATTGAACTTGTACGGAGTGCCACGTGCCAGTGCTTCACTTTCGGCCTCTAAACCTTCGGCCTGTGAAAGTAAAGTTCGTACCCTACCTGTCGCATTTTACGAAATTTCATTTGAAGCTTTCTATCCCAAGTTGTGACCTTTTTTCCTAGGTCACCTCTTTATGATTGAGATATGGAAGAGGCAGAAACCCTATATTGTACATATCATAAAACACAAAGTACAATGAATTAGAAGTTTTGCTTTGGACACAAGGTACATTGGGATATTATCTTCGACCTGTAAACTTTGAAGATCTTGAAACCTCTCCAAAATGGATTTATAGTGAAAGTTCTATGATGATTGGTTTTTGCTATATCAAGCCCTAGCTTCGCAAGTGCAACAAGTGTCATAAATGCCATACCATGCCTTCTTTCAGGCTAGCTTTGATACCATGTTAGTTTTTCAGAATTTAATTCAATCTGATCTAGGATCTTAACTGAGAGAACAACATGTACAACATATCTACAAAATATCAATCATGTACATAATAATGTAAGCACACAAGAGACAATAGACACACAGAGTTTCACTAGGGAAAACCATAAAGGTGAAAAACCCCACAACTTCCTCAGACATAGATAGAGCAATGATACTACCCAAGCATAAGAGATAGTCTTCTCCTAGCATCAGTTTCTCCTCCTCCACAAGTGCGCCACTCTCCAATGAGATTATGAGTGAGAAAGTGAATGATCAAATAGAGTGCCTCCCGCACTCTATTTATAATTGACTTGACTTGCCTAATAATATTTACTAGTTCGGCCTCAACTTAACCACATAACATAATGCTAACAGGGCCGACCCCCAATAGGGTGGTCTAATAACCCTTTAACCCACATGACTTATATAGGTCTGACCCCAACAAGGTGGTCTAATAACCCATCAAGTATAAGTTACGACACTTACAATATAAATGACGATGCTTCTGTATAGAGGAATAATAACATCTCTATAGGAATACAATATACATATATGAAATACATTCCGAAGTTACATATACATCAACAATCATCGTGGTGCTAGGCACGTGATGGTGTGGTGATGGTTCAAGCATGGTGACAAGCTGTAAGTGTTTTGGTTCGAATGTTATCTGAGTTGTCTTCCTTGGTGGCTATGGTAGTGATGGTGTCATTTAATATGGTTGTTGCTTGGGTTTACATGAAAACCCTTCGATGATCTCCACCATTGATCTTGCAAAGGTTTGGACTTTGGGATCTAACCCTCATCTCTACTATGTTCTACAAAGTTATTGTTTCCTTCGCATTCGGTGTAGTCGCTCTGAGGAGAGGCCGACAGGCCGAGAGCCTTCAAGGTTTTTGTTAGCAGGTTTTTGTGGAGTGCCCACGGTTTGAAACCGTGACCTATTGATAACTTAAGAGCCGATACTCTCATGGTGTTTTACAGTGATAGATTGTAATCAAAGTTCCAGAATGAGCATTGGATTCTTCGTGGAAGTTGGTTTGATACTTGGCTTTTCTTGTATGTTAGGCGACAGTTTCCAGAGTTGTTGTCCCACCCTTCTTTGCATTCGGTGGTGGAGTAGTGGTTCCATTTTGCACTGTCTTGGCATTCTGCTTTAGTGATAACTTAAAAGGTAATGTTCTCGGTTCGAACCTTGTGTCTTCCATTCTAATTGAGGATTTCGGTTATTTTTATTCCACTTGTAATGACTTCTTTCAAACGCTTGTTTTAACCACGTCTGTGTTCAAATGGCAGGTATCTTCATTGATCGGCTTCCCAGTGTACGTTTTGATAATGGGGAACTGCAAAAAGACCGGTAAGCCTCGGTGGTTACATTGTTACTCTGGTTAGATGACTATTGGGCCTTCATGTGTGTTTTGCTGAGACTTCATGTTTTCTTGGGCTCTAATGATTGATCTTCGTCGAAATTCTGTGAGCTATTGGTAGCTTGGGGAGGATAAATCCTCGACTCTTTCGTCGTTGTTTTCAGTAGTATTTGTTTTCCATTGTATAATTCGTAAAAGAAAATACTCAGGGAAGGGTTTTACCCATCTACTGTTCTCGGTGAATGAAAGGATTTGTGTTTTCATTCGACCTGGGTTTGTGTGGATGATACTGTGAACATTGCTCTATTTTGTGTAAAGAAAGTGAAGCTTATCGTTTGCAATATACTGTGTCTTTGATAATACAAGAACTTTGCTTTCCTACGTTATCATGTTTGTGTTTGGAGTTTAAGAGTAGGACTCGAGTTTGTATGCATTTGAGGTTTATCCTTTTTCCACTAAAGTATTTTAAGAAAAGTTCAAGGGCTAAGGGTTTAGCCATGTGTTAAAAATGGTCAAACCCTAATGTGTGGTTCTTGGAAATGTTCTATTGTTGTTATAACAAATGATTAGCTTCTGAAAGTAGATATCTAAATCGAGCAAATCGTATGGTTTATTGTTTAATAGTTTTCAATTGAATGTGATAATATAGTCTGATGTTGATGCCGAGATGCTCTTAAAATTTGTCTTAAAGAATGTAAATGATAATCGTTTTTGTGCCTAAGCTTATGGAGTTGAAAGCTTCTCTTTGTTATTGTTTTCTGTCGATTTTTGTGATGGTCGTGTGCCAAAATCCAATGTTTTGTTTTCAGTTATGAAACGAATCGTGACCAGTTTCTTGTTATTTTTGAAACTTAACTAAACTCTTAAACTGAAAGATAAAAGTTGATACTTCTAGGGTTTGATAAGTGAAGGGTACGAACCTGTCATAAACCTTAAGTTTGAAACGAAACTCTGTTTGGATAACACAATAGTTGTTTGTTTCATTAGTTGTGATAATTATGGAAAATGATGAAGCCACAAGCTAGGGTTTCTAATCCTATGTTGAATGTGAATGGGATTAACTGTAGTTTAAATAAATAAATAATATAACAGAAAATGAGTACTGTGCATAAAGATTAGTGCTGGATAATTATGCATTGGTAATAAAAAGAGTTCTGTTTGTTTATGCTATTATATTTACTTTCTAGCAGTATTGAATAACAGTAATATGTACTTAGGAAGTAATTATTTTGCAGTTGTTATTTCAATAAAAATTTATGAAATAAAAATACAGTGAACCTTAAACATTTGACTGATGAAAGGAATGATAAGAGAAAGACATAAAATTATATTATTTAACACATAATATTAATGGTAAGGAAAAAACTAATGAAATACAACAGTATTCATCTTCTAATTCATTTGGAAATCTGCCTATCAATATATCTACCTTAATCTCTTCTCTGTACTAGAGTACAATGCCGAACCATTAGCATGGGGGGAAATGCAGAGAAATATTTTATTCAATTCATCTTCCCTAATCATTACTATACAGAATCCTAATTAGGTCTGAAACTAAAATAAATGCATTTGTTTAATAATATCCTTGGAAACAGTAAATCAATAATTGTAGATAGAAATTTTAACTACTTAGAATTAGAAAAGACAAGTAGAACCTATAAATGAAGATAGGGCCGACAAACACCCAAGGAGGCCTGTTCCTCCCAACCTTTTCCAGAAGAAGCAACCAAACTACTTGCTTCCTTTGGACCCCCGAGCTTGCTTACTGAACCAATAAGTAGATGGAATCTGTGTAGAAGCAAGGCACTCAGTAATATAACTTCTGCACTCAGTAGTATAACTTCTGCACTCAAAATATGCCTTCTGCACTCAGCAATGTAACTTCTGCACTCAGTAGTATAATAGGAAGACTTACACCATGATCAAAAAATCAGCATATCCCCTCATCGAATCTCTTGGGTGCAAGCATAGTAAAACCCCAAGGTAAATTTTCTCATCAGGAAAAGTGATAAACCTCAGTTCATAATTCAATGGCTCTTATATAGACTACTTAGGTCTTTAGCAGTTAGTTTTGAATAAATGAGCCTCAAGCTCCAGTCGCACCTTCCAGGGCATTATGACCACATTTCAAGGGAGTTGTCCCATACCAACAGCTAGTTAGTTGCATCATGATGCTACCACTTGTCCATTTCCTTCTACCCCAGATTCCATTCCACCTAGTGAGTCAGTATACACTCTTTCAATTGTCCCCTTAGGTGTCTGTCTCCTATTTAATTTATTAAATAATAAAATATTGTGCAATTACAGTCATCCTTGGACACTTGTCCAATATAAAACTTTACAATAAAATTTAACATAATGTTTCCAACATAAAATGTTTTTCAGCAAAAAGGGTATGTTACAGTTAGGGATCATGTTTACCTTAGAGTGAGGGCAAGGAAGCGTTCCTTGGAGCTTGGAAGTTGTGCAAGTTTTCACCAAGATATTGTTGGCCATTTGGAGTGCTTGAAAAGATAGGGTCAGTTGCATATAGAATTGCATTGCGTGCTAGTACTAGAGATCATAATTTTTTTCATGTTTCTTTGCTTAAGAAATATATACATGACCCTGACCATGTGATTAATTGGGATGTGATTCAAGTGGAACCCAAGGGAGAGTTCGAAACCGAGCCACTATGCATCCTAGACAGGAAGGTAACATTGCTCTAGAACCAAGCCAGCGGATAGGTAAGGGTGCAATGGAAGCACTTCGTTCCTAATGAGGTTACATGGGAGTTGGAGGATACCATGAAAGAGGCATACCCATTTTTGCTCTGATTTTTAGAAACACCGAGGATGGTGTTATTCCAAGGGGGAGGGGATTGTAATACCCCCAGTTTTGTCTTGGAATGTATTTAATCACAATTATGTAAATGCTGTAAATATGATAGTATGGATTCCTAGTACGGAGCTCAAGCCCAAGGCCCGACTAGAGAATGGCTAGGCATGTATGATGTATATATTTTTTTATTTGGACCATATGGTTGGCTTACTATGCCAATTCAAAATGTATGTAAATATTATGTTGGAAATTAATAAAATCGTCCAGGATGGTTGTGTAAAGAGCACTAGAGGGGCGATGATTCCAACAAATTGGAAGAGTAAAGGAGGCCTATGAGGAAACCAAATCCTATGCAGAACTCATCCAAAATTATGCCATGTGCTTTAATTGAGCCAATTACCTTCTCTTAACTATTAAACCCAATCATTGAATGCATGTGTGAGGTTGGTGAGAAAAGTCATTTCATGTAGTTATTGAAGCACGGGGGTGGTGATAGTTATGCCAGTTGCCAACTATCATATTTCTTCTATGGTCAGAAGCTATGTCAGTTGTATTTTCACCCTTACCTCATATCCTTGGAGTCAACACTCTTTTGATCACTCTCTCATGCATGTTCCTACACTACGTAGAGTTTTTCATTATTGTTCATGACCATTACCAGACTGTGTTTAACTCAGAAATTCGAATTTGGAGGCATAGCTACATTTTTTGAAGGGAAAATAGATGGTTGCAGGTGAGCATGGAGGTTGGGAAAGCTAGGAACCTTTACCCATTGAGTTCTGGTACTTTTGGATGCTTGTGAAGCCATGGATTAATGTTGCAGGAGGTTCTCCATTGGCATACAGCAGATTGGGCTCTTACTGCACATACTGGTAAGCACTGTAAGGGTTGGATTTCCTGAGTGAACTATGGATCGGTGAAGAGAAATTCCTTCCTTATGTTGTGTGGGGCATTCGGAAGGAGTTCCATGGATGTGATGGCTTAGTGAGACCCATGTAGAGCTCAGCTGCATCTTTTGGCTAAGCATAAAGAGCAGAGTGGGTTGTGGGATGAGAGAGAAAAGTGTGTAATTGTTTCCTTCGCTTTAAATAAATGTCTTGTTAAATGCAAGAATAGTTAAGATTTTCAAAGGAAAAATGACGGAGAATCTAAAATAAAAACTTACCCTAATAGTCATCCTCTAGCTTAGAACCCATGCAATGATATTGTCCAGGACTTCGAAGAGAAGTCTCTCTATTATAAATTGTGGCCTGCGTAATTGAAAAAGGAGGGAAGGAACTAATGTATTATTTTTATCTTCATACAAGTACAAATTTGAAGCATTAAAATCCATTTTCTAAGTAAACTTCCAACGTAAATAAGATAATGGCTCCATAAATGGGTAAGTAGTAAAATATAATTGATAATGTGGTTATTAAGCTACAATGAAGCTCACCTTTATAGGCTTGAGCATATGTAGTGAAAGGTAACACCCTTTCACTTAATAATTAAATAAACTATAATTAATATGTTATTTATATTCATTACATTGCCTTCCCCTTAAGGGAAGCTATGTCCTCAAAGCTTATTAGAAACAAATGATTTTTTTGCTTGAACCGACATCTCTAGATCCTTTCTTTAGTACTGGCGACACTTGATGAAATGAGGCGATACGAGTTACGAATCCCAAGGGAGAACTGTCGCATCGTCTCTGATGTGGTCCATCCGAGATCTATTTTTATCGGAGCTATTTGATCTGGTCTTCTTACTTGTCTTACAACATAACTCCTCTGTGTATGTTCATTTTGACCCTGCCATTGGTCAAAATGACGTTTATAATTAGGGTGTCGATAAGGAGTTCTCGTTTTTTGATTTTCTACTTGATTAACGTCTTTTTGAACTGTGACGAAGATTGAATTTGTATTTATTTCTTCTTCTTCAACTTGATTTTGTTTTCTGAAGAGTCTGGATGCTTCCTTATGGATTTGCGCTACTTTGTTTTCCAGTAGATTGTTATTAATATGAATTTTCTCGAACCTTTCGTCTTGCGACTTTCTGTCCTCTTTTAGCTTCTTGACTTGTTCCTCTAGTTCCTGATTAAACTTTCTGAGGTGTTGGTTTTCTTCTTGCTTTTCTAGTATAATTCCTTCAAGGTCTTCATTTCAGTGCTCCGTCTTCCAACTATGTTTCAACTTCTTGATTTTCATAAGTAATGTTTTGTTATGAATTCTTAGTCAAAATAGTTCTTCAGTATTACTTGCTAATTCGTCCTTGATTTTCTTAATTTCTAGCTTGTGCATTTTTTTAGTAGCGTCGTATGTCTGTTGGAGTTCTTTATTCTTTTGTTGTCGTTGACCTATGTCTGATTCTTGACTTTGAAGCTTCCTCTGGACTTGCATCAGTTAGTCATCTTTGTCTCTGACGAGCTGGTTTAAACACTTTATTTCTTCTTCTAAATCATTATCGCTTCCATCGGGTGACTTGTCGTCATTTTTTGAATTCCTAATCTGGTCTTCTAAGTTCTGATTGTGGATTTTTAAACATGAGTTTTCTTTATCATGATCAGATAACATTATCTTGTTATCTCTTATGGTTCATTCTAGTTGTCGATTTTTATTCCATAAGCGACGATTCTCATCGTCTCTCCACTCCTTCAAAAACTTATGTGTCTCAATCTCAGCTTTTAGACATTCACTCATCATTTTATATTGCTCTAATTCATCAAGTGTTGCTTGAAACTGGGATTTCATTCCCGAATATGTGTTTGCCATAGTTTGAGATTAATTAGTATTCGTTGACATGACTTCTTTGACGATAGTGCGTCTCAACTTCTTGATAAGCCTTTCATTGACTCTTTTTTTTGTCTTTGGATTTTGATTTATTCTCCAATTAATTCTTATTCAAAAGAATTTGATTATTTTCCTTGATAATAATAATTATTATTATAATGTAATAATAATATTATTATTATTATTATATATATATATATATATCCCTTTTTTATTTTTATTTTTTTTGCCAAAAATAATTATTATTGTAATAAAATAATAATAATTGTTATTTTTTTACTTTGAATCCTTTTGATTTTTATTTTTGCTCCTCTCCTTTTTTTCCTTTTTTTTAATAAAGATATTGTAATAATGTTTAGAATAAAAATAATTATATATTGATTTAAAGGGCCTTGCACCTTTTAAGAAGATATTATAATAATATGTATTATTTGAATAATACTATTATAAGTTTGGAAAATAAAATAAAAATATTATAAAATATTATGATTATTATAATATTTATTTTTATTTAAATTTTATTTTGGTTTTTGTTTTGTTGCAGGTTAGGGCTTGTGGATCGACTGTGTGGGAGTAAGGGAGGGAGGCGGACGTGGTTGGAAGGGAGGGAGGCATAGCCGGTGGTTGGCGAAGAGCAGAGGAGGGAGGGTGGATGGTGGAATGGGAGGGAGAAAGGGAGGATGATATGGGAGGGTGCAGTAGCGGGATGAGCGCACGGATGATGGAGGAGGAGCGGTGTAGTGGAGACGGGGAGAAGGTAGAAAGAGCGGAGGGTGTGGAGGCGGTGGTTGCAGGCAGCGTAGGGTGACGTGGAAGGGAGTGTGGAGCGAGATCTGTGGGGGCTGCATGGAGGAAGGGAGAGGAGATGGTCGAGAGGAGGGAGGACGAAGCAACAGGTGGGGAGTTGCGTGGGGTGGAGCAGCGCGAGGTGGAGCTGTGTGCGGGTAGAGGGAAATGGGAGCACGGAGGAGAGGTAGGGAAGGAGTGTGATGGCGTAGATGGGAGCTGGAGGGAGTGGGAAGAACGTGGGATAAGCGCGTGAGGGAGAGGAGTATGCAGTAGTGCAGGGAAGCAGATAGGAGCTGTGTGGGGGTGGAAGCTGTGGAAGATGGGAGCATCGCGTAGGGGAGCTGTGGATATTTGTGGAGAACGCACAATATTTCTTTTGAAATATTTGATTTTCCTTGTGGCATCCCACGGATGGTTCTTCAACAAAAGTTTAAAGTTTGGAATTTATAGGTCAAAAACCTAAGGCTAGTCAAAGACCAAGCGTGGAGAAACTCCCAATTATTTGGCAAAATGCCCATACCAACAGAATTCCCAAGAAAGGGCTCTGATACCAATGAAGCGGCAAAATCCATCTTCTAAGTAAACTTCCAACATAAATAAGATAATGGCTCCATAAATGGGTAAGTAGTAAAATATAATTGATAAGGTGGTTATTAAATTACAATGAAGCTTGCCTTTACAGGCTTGAGCATATGTAGTCAAAGGTTACACCCTTTCACTTAATAATTAAATAAACTATAATTAATATGTTATTTATATTCGTTACACAATTGTGAAAGTATATAGGATAAAACGTTATAGCAAACATTAATGTCGATCAATTTGCAATTTTTACCCTAAGAGTTAGGTATTTGTTCTAAGTCCTTTGTCAATGCTATCTTGCAAAGTATAAAAATACACAAGCATACAAGGATTTTAATCGGAAGTGCCATATCATTAGGCATATAGGGTTTAATTCACAAGGAGTTTAAACACTCCTCAACGGATATAATACTTATTACATAAAATTAATATAGTTATTTACTCATATAACATTATGAATCCTAACAATAGAATGAGAAAAAGTCTAGTTTATACTCATTTGAACAACTGCACTAAAAATTAATATAGTGAAACGCTATGGTAAATTCATTATCATATATCCTTAATACTAGAAGAGAACTGTTAGCAAAATAAAATAACCTATCGATATTAGGATGCAATGTAATATGATAGGACCAAATTGCCACCAAAACAAAAATTGTAGTGATGTTACAAATAGGTATCAAAGCTTAAGTTGCAATACTTGGACCTTATGGACCTCACAATTACCATGCTAATAAAAAATTAAACTGATAAATTGCCATGGTTTTCAAGCAACAGGAAAACTTTACTTGATGACACGGCAGGACCTAGTGCAACCTGAATTACAGGAAAGATTAGAAGATCAAACATCGATACAGTTACAATTTATATATTTTGGCCATTCATACAACAAGGACAATGGAGGAATTAGAAAGGACTTGGGAAGTCTTATGAAAACAAGAATGAAATAGAAATCCTAGGCAAAATTTAAGATGGAGACAACAAAATAAAGCCTAGTAATTATGGAGGAAGAACCAAATCCACAACGGGAAGGTGAGAGACCACCACAAGAGGGTGAGATGTGGTTGGAGTCAAATTTTGACCAGAGGGCATCAACCTCATTAGAAATGCTATAAATTGTAAGAAGTCTAAAGGTTGAATTACAAAGTTTTAAAGCTAACAATATTAAAGTACAAGAACATCAGTATGAAATAAATGCAATTTTATTGCAAAATCTTACTAAAATTAAAAACAACCAACAAGTTATCCATACATATAGTATTATGGGGAAAGGAGGATCCACAAGTAAGCATTTCAGCAGGAAGGAGCCTAACTTTAATTTTAAGACTACTGCAGAAAGTAGTTCATCAAGTAGTGAAGGATATACCACTAACAGTTTAGAAATAATAGCACAATGAACTCACCTCCCAACAAGAAACTTAAACATAAGTTTAAAAGCGATATAAAGGGGGGATTTAAGAAGGTAAAACCACCCACTTTCAATGCTGAGGTGAATACTGGTGAAGAACGCGAAGCATGGCCTTTGGGAATAAAAAAGTACTTCCAAATTTAGAATTATGATAGCGACAGAGTACAAGGAAAAGACCCTATAGTGGAGGTTATAACATAGGTTTTTAGTGTTACAAGATTGGTCAAAATTCCCCAAAAAACCTTCGCAACAGCCTCTGCAAATGGTACGGGATGTTTTAGCAGAGGCTTTAACATAAATTTATTATAACTAAAAAACCTCTGCAGCTGGAGGCTTTTCTCAGTGCACTTAAGACAAACAAATGCACTAGTGCGATCAAATGCAAAACGCACCAGTGCATTTAACAACAACATATGCACCGGTGCGCACAAAAATTTGAGACCATTATATGCATCGGTTCTTGATAAGACATATAGCACCAGTACACACCAAATTTATTAAAAGGAATGGTGATTTATAAATTATATGCATCGATGCATTGTACCGAAAATAACATCGATGCTTACGACCTTTCAAAATGCACCAGTTTAGTATACCGTAAAATGCAATGATGCTTACTAAGTATTATAAAGCATTGGTGTGATAACTGACAGAAAATGCACCGATAAAGTTGATTGATACGTTGGATGTTGCTATATTTTTAAAATTAAACAGTATGGTTAATATACAATATCGCATCGGGACGTAATATTACAAAAAGCACCAAGCCATGCAATGAGTATTATGTTGCTCTAGGCCTCTATTGTTTTCATTGCACTAAGGCTACATTGTCTAAAACACACCGATGCTACATGGTCTTAAATGCACCGGTGCAATTGGAACGATTGAAAGCACCGGAGATTATTTTTTGTTTCATGAGCAGTGACTACTTACATCGCACTGTAATCTCTATATTTTATTTTTATTTTGCTTAATTCCATTATTCATCATAAATTGAAATATTTTTTATGGTAATATTTATTTGAATTTTTATTATTGCATTTGGATATGATGTTTGGATTCATTTGTTATATCATACATTTTCGCATCAATTGTAATATTAATATTCCATATATTTAATTACCGATGTAACATTTCACAACAACATTGCAGAATGCAATAGAATAAAAAACTTTATTATGTCCCCGACAAAGGACATATATGTTTTGTGAAGGTAGTGTTAGTTTTTATGTATGAAACAATATTTCAAAATTTTCCCTATGGTTGTAATGTGTTTTACTATGCATATTTTTAAAAAAATAATTTTCCTAAATTTTGATTGGGGGCGAGAGGCAGATGTCTGCCTCATTTTTCCCTTCCGGTGAGGGGGAGAGGGGTAAACGTCATGGGTGTCGGACTTGTTGGTATTATGGTATGCACAATCTTCTCCATAATGCATTCGACTTCAACTACTCCCATGTCAAATCATTTTGCAGCCTCAGAAATATACACAATTTGATGATGCACCTAACCGTCAGTTTACGAATATTAGGATTTCCACGTCTATGGGAATTTAAGGGAGATAAGACAATAAAATCAACACCTAGATCTGAGCAACGTCCCTATGGATCTCACATATCAAGACTTTTAAGAAGGTTGTTTACTCTATTTGTGACTTGAATTATGGTGGATTACATCCAGGTCTGAGTCATGTGAGGACGTATTCACCTATATAGCTAGCAATGCTAACTATAACATGTAAGCTCTATTATATGCTAGAATTATCAATGTCAACCATTAACCCATGCAATGATTTATCAATTGTTAGCTCTATGGATATAGGCATCTTGTCAAGATTTAAATGTAATTACCGTAAGTCTAATCATCGTACTAGGGTTAGGTATTTTTGTTGCTCGAGGTGAAAGAGTTACGATACTTCTCGATTGTCAGGTTGTTGGTTTGGAGGTTCGGCATTTTGAGGCCTTCCTCGTAGCATCAATTTTATATACCTGTTGGTTCCATCCAGTTGACCTGTGTATATGCTCACATGTGAACGCCAGCTTATTGGTTCTACCTTGGCCATGCTTGTAGCTGAAGTGTTATTCCTGAATGTGGTTTTGTTTGGTGAAATTTAATTTACAAAATTTATTTGAGATTGTTACACCTAGTCTAATGATGGGTCCTTGTTGCATTCGACGGGACCAATCAGGTCTGCATCGGCTACGACCATAGGAGACTTCGACGTTACCAGCTCACAACTCCTTTTATGTCTGCAATTATTTCAATAATGTGTAATGGCTATTGTTTCTATTGCTTTTTGGTGTTATTTGGTATTAATCGTCCTAAGATTTTATTTTTTTGTGTGCAGCTTCCAGGTGCCAACTCTGGTACGGTTGATCTATCTATACATGGACGTGAGGGATGTATATGAACTTGAAGGCGTGAATCCCTACAGGTAATCTCTACCTCATTTTCCCAATGCAAAGCTTCTTTATAAATATTTTCAAGGTATGTAATAACAATTTTACCAATCCTCTTGTTAGGTCCAGAGTTCACGATGGTGGCTTAGCAACTCAGGGATACAACAGGTACTTGGGTTCCATCACTAAACTCTTGTGTAATGAAATCGGTGCTTCCTAAGGTTTCCATTAGATAGCTGCTAGGCCATACTAATCCGTTGAGTATGGAATTTATGAATCCTTCGTCTTTCGATTTCCCTCACCGTAGTTGAAACTCTATGTAAAACTCAAGATGTAATGTGTCGATATGATGGCTTTGGGTCATGCCCTGCTTACTACTTCGAGGCGTTGTTAAACGTCCTCTTTGATCCATTATACTATATTTTATCAAACAATTATCAACTTGACTGTTTATTTTGATTGTTTGGATTTAGTAACTTCCAAAGCTTAAATATATATTTTTGTTTATTACGTAGCTTGGGACTACATTCTTTTGTTTTTATTAGTTTAAGATGTATATTGATTAAACTTATTGTATCTACTCTGGTAGGAAGTTTATGGTTTTCATTAGTTAAGTAATTTCAAATTTAATGTAAGGCAACAACCACAACATAATCATTGTAAACCGCTAATTGTGAAATAATTATGCATAATGCAACAACTTTCGCATTAGTAAGTCATATTTTTAACTGGGCATGTAACTACTCCTTAGTGCAGATTATAGAACACTCAACTATCTTTGATATCAACTATCTTTGATATGGGTTTTGCTAAAAATAAAATAAAATAAATGATCTTATCACTTCTAAACGGTTTTTTCATTCCAAATTGATTCAGAAGTTGGAAAAATACAGTCACATGAATCAAAAGTATTTTTGGGGATACGCCAAAATTTAGATCAACTTGGCTGAAAATTGTTTATATTGATTTCCTTTTATCCCGTTATCAAACACCATGCATATTAGACATAGGTGTTGTTATCATATTTATGTTAAGAGTATGTTGTTTAAACCGTATTAAATTTTGATGAGATGAGAGAAGTGATGATAAGGAAACGTGAGTCGTTCAACGTTGGTAGTAGCTATGGATTTATAAAGCCAACCAACTTTGGTAGGGTCAGTTGACAATGTATAAAGCTCTTGGTTCCAACAGTTGTAGGTATTATTCTGGTAGATTGTGGCTGTGGAAGTGTGGCCTTTTTGCATTTCTCATTTCACATGAACGAGGAAAAAGAGTTAATGATTTGGTTTTTTCCTTTGTCAATTGCTAGTATTTTGGTAGACTATGGTGAACGAGGAAAAATAATTAATAATTTGGTTTTTCAAATATATGTCCATGGGTAGATCATTGTATGGTTTATGAGTATATCACTAAATGGTTTATGTCAAAAGCTTTACTACTGTATATAGAATTGTCTAAGAGGGAAGAATTGTAACTGCATATTAATTATATCAATTAAGTATATATTAATTATTTTTATTATTATGAAAATAAATTAAAAACATAATTTAAAATAAGTATCTTTATTTTTAAAGAAGTGAATTTATCATTTATATTTATATTTTTTAATGCAATTCATTGTGTTTAGTTTGTTTCATTTTTGTATTTCCAATATCATTTTGTCTTTTTTAATTTTCTTCAATTTAATTTTGATGATAGTTACAATTATTACAATACCATGTTTGAAAGGATATTATTTTATTTTCCAAATTTCAATTTTCTTATAAAAAAATGGATTGTGCTTCCATTTTTTCTAGACGATTTTCATGGTTTGTATTTTAAAGCAAACTTTTTATTTTCAAAACCATGAGTGGTAGTGAAGGAACTAAATGTGTAATTTGTCTCATAATTTCAAGGTAAATATTTCACATCTTCTATCTTCAAAACAAGTTTGAATATTAGTAAAATAACTAAATATGTATTTTCAAAACAATTGAATAAGGGACTAAGTGTGTAAATATGTATTTTCTGTCATGGTTTTAAAATATGTTTTGTTTCATAATTTTAAAGTAATTAGTTCACATCTTCTATTTTTAAAATAAATTTGAGTGTTATTAAATGAACTAGATGTGAAAACTTGTGTTGTCGTGTGGTTTCAAAGTATTTCACATCTACTCTATTGAAAACGTAGGAATTGCATGAGTATTTCGCATTTATTCTAGTGACAAGGTAGGAATTGCATTGTATTTCATAGTGATATACCTAGAGTGGACTTTTAGGGGATATGATTATTGAGTATGAAAATATTTTATTGGAGTTATTTTCTTCCATCATTTTAAAATTTAGCTCTCACAGAGATGTAATATTTTCTTATTAAGATTGTACTTTGCCACTATGAATAATAAGCATTGAGCAATGGTGTAGCCAATAACACATACTTTAGGCTATACACAATGGGATGTGGAGGACTCCACGATTACTGTGAAGTATACAAGCCTCCACTGCAACTGGGGAGGTCTCCACATCCCATGGTGTATACCTTTAAGTCTAAACAATTGATGATGTTACCCTTATTGTTGTATGAGGATCAAATCACTATTGCAATAGTAGAGGCCTCCACTTCCCAAATTGTATACCCTAAAGTATATTACTTTGGTTGTGTTACTCATCTTCTTGCATGAAGATCCACACATGATTTTTTTTTAATTTTGATATCATTATATAGTTACACAGGACAGACACTTATTGATGATGCTTCCACATCTCATGATGTACACCCTTAAGTATATTACCATTCATTGTGATATCACTCTTGCATGAGGATCTATCTGCCTGTAAGGAGCAAGATTATTTTAGCTGATGTAATGTTCTTATAAGGTTTCAAATATTATGTATTAAATTAAATTTAAAAAAAAACACACATTTATTTAATTTTCTATTGGTTTTTTGTTTGTTGAAGTTTGCCTCCCCAAGAGGGGGCGGGGGGCAGACTTTTAAAATATTCAAACATAGTTTAGAATTAAAATAAAATTTTGAAATACTTATTAATAAAATAACTGATACCATATTTATTAATAAAAAATTTAAAGCAAAGTATACTGGCATTTTTAAGTATTGCATGAGCTAATTTGTTTACAATTTATATAGACCAATAATTAGTTGAGAAGGAACTTACTGGAATGCATAGAAAATGACTCACATTTACCATTTACAATGGCAAAAGAATCCAAATATGTTTTTTCGTCTACATCCTTCTTTTTATAGCCTATTAGAGGAAATTTGAGCTCTAAAATGGGCCTTCTAAGAAAATGGGCCATCATATAAGAAAACGATCCTTCTTTTTATAGCCTATTAGAGGAAATTTGAGCTCTAAAATGGGCCTTCTAAGAAAATGGGCCATCATATAAGAAAACGAGCCAACCATAATTGCTTCATGAGTTGGAATTGAAGAACCAATAGAATTTCAATAAAATGAGTCAACCATAATGGTTGACTTGAGATATTTGCAATAAAAAAAATTACTTTTTTGTTCATATTTTCAACATATCTCCCTGTGTTATGTCATCATCACGTTTTTTCAAGTATTTCTTGTTTTTGGGGCAGGGGGGTCCGTCAAAAGTATGCAGTATGGGTACTCATTGGATGCAGAATATAATTCCACATCTAACGAGCGCTCTCGCTTGAAATTTGACTAAAAACACAGGGAGATATGTTGAAAATACGAACAAAAAAGTAGTTTTTTTCTTTCTTCCTCCAAAATTAATAAATATTATTTTATAATTTTAAGTATTATTTCATTATTTTAACTATTTTTTTCCTTAGGAGGCCCATTTTAGACCTCAAATTTCCTCGGCAGCTAGCTATCATCTTATAGCAACAGCTATTGACAACGTTAGGGACATTGCCACCTCATGGCTCTTATTTTATTACATATCAATAAGAGGCCCTTTGTCATACAAAATGGGACAACATAAACTTTACAATAATAGAAATGTCAACTTGCATGTAATTGTTATCCTTATTCGTAACCCATTGTCTTTCAATTGGGACACTATGTCTAGTACATTATACAAAATATTTGATTTTCACAAACAAATATTTCACAATATACAGCAAATTGCATTAACATCCAAAATATATGGATCATCATTCTTCACTGGAATTCTTGTGAGTGCTCGAGCCACTTGCATGACTTGGGTTATTTGGCTAAATGTTTTGTTTATTTTCTCGGTTATTTTCCTCTTCTCCAACTTTCTTCTTCAAACATAAAAATAAATTGTAATGAGTGTATCTACAATAGTGGGATCACATGAAAATCTACATTACTGGGAATAATGAAAATTAAAATAGATAGTATAAATGAATGTAAATTGAGAAGTGGCGTACCATAGAAAGAATTGAGTCTTGAATGATACACATTCTTTCAAAACCAATACATACTTTGTTTGCTACAAGTTTTATGCCCCGTAAGAAATCATAGATTTAATATAAATGGTTTTTGTTGTTCTATCACTTATAAAATGAGAGAAGTAAAACAACATAGACACTTACAAATTCCACAATTAATTTTGGATACACCAACATATATTGACAACCCATACTCAACTCAATGTCAATCAATTCTTCCAATGGTTCTTCTTTGTATGTTAACAATTGTTCGAAGACATTCAAGGATACCTGGTGTAAAAAAAAAAAAATCACAACTAATATAAAATTGTAAGTTGTTATTAGGAAATCACAACTACTCACAATCTTTGCTATCAACCCCTTTTTTTCATTTTCGTCATGTTTTATGCTTTGAATGGGTTCCATTTTTTTTTTCTTTTATGCAACAAAATAATTGAAAATTAATATTGAATGTTAAATTAATGGATTAGATGTACATAATAAAAAAATTCAATGATTTCATACATTTGAAGCATGTGGTTGTTGAGATGGATCCTCATGTGATGCAATTATGTCCATTTTGTTGACCATTGCCTTGTACACTTTTTTGGACCACCCTACTGCCATATTTTGGATATCACCTCGTTCATCCTTTGAGATTTTCATAATCTTCCTGAAATTGTAAAATAACATTAAACCATGTTTATGCTCATATGAATAATAAATATAGCATAATTAATATTAGTAAATGAATGTTTTGTAGCAATATGTACATATTCTATAAAAACATGTTTAGGAATATTACTTTTGAAAGATTATTTTTTGTTCTTGTATGCTTTTTCTATTGTAAGTTTGAGTGGTCACATTGGCCATTGCTATGGAAAGGCCTCTTGTAGTTTAGATATAACCTGATTCTTGGAATCATTGGATTGATTTATGTATTGTAAGTGGAAAATATGTTTATGTGTTCTTTCCACTATATCCCTCGTAATTTTACTAAAAAAAATTCCCCTTTCATTCACTTCCAGCGCCACTCTAGATGAGCTAAGGAACAATTCATCATCATTTAAACCATGCGTAATATGTTTTTTCTTATGACGGCATTCCCTTCTGTTGATGTCAATCCCTACATAACATTCAACATGTGTGAATTATATTGCTTGAGACATATTATAGAATATTCTTAAATATAGTATTACTATAAATTTCACCTGATTCATCCCTCTGCAACTTTTCCATCAATGGTTTTCACTTATATTGCAAAGAATCTTATCGAGCTTCCTCATTTTATGGCTCTGCATATCACACATTAACCAGTACATATTAGTTAAATAGAAAATAATTCAAACATTTTAATTCAATACATAAATTACAAAGAACTTGTCTTCTTCACAATTTTGGATATGCTCCCATCACGTTGAGTATAATTTTTGTTCATTGAACTCTGATCATGCATTTTATATCAATAAACAATATGGACCATTAAATAAAGAATCTATTAAGTATATTATACAAATAAATTACATATCTTCAAAATAATAAATTATTATGTCATTTCGGTGAGTTTTAGTACACAAAATGCACTGTTGAGTTGCATACCTGAGTGCATCGGTGCATCATACGTGAATGCATCGTTAACCAGAAAAAAGTTCATATATGCATTTGCTGGTACGATTTTTTATTATAAAGCACCAATAATCCAAATGGTGTGCTTTTCAGAATAACTCACTGGTGCGTTATAACTTCTCGACCGTACTGTGGAATAAGCAAACGTTTAAAAAATGGCAGGCCCGACATTTCCAGCGTGCTAGTACTATAAACACACCGGGGCATTTAAACAACTGAAACGCACTGAAAACTACATAAGCATTTTTTTAATTAAAAAAAACGCTCACAGAGTCGACAAGGTTTCAGATTCGACCCAAGAAGTGGTCCCATCAGTCCCAATGCCTTATATATAAAACTACAAACCCATTAAATTTAGCAAGTTGATTTAGAAATCACAGGACTAAATCTCATTTTGCATATGAAAATGACTATTATTGTTAGTACTAGAACTATTAAATCTCACAATTAAGTCTCATTTTGGATAGTCCATCGTATGCATTATTAGATCTTTTGTAAAACAATCAAATCTCATACTAAATCTGAAAATTAAATTTTATTTTGGATAGTCTACATGTATGTCTGATTGATTAGATGTCACGTAAGATTATCAAATCTCATATGTAGATGAGACGTAGACATACAATTAAGTTTGAGAACAAATAACACATAATTTGTTTATAAAAACCATAACTGTGAATGTACATTAAGTCTGAAACATGGTAACACTTATTCAAAAATTCTGAAACATGGTAACACTTATTCAAAAATTCTGAAATAGTGTTGCCATTTGGAGCAACAGTTTTTCAATAATTTTTTTTGTAGATGGAGAATCAAACTGTTTTCAATGATGTATGCTAATTCTAGAATAAAAAAAAATACTGACTCCAAAATAAAAAAAATACTGACTCAGATAAAATATATAGGCAATCGCAGTCGAGTTCGACAAATGGGACATAAGAGCTTTCTACGCAACCACTTTGAAATGCAGTGGGAATGAAACAGGTGGGAGCATGGCAGCCGATGCAGAGTACGATTACCATTGCCGTCGTTATCAACATGAGTCAACGGATCAATGCAAATAACACACAATGATTTCTCTTCTTCCTGTTCCACGGCCACTTCATCTAATTCAATGGATTCACACATTTTCTCCAGTATCAATCGGGGAACATTCGCCAGTATCTGTCGGCCGGCATCCGCTGCTTCTTCATCATTTATTTCATCATCTTCTTCACGTCTTTCATCATCTTCTTGATCACTTATTTCATCTTCTTCTCTCATTCTTTCAAAATTTATTCTATATTCTTCATCACTAATTATTTCATCTTCTTCTTCCGTTCTTTCATAATTTGCTATTTCATATCTTCTTCACTTGTTTTATCTTCTTCTTCATGTGTTTCGTAGTCTTTTTCCATTTCGCAAGTTTCCCTGATTTCGTCATCTTGTTCCATTCCAGAATTTTCCCTTATTTTATCATCTTCTTCTCTCATTCTTTCATATAAATTTTGAAAAGTTATTCTATCTTCTTCCTCACTTATTTCATCATCGTCGACCTTTATTTCTTCCCTTATTTCATCATCGTCTTCTTCACTTATTCGATGGAATATTTCACTTATTTCATCATCTTCTTCACTTATTCCATCTTCTTGTTCACTTATTTCATCCTCTTCTTCCATTTCAAAATCAAATTCGAATTCTCGGAATCTAGCAGGATGTGGTGGCATTTCTATTACCGCACGACGCACGGCGCGCCACGGATCAGTCGCCGCCAGGCTCATACACCCTGTAGTGCTCTGGTTTTTACAGCAGAGCACTAAGTAAAATTTCTCAGTTAATTTTCTATGTATTAAACTTTAATCAAGTGTTTGGGAGTAAGTTTCCAAAAATTACTATGCTTCTAAATGATATTTAGTGTACTGTCTTGTTTTTATCAACCATACATTCTCATTTTAAAAACGAACTAACATATCAATATCTTCTTTTCAACAATTTGTTCCAGCGTAAGAATATGTTTACAGTAGTAAATGAGTAAATCGAAAGTTATATGCATGTTTAGAGTATGTTTTTGCATAATAGTCAAATAACGTAAATAACACGGAAATTACCTGATGCTGATGCTAACCGTAGGTTGTAGCAGGTTGTATATCCTCTTAGACAGCCAAAATGAAGTGTCCACCCTACCGACCAGCTATTATCTTGCTGGCCCTTGGAAATCAAAGGATTTCCAAGCCCCAGAGCCCACAATCTGATAATCCCGAGAGCAGTCTTCACTTAGGTTCTCCAAACTTTTCCATTCTCAAAACTTCTTTCTGTTCCCCCAAAAAAAAAACCTCCCTCTACTCCAAGCTCTCCCCCTCTATATACTTTCCCTTCCTCGAGAAGACCTTGGGCTTACTCCACCGCCCCAAACTCCCCCTCTCGAGCCCCTCAAACATTTACTCCTTTCACCAGTTCATTCATACACGTTTCTTTATAAAAATGTATAATTAATTACTCTCATGGAAAATTTATTTGGTTTTGGATTGACGGTCGTAAGTATTTATTACGGTGGGAATTATCACCCAAAGGTTATCCATTCGGGACAAAGTTTATTAATTTCAAGTCTTTTCACCAAACCTTGTATTTATTGTTGTTAAGGTAATTACTAAAATATTATATAAATAGTTGACCCCTTTCAACTTGGACATGGCGTGTCTTAAGGGTCTACCTTATCCGTCGAGATCACTTATCTTGAGATTTAAATTCTACGATTCATATTGAATAATTAAATAGTAATAACCCATTTTCCATCACATCACGTTCATTCCAAAATAGTTATCCTATTATGTCTAACTTAGAAATGTAAAATAATCACATTCTAATCATTCATTAATCAATATTTAAATTTCACCTATTTTGCAATTGTTATGACATGGGTAGTAATATTATTAAAATAAATTTTAAGTAATAATATTAATTAAATCCCCATAAGGTAATAATAATGGTGAATTTAATAAAGATGTCTTTTACATCATTTGTTTATCACATGAGTACCCTAACATCTACATAGTATCGTCGTTCTTCTAAACAAAGCACCCTTAAGTGCTTAAACAACCTTACTAATTAATTAAACAGTACCATTACCTTATTTACAACAATTCTCAGACGACAATGTTAACTGATGACACTTGTCTCAATTGTATATCACAATGTTTACCAACGGGTAATACATAGCTTAATTGACTTGTTTTACACATCTTAAATAACTTTATATTCATTATCTGAATTCGGTCAATGCATGATTAACCTAATTACTTATGACAACTTATACATTTATTCAATATGTTAAGTGTTTGTATATCGATACTAGTGTACATGTGCAAGGTGTGCATGCGTGGCCAGTGCATGCATAGATCATAAATGTACTATAGACAAACCCCATCCCGCATATGCATACCTGCTAACTAATAGTAGTATTTACCCCCATGTAGAAGAACAAACATAATATATATAGTACAATTACTTCAACATTCTCAGTTATTTAACAGTTAGTTCTTTACGATTTCACATCATTATCTTTATCTTTACATTAGTTTAATCAATCATGTACAAGGAAGGGTGCCTTTTACGACTAACTCGGAATCAAGGAATACTAAACCCCCAACAGTACTAACTAACACATCCTCCCATCATAACCTACGTCCAGCATCCTCCAGCGATGGCATTTCATAAATCTGGGTAGAGGTGTTTAAAGGGATAGTAGAACGAACTCGGGTTGTCACGAGGGTTTTAAAACCCTCTCCGTCAAACACCATCCAAACTTGCTCTGGACCGGACATCATCCAACACCACCAGAGTTGGCTTGGCTTGTCTTCGTTGCAGCTGCTCCTGCAGCTGTCGATGTGCATCCTCAACACTCTCAAATATCTTCTCCCACATGGACTCTAAAATTTCCTTCAGGTTTGGGGAGTCTTGAGACCGACCGTGATGAAAATGATGTTGTTTCCGAAAAATCCTTTAATTTTGTGATCGTCAGAGAGGGCCAATGCCATAGTTGTTTTGCCAACGCCCCTATACCTTGTACCCCAACAATGGACACCTCTCTCTGAAGCAGAATCCCCTTCAAATTCAAAATATTTTTCTCCAACCCCACTAAATACTCAGACTTTACTGAGTCATTATAATTTCAAGGAGGGGCTTCATCAAAACCTCCATCAAACATATTATCTGGAGCCATTTGTTGTAGCATCGTCGCATTCTGATTGGAATCATTGGCGAGCTTCGGCACGATTATTTCATTTACCTTTCTCTCATCCTCTCCCAAATCGTATAGTTGGCGAAGGCTCTTCAGCTCTATCATGAGATGCTTAACATCGAGACTTAATGGGACAGGCATCCAGTCCTTAGCGAAGTGAAGGATCACCCTTTCCAGCTGGTGGATTTGAGAAACATATCTAAGGTTCTGGAAAATATTAGAACGGCTGGTTTTCTCGCAACTTTTTTTTTTTTTTAACCAACGCAACGCCATTATTGAGGATGTTCAGGAACTGCTCGTAGATGGGATTTTTTTCTCCTTATGGGGCCTTCCCAAATCCGCCGAATAGCGCCCCTGAACCGTTTCAATAGAGCCTGCGAGCAGCCCCTCCAATCTACTGCACGACTTCTTACAATTAAACATATCCATACAGTAAACGATGTGGTCTCCTCCATTGAATGGCAGTAAGGATAATAATTTAAGCAAACAATATATCTTCCAGTAGTCTTCCCTCGAGTTATTCAGAACTTCAATATCTGCTTACTGCTCTTTGTAAATTTTTCCACAGTGAACTCTGGTTTCGCTTTAAAATCTTTTGCAATTCTGCTTCCTTCCGCGCGCTCTGTATATTTTTCTGGTTGAACTCTGCTTTTGCTTTTAAAATATTTTGCAATTAAATGGCATTCAATATCTTTATAGAATCTCTGCCACAGAAATTCGATGTTCCTTCGTGCGAAACGGAAGAAACGTGCAGGACAAACCGGCCGACTTTTAGTAGTGCTCGTCTCATTTAAAAAAAACAACTAATATGCATCTGTGTCTAGATTGTAGCTATTGTGTGTCGTTTTGTTGCACATTTTTTTTTTCTCTAAAATGTAATTTTTGTTTTAATTTGCGATACCCTTGGATCATCTAGCTAGACTTTCATTCAATCTTAATTCTGACATATAATTGTTATGGCTATCGTAGGATTTAATGCTTAACCGACTGATTGAAATTGGATTTGTCTGTGGACTGAAACTTTGGCAGGTTAGAAGAAAAGGGTGCAGATGGAAGAGAGAGAGGGATCCCAAAGGAAATGCGTGAGGGCTGAAATGGATGCCTAGGTGGAAGATTGTCGATTGCGTGGGGAAGTATGCAAGTGAGGTGCGTTGAAGGTGTTGGGGGAGTGATGGGAGCAATGAATGTGGCTAAGCGTGACAGGAGGAGGAGCAGCATGAGGTTGTGAATAGGAAGAATGTGAGCAGACTGAGTTGAGGCCTGCAGAAACCTGAGCGCTGAGATGGGGCTGCATGCACAGAGAAGTGAGATTCTTTAAGAAGAAAACCTAAGATGTAAAATATTCGATCTTCCATCTTAATTATTATTTAGTATTATGCATTTCTCAAGTTTGATTTTAGTTTTGGGATAGATATATATTTGAAATGTGATATTCAAAATGTTTAAATTTTTATTTTAATATAAATAATTTTATTTCGAATAATAAAAATATTAATTATTTGTATGTATCATTACACTAAAAATATAAAAATAAAATTACAAAAGATTGATAATGAATATAATTATAAGATTATAAATATCCATGATTATTTGAATATTCACGAAATATTTTTTTTTATCATGAATTGAAACAAATATCAAAACGTCAATTATATGCCAATGAATGTGAACCCTATAACCTCACATTGTTTTATGCAGGTCAATACAATTAAAATCTAATTGGTTACAAATAGATATATAATATAAATGAAACCAAAACAACAACTTACTGGTATTCATTTTCTGGCTTTTGCATGTTTCATGTTTTAAAAGTATTAAGATGTTTTTTTGTTTGTTTAGAACTCTCTTGCTAAATGTATTATATAAAAAAAAAAAACTAAATATAT
This sequence comes from Larix kaempferi, assembly GCA_027924585.1. Lineage (NCBI taxonomy): Eukaryota > Viridiplantae > Streptophyta > Pinopsida > Pinales > Pinaceae > Larix > Larix kaempferi. The sequence goes on from BSBM01001073.1 coordinate 9,518,173, forward strand.
ATTTGTTTCATTCTGTGAGTGCAGGTAGTCTACAAGTGGTTACAACTATTGGAAAGACGGATTAGTGTAATTCTCTTTCTCTTTTTTTTTTTTGCAAAAATTAGATACCTATAATTTCCAGGATATATATATATATTTGGGTGTGAATAGGCCCTAAGGTCCGAGTTTTCAAGCCTAGGGCTCTGATACCATATGTAGTGCTCTGGTTTTTACAGCAGAGCACTAAGTAAAATTTCTCAGTTAATTTTCTATGTATTAAACTTTAATCAAGTGTTTGGGAGTAAGTTTCCAAAAATTACTATGCTTCTAAATGATATTTAGTGTACTGTCTTGTTTTTATCAACCATACATTCTCATTTTAAAAACGAACTAACATATCAATATCTTCTTTTCAACAATTTGTTCCAGCGTAAGAATATGTTTACAGTAGTAAATGAGTAAATCGAAAGTTATATGCATGTTTAGAGTATGTTTTTGCAGAATAGTCAAATAACGTAAATAACACGGAAATTACCTGATGCTGATGCTAACCATAGGTTGTAGCAGGTTGTATATCCTCTTAGACAGCCAAAATGAAGTGTCCACCCTACCGACCAGCTATTATCTTGCTGGCCCTTGGAAATCAAAGGATTTCCAAGCCCCCGAGCCCACAATCTGATAATCCCGAGAGCAGTCTTCACTTTGGTTCTCCAAACTTTTCCGTTCTCAAAACTTCTTTCTGTTCCCCCAAAAAAAAAACCTCCCTCTACTCCAAGCTCTCCCCCTCTATATACTTTCCCTTCCTCGAGAAGACCTTGGGCTTACTCCACCGCCCCAAAATCCCCCTCTCGAGCCCCTCAAACATTTACTCCTTTCACCAGTTCATTCATACACGTTTCTTTATAAAAATGTATAATTAATTACTCTCATGGAAAATTTATTTGGTTTTGGATTGACGGTCGTAAGTATTTATTACGGTGGGAATTATCACCCAAAGGTTATCCATTCGGGACAAAGTTTATTAATTTCAAGTCTTTTCACCAAACCTTGTATTTATTGTTGTTAAGGTAATTACTAAAATATTATATAAATAGTTGACCCCTTTCAACTTGGACATGGCGTGTCTTAAGGGTCTACCTTATCCGTCGAGATCACTTATCTTGAGATTTAAATTCTACGATTCATATTGAATAATTAAATAGTAATAACCCATTTTCCATCACATCACGTTCATTCCAAAATAGTTATCCTATTATGTCTAACTTAGAAATGTAAAATAATCACATTCTAATCATTCATTAATCAATATTTAAATTTCACCTATTTTGCAATTGTTATGACATGGGTAGTAATATTATTAAAATAAATTTTAAGTAATAATATTAATTAAATCCCCATAAGGTAATAATAATGGTGAATTTAATAAGGATGTCTTTTACATCATTTGTTTATCACATGAGTACCCTAACATCTACATAGTATCGTCGTTCTTCTAAACAAAGCACCCTTAAGTGCCTAAACAACCTTACTAATTAATTAAACAGTACCATTACCTTATTTACAACAATTCTCAGACGACAATGTTAACTGATGACACTTGTCTCAATTGTATATCACAATGTTTACCAACGGGTAATACATAGCTTAATTGACTTGTTTTACACATCTTAAATAACTTTATATTCATTATCTGAATTCGGTCAATGCATGATTAACCTAATTACTTATGACAACTTATACATTTATTCAATATGTTAAGTGTTTGTATATCGATACTAGTGTACATGTGCAAGGTGTGCATGTGTGGCCAGTGCATGCATAGATCATAAATGTACTATAGACAAACCCCATCCCGCCTATGCATACCTGCTAACTAATAGTAGTATTTACCCCCATGTAGAAGAACAAACATAATATATATAGTACAATTACTTCAACATTCTCAGTTATTTAACAGTTAGTTCTTTACGATTTCACATCATTATCTTTATCTTTACATTAGTTTAATCAATCATGTACAAGGAAGGGTGCCTACTACGACTAACTCGGAATCAAGGAATACTAAACCCCCAACAGTACTAACTAACACATCCTCCCATCATAACCTATGTCCAGCATCCTCCCTATCCTTCCTCTGCTAGTACAAAAGTGGATGTCGGACTCACCGATCTGACCACATAGAACTTGAGAGCGATAGCGTCGGCTGAATAGCGGACCTATCCTCCCCTAGCAGGCATCCGACCATCGTCATCACAACAACATGGGGAGCGTGTCTCAGCACGGCCCTCCCACGACCTCGGGTCTCATGGAAACATAGGGTGGGAAACACATCCATCCCTCTCAACATACTGGGCCTACGCCCTTATCAACTCATACTTTGCTGCTATCGGGATTATCAGTTTGTGTTATCGTATCCTCATTTTGGCTGCTAAGGTTTACTGCATGAACATGTTTTTCCTTTTCCAATATATATCAGATCAAGTAACTCGCTATCCCATAGCCCTTGTGTCCTGCAGGTTAGTATTTTGCAAAATACAAATTTATAGAAATCATTTCCCATTGATCGCCAATTGATCCATGTTATCAAAAATCATTTTATTTCACGTAACCTTTTTAGCTCATCATAGATGCGTATGACATATAACACTTCAATAATTCATATAAGAAGATGGTATCCGCGTACCGAATCGTATATTTCACATTTCATTAATGAAAACATATAAACATATACTGTAATCATAAAATAAAGAAATCATATGATAATCATGACATCATAACCGCATAACATCGTAACATCATAATCATGGTGAAATCATAAAACAGAGTAACATCATATAATGAGGTCCATCATATCGTAATATAGTTTACTCAGTCGAGCTGAGTTCAACAAAATATATAAGAAAATAAAGTATGGTGTGTCTAACTGATAAATATGCCTAATCAAAATATGGGCGTTACACACCCAATAAATGGGGCAAGTTCAATTGGCACCGGTATCCCTGCATGATTGACACCATTTCCAGATCCTAGCGCCCCACCTTGCACTGCCTCGCCACCATCATTGACACTGACAACACCAATTTCAATTCCTGGTGCCCCACTTTGTACCTGCTGGGGCACAGGCATATGTGCTTCAATGCCTGCACTAAGTCCAAATACTGGTGCCCCAAATTGCACCTGCTGCCCTCCATCATCCACTGCACCAATTTCTAGTGATTCTACACTACCACCTGCAATATTTATTTCGATTTGCCGTTCTTCTCCATCAACCCGAAAGTTAATGTTTAGCCTTCTTAAAAAATCATTATAGCGAGCTCGTCTTTCCATAATCTCACTTCTACTAAAGGACTCAGCGAAAGAAAGCACGTTTTAGTATTAAAGTCTCCTACCCTAGCGGGCCAGCTGCTTCTTTCTCCACCTTGTATTACTGTTCGCTAATGACGACGCTTCTTCGACTGCCATACGAGTTATTCTCTCATCTATATATAACCGATATTGGGTGATACTCCCAACCGCATGGGATTCCGGGTAATGTTTTCCCTAAGTGCCCCTCATCCCACATGTCTGGGCTTCCGAGTAACGTCAGCCCTACGTGCACCTCATCCCACATGTTTGACACGCCAAAAAAGAAATGACCCTTAAATCCCACAGATATGACTCACCAAAAATGGAATGCTCCTCATCCCATATACACGACTACCCATCATCTCCTTCCCCAAAACTCAAGTTGGACCATTTCAATGTGGAGCTTCTAGCTGTTCTTCTCTCTATTAGATTGGAAATATAGGGGAGTACATAATGCTAGGGTTTTGTTTCTTGGCCACTAATTCCACTAGCTAATAAATGCACAAGAACTTGCCTATATGTGGACAATCCTAAATATTCTTTATTTATACTTGTATAAGAGTCATACTTGTCATACTTCAACCTCACTATTTTGGGAATTTTTTTATGATTTTTGGTCCATTTTAAGATGATCCATATTATAGGCCAACCATTTTCCCTTCAACAATGTTAATTTTATGTTAGTATAATGGGTAGCTAGGTCATTTTTTTAAAATTCTCATTAAATTAAGTGGCTCAAAAAAGGACACTTGAGGTTGGAGAGGTTGGACCTCATTTACTTTGTGAGGAGGTTTTTGAGGTCAAATGTGTCCAAGGAGGGGTCCTTTGTCCCACAAACAATGGGGTCTCATACACCAAATTGGTGTTGGCTTGGTTATGACCTTAAAAATATATTATTATTATTATTATTGCATTTTTTAATGCATAATGGATTCACTACCCTCAAATACTCCTATTCAAATATCCCTATTGCACTTAAATTGTGCGATCTCAACAACTTATATTTGCAATTCCAAAAAAAAATATAAAATTTTGATTAGATTTTGACTAAAAATAGTTGAAAAAATATAACGATGAAAGGTCCAAATCCAATTTGGTGGTGGCTATTTAAAAGTAAAACAACAATAAGATTTTGGCGGTAGAGAATAGATACCAAAATAAGATTTTGGTGGTAGGGAATATATATGAACTAGTAATGAAAACTCATATATAAAGAAATTAATATTCATTTTATTGTCTAAGTTTAATTAAAATATGGTGGCTAAAATAATTAATTTGTGCAAATAAAATTATCCTAAGGTTCTCAAAAATAATTATTATGGGATAATTTGGCCACATGAGACCCCAATTCAAGTTTGCAAGCAAAACAATAGCCAATGGAAGATTAATTGAAGAATGTTTCCCACTTAATTAAGTCAAAGGGGTAATTATGAAAGTAGTTGGGCATTTAATGAGTAAATAGGATCAAAAGGGCGCATTTGACAAATTGGTTAGATGTCGATAGAGTTGTTTGAGGAAGTTAGAAGGTGCATTCATGTGTGTTAACACCCAAATTGATCCCCAGGTCGTAAGAAAGGGTAATTTGGGGTAACCACTAACCAATCTTTGTACTGATGTTACTGACCCAACACAGTCTGAGAGGGCTCTCTCAATAAACTAATGAAAAACTGGAAATAATCAAGGTCGTCAATCATGAAAAAGGACACCAGCATTCATTCCTCAAGATGTTCTATTTAAACTTATGCAGAAAGTCAGATTTCTGTAAGACAAATTTTACTCTTGTAAACCATTGGTTGGAGAACAACAGGGATCTATATAGGGCAATGGAGTTGATTCAAGTATAACATAAACATTATCATCAAATTCTTAGCAGATACATTCACATAGAGGCAAGGTAGCAACCAGCTAGTAGTCAAAGTGATTTAATTGGTGAAAAAGAAGAAAGATGAACAATCCATTGATATAAGGCATACACAGATGAATCCTATACCAACTTTAGCAGAAATAATTTGTGAAATACTTGGTAAAAAATGAACAAGGCATAATCTCTATAAATCTCATTCAGATGCTACATTGAACCAAGTACGAAGGAATGTTAACAATATGGATTAACAAAGGAAAGAAACACATATCACATAGAAAAGGAAAAACAGACTACCAGACCAATTACACAGGAATCTCTTAAAAACGCATGTAAGCTTCTGACAATTTTATTCAAGGAATATCTCAAAATAACAACAGTGGGAAAAATATGTAGAGATTCAAAATTTCTCCCCCCTTTTTTTCCATTTGAAATTATATGGAACTTATAATAGCCTGGAGCCTCATACTCGGCCCATTTGAAACAGAAATTAGTTACAAATTCAGGGACACCTCATCACAGTTCAGATGTCACTATCATGAAACAGAAAATATAACAAGATAAGCTCTATCGCTTTCTTGCATTTACCGGTATGACGTTAAACAATATAAAAAAATATTAAAGTATATGTCCAATGGTGAAAATTCATTACATAACGGGCAACCCACTGCCACATCCTGGAAAATCAAAATCCTAGATACATCCTAAGATTTTCTATCAAAAATAAATTGGTATTTAAAAATGCACAAATCTGAGATTTAAGGGATAGCATCTGCCAGCGGAGCATGATAGGTATATTTCTGTTGGTCCTCTATTTTGTCTATTCGATGTACTATTTCCTAGTATTTAAAGTCTTAATGGGTCCAATAATAATCAGCTTTATATGTCTTTTGAAGGTCAACATTGCTAAAAGCCATGGTAAGTAATTTTAATTGTTGATTGTTGTATTTTCTTATTTTTATGCATATGTTTTGGGTTTTAGGTTTCATTAAACCCTATGCTAATAATGATGTGGGTTTCTCTTCTACACAGGGTTCGTTTTGTTACTTGGCCAGCGTTCAAATGAGGAGATTTGGGGATTCGATCTACCATCAGGGCGTTTTTATTGGATCCACATCATCTTTAAGATGCTTTTGAAGATTGCTTCACTGTTATTTTAGGCACGATCTGTGGTGTTATTATCTTCTCTTAAATGATATGTGTATATCCTGGATCTGCGATGCCATTTTTGGCTCAGAATGGTTAAGATATTTTGAGTATTGTTGTTCCTATCGATCCTTGTCTTCAGGACGATTTTACTCTGTATAATCTAGTATAAAAGTAGCCATGGAAACCCTGAGTGAGGGGAATTTGTACAAACTCCATTTTTCTGAATATGATACAGCGTGTGTTTTCAGCAAACTCGTGATTTCAATGTGTGAGGCGTTGAGGGCAGGGCCCACCTTCAACACCAGACTGTGATATTCCATTAGTGTGTGTGGTTTGCAATAGTAGATTGGCGTTTTCTCATTTCACATCCCTTTTCAGCATATAACTTATTTGCCCATTATTGGTTTGCAATAGAAAATGTGACTGCGAGTATTAAATAATAGCATTTACAGTTTATGGTGATAGATTGAATTTGTTAACAGTTTGAATGTAAGATTCCATTTGTTTTTGGTGAATTGTTATTTTAAACCTAGGGTATATATAATTGCATGATCTGATATAGAGTATGGTAGATTCAATTTGATGAAGGACTACGAATGGATTGAGTGTTTTTTTTGAGAGTTTTATTATGATTGGATTGAGTGTTATATTTCCATAGCTACAGGAATGGTTTTGAACTTGACTGTACAATTGAATTCAGAATTGGTTTTAAATCTTTTCTCTAGTCTCCCGTGTGTGGCATTGGTACATGAATTACAAGTTTAACTTTCAATACTAAAACCTTTATGTTGCAGCACAAGAATAGTGTATAGACAGCCTGTTCTCTTATTGTCGAATCAGGGTTTGAAGATCGTGATCATAGAGTACTTAGGGTTTACTGTTTTTTTGATAAAGGATTGCATTTGTATCTGAATGAGTTTTGAGGAAGAGTCCCTGGTTGTAACCCTGTTCATTTGAATCAGTTTCATAATTTAAACACAGTGACTGTCGATTACACAGTTCTAATCTTTATTTGATGAACAGAGTTTTGGTGTTTTCTTCATGAGTACTTATATGCATTAATTGTAAATAGAGAGTGATGGAACTTCACCAACAGTTAAATTCTCCTTTGATAGATTGTATGCATTAATAACTCAAAGCTAAAAGGCATAGGACTAGTTCGGATTTGGGGATATTTGTGTGAATTTACATACTTGATTTGAAGTTCAGCTAGGAAACATGGTCGACGAAGCATACACATTTGGTTAATGACAGATTGACTATTTTTATGGATTGTGATTACAATAGCCTAGATTGCTGTAGGTACCATTTATTGTTTTTAAATTGCTAGCAGGTTGTTTTAAAATTATAGAATTACAATTTGAAAACCCCTATTTAGGTTATTTTCGAGTTCAACAATAAGAATTAGTAATTTAGTTTTCATTTTCTTTAATGCAGAGTTAGTGGTCTTTAGCATTGGTCCTTTAGGGTTAGTCTCATTGTTGTTTGCAGTGGATTAGGGTTTCTTGAGCATTAGGGTTAGCTTATCTGCACATATAGTGTAGCAGCTCGAAGTCTACGATTCCCCGGTTGATAAATTAAATTGAGGTGAATTAAATATCAATAATTTTAACCAACAATTTCATCTTCCCGTATTTCTCTACAGGTGCCCAAAGTTCAGGTGCTGGAATTTCATAACTTGTCATCTCTTTCTCCAGGACTCTGATGTTAAGTTGATCAACAGAAGACATAGGTGGAAGCCCTTCCCCAATAGAAATCAATCTGTACAGCATCTCGAAATCTTCGTCCAGCTTGTCTATTAAGATTTTCCCTGAAAGCGGTTGGCTCAGGTGTTTGAACTTGGAATTATCCATCCGCTTGCTAGTCATCAACCTTTTATGCTCACTTTGGGGAATCAGCTTTTGCTTATCATCCCAAAATGCAGGAAATCCCTTTTCTACTAGTCCTTCGAACTGTCCTTTGAATTTTGTCAGCTATTCATTCATTTCACTGGCTTTGGCTTCCACAACTTCGACCAATGTGTATTTCCCTAGGATTCGTTTTGTTGCTGCAATGGTTGTGATCCTGTTCTTGATGTTCAAATCTATGACGTCTTTATCTGTTAAACTATTTTAAAAACTTATAGCATTATACGCAGTCTCTTTTGGTCTTTTGTGCAGTTTTTCCTTCATAGCAATGCAACTCTTAAAGATGTCAGTGACTATTTTCTCCTTTGTTCTCATGAGATCCAGATAAGGTCTGAATCTCTCCACCTACTGGATAATTAAATCCCAAATCAAATGCTTGCATCCCTGCATAGCTGCTCTCCCTGTAATCTGCTAAGAAAACCTGTTCTTGATTGCCACTAATTCCTTGCATTTTTGCAGTAGTTCATTTGTCCCTTTTTCCCTTACCTCATTTTCTTCTTTCAATCTTTGATTTTCCTCTTTTATCTCTCGTATCTCACCATCCTTTAGGTTGATATGGGACATGGCCTGCACAATGTTGTTTGTACTATCCTTCTCTTTATTCGGGCCTTCGCTTGCCTGTTGTGAACATACGTTTGACAAATTGATGTTTAACTCTTCGATCCGACTTTTCAAACTCATCCTTTCTTTCTCCCAGCATCCTTCTTTCTCTGCAAACCTTAGCAATTCGGTTTTATTATTGTTGATCTCCCTGCGTAAACCTTTTTTTCTTGTATCAGCTTTGTCTCTTCGGGAGCTTGTATTAACTGGGTGTTGGGAATCTTCATTCTCTTCTGTAGAGTTTGGATCAAATTGTCTTTATCCTTTAACAACTTATGGCTTGCTTTGCCTCCACCGTCATTTTCAATTAAATCAAACTACAGCTTTTTGATATGCTGCTCAAATGCTTTATTCTCTGATCTTTCATGTTTTAACTGGGTATCCATCTTATTTACGGTGACCTCCAAATTAGAAATCTTCAGGCTGCTTCCACTAGATCGTCATATAGACCTTCTCTGATTTGCCTGTGAAATTGAATCCTATCTGGAAAAGGTATCTTCTTCCAGTCTATCTTTGCTTTCGTCATTTTGTCTTTATCAAATATCGTCAGATTGAAAGTGTGTGTTTGGATATCTCTACTTGTTATCAAAGACGCTCTTGTTTTAGACAAATTCCTCACAGTGGGAATTAGTTCAAAAATTTTCTGTGCAGAAGCCTGCTTATTTTGCACATGATACTTAAACATGTCTTCTTGGGATTTAAATCTGTCGTCCTCATTTCATCCCGTTGCATCTTGGAATTGGTTTTCATGGATTTGTATAACTGGAGCTGATGGCCCTTCTTCGTGTTCATCCATATCACTTATTTGGACGATTAACTCATCTGGTATTTCCAATTTGAGTCTTTTCTTTTCAATTTCTTCCTCTTCTTCTGTTTCAATAATTTCCTGTGAATCTCTCTTCCCGCATACTTCCTGAGTATTAAACAACTGGTCTGTTTCCATAGGATCATCAGCCGTGATTAGGGCTTGTATTTGTAAATCTATATCTTCAGCCTCTTCGAGATCTTAGGGCTCATACTGCAATGAATTTCTCCCCTTCGGCAACCCTTCATCTTCTTGGTGTTCCCATGCCTTCAGACCACTTTTCTTCTTTCTTTCAGCTACGATATGCAGAGGATCATATGCGATCGCTATATCCTTTCTGAATCCCATATTTCTCAATAACCTTTCCACTTCCCTAACAGCTTCTTTAAACTTTACAATGAAAGGGCCGACTTGCCAAGGGAGCTTTATATCATAACCTTTCTTATATTGCCCAAACTACTCTTCTTTTGCAATCAACCTCTGCCGGATGAACTCAAGGGAAAAAACTCTCAAGGTCAAAAATGCTGGAAAAAAGTATGGTTCATTTACAAAACCATGCACCCTTATCACTGTAGCATCTTTCAGCAAGAACCAGTCGCCAACGGCTAGTTCATCCTTCAACTGCATCAGGGTTTGCATCTCTGGTAGTACCCTGGGTAGTTCTTCTTCAAACATAACTTTATACATAGCAGATAGAATATAATTCATGTAATTGAAAGCATTATCCTCCAAATTCCCTATAAAGAGTATCTGAGAGAACCTTAACTCTTCTATACTGCTATGCAAAATCATTTTGGTCAAATATGCCTGGAACCGAAAAAAAATCTGGTATTTTCAAAACAACTTAACTGTGCATGTATTTTTTCTACCAAAAATTCCTCAAACTTGAGGGATGGTACTAACTCACTTCCCGCCTCCGGGGAACTAACACTAATCCTGAATAACAGGCTTAGTTGTACTTCAATGATCCATAAGTCTGAGTCTAAACCTTAAAACTGAGCTATCAAAGAGAAAACCAACTGGGTGTTGTCATTAAAAACGTTGACGTCCAATGGGTAGGGAGTGTTTGCAATTTCTACATCGGGTTTTAAACAGGTATTAAGGAAAGCTTTACGGATTTCAAGGGAAATTTTCCTATACAGGGTAACGACTGATTCTTCGGAGGAACTTTCGAGGGCTAGGGCTGGGGACTCTGGTACGGCAAGTGTATTACGGATGACGGGATCGTCGATACTACTAACGATTTTGGACTTTTTAGCCTTCATTATCACTCGTTGGGGTCTGAGTAATTGAATGAACACCATGACACGAACTCTGGGAAAGGCATTATTTATTCCAAGCAGAAAAAGATGAAAAAGGAATGGTGGACTCTATGGAAATCTACCCCTTGTTCGAGCAGGGCTTTCAGCCTTCTTTTAACATCTGGTATAGGGAGCCGAAGGTTTGGGTCAAACACATCACAGTCCTTGTCTTCTAGGGTTATTCTGACCTTAGAACTAGTAGAAACCTGTTCGTCTGCCATTCTATGATTATAAAACACACTGCACGCTGTAAACAAAGGAGATTGGGACCCTACCTGTCACGGGAAGCTTGAGAGCGACCTTTTCACTTGTCGTCCTTTTAGGCTTCTGCACTTCCAGAAGCTTCCAAATCCGACAGGTCCAAGAAAGAAATGCTTACCACATGCCGCTTTATATATATATAACTTTTTCGAATAACTTATGCTCGCCTTTGCCAGTTGTCCCTTTTTTCTGTCCGTTGATCTGCTAGGTGTTGCTTCCGGTCCGTTGATCTGATTCTTTATTTAACCCTTTTGATTTGACATCTTTTCTTCTCCGTTGTAGGATCTTCTATGGGATTTAAATCTTAGCCATCCATCTTACTTAGCCACATATAAGGATACGGTGGTATCGCGACCCGACTTCTGGTTTTGGTTTACCACTTAATCCCCCTCACGAGGTGTTCAGGTGGTGACACATGGCAGATGGTACACACTCTCGCAACCACCTTCTCTGTTTATCTGGGGTGCTCCTTTACCTTGCGACGATCGACGAGGAGCGTTGATCTCGACTTTAGCATATCTACAGTGAGGAGCTATCCAGGTGTCTAGTTTTGGGCACTTTCGTGGGTGGAGCCCATTATGTTATCAACCTTGCATCTACTACATCCACCAGCCATAGATCTGATCTCTTTTGTCGCGAGTCGTTGATCTGTTCTGATCCCCATGCTGATGTGACAGTGAATCTTCCGCGCCATTAGATTTCTGACCATGCAGCCTGCGCCGTCGATCTGGTACCCAACCTTTTTGCTGCAATGGTATTGCAAGCCCTTTGGCGATTTCCACTTACCGTCGAAACTTTCGTGCGAGGTCTCCTCCGACTGCCATATGTCCTGGCGATTTATCTCTCGCGACCACTTCCTTTTGCTTTCATTCCGCAACTTCACTATGCGAGGGTGATTGGTGGGTCGTGGTTCTCTTTCGTGCAATGGATCAATGGTGGGAATCAGTTCGAGCTTTATCTATCATTTTATTTATTTTCGGACTATAGACTATTGGTCTTTTATCCATTTTTATCATTCAGGCTACCTCCTTAAGCCTAGAGTGTCCAAACCCTCCATCTTCCTCATTATTTCTTTTCCAGCTGAGCTCCTTCCTTGGCTTTAGCAACCTAGACATGATTCAGGAGGGGGCTTTAGCCATTTCTTCCAGGAATTCATTAGTGGGATCGATCCTTTTCTTAGGACTTGTGCAAAAATTTTATGGGTGCCAACAATGTGGTTAAAGTTGGTTAGAAATGATGGAGGAAGTTAGAAGGCACATTTATGAAAGCCAAGTTGGTTGGATGGCACATTCATGAAGGTGGTCAAGCTATTATGGGCCACTAACTAACCAGTCCATGGTTTTGGGACATCCATGGTATTGGATGCCTTTCAAAGCATAAAAGGAGAATCAAGTCGCACTAGAAAAGGTTGGCTATGTGTTGATAAAATTTTATTTTATTGGAGTTGCTTAGGCTTCTCTTTGTCTGGGTGATGCTCCCCTTGCATACCAAGAGGGTGATGGGACCCTCATTTCTAGTTGGGTGATGTTCCCCTTCTAACATTGTATTCCCAATTGAGTGGATCTTTCCAATTCAACTGATCATAGAGGAGTTGGGCAATCTGTCCTTCTCATTGTGCTTATTTGTTGTAGATTATGTCATTTTTTCATATGTATTTTTCCTATTTCAGAAATTCCAATAATGCTCAAGTTGTTTCATGCTCTCACTTCTAGTAATACTGAGCAATAATTTTACTAATTAATGGTGGGTTGATGAATGATGCTTAATGTGTTGTGGTTGTTGTTCATGATAGCCTATGATGTGTTTCTACAATCATCTATAGGATTAAAACTCAAAATTTTGTTCCATATTGAACTTCTTATCTCTTCCTCAACATTATATTTCCCCCTTGGTCATTGACTAGGCAATTTTGACTAATATTCACTATTTTGGTTGTATCTTGAGTTTTGTATATCCAAATCCGATTCTGAAAGCTGTTGCAAGTAGCTAATACCAAGGTCTACCTATCCCAAGTGGAAAATATAGCATTTGTTTTCCCTAGGTACCGTTTGAGTTGGGTCGAAAACTATCTTCATGTGTTGTCCACAAAATGTGCCTAGTCTCCATTGTTTTGATCATATATTGAGTTCCTAAACTCAAAATGATTATCTGTAACTTGTTACAGGTAGGGAATATAGTATAGTATCCATTCCAAGACTCGGTTCCAGAAATTTTCCAGCCTTAGTGTGACTTGGAACCATTTGGAAATTACATATCTGAGCAGTCCACACTAGTTTAACCTTCCCATATCTTACCAAACAACCATCAAATCATCAGATATGAGTGTCAAACCTTTTCTGCAGTAGTGTGTGGGGTTCTAACCAAAGTCAACCTACATCCATAGTGCACCAAAAGCCGTTGGGTTTCCACATAATTTCCGGGGACTAACAACCACGCGGTCCTTGTGACCATCTTTGGCGTGATGCACCCAGAGAATGTGCCTTTGTCGATGTAGAGTCCATGTCCATGTCTCATACACCTTGTTGGCCTATCATAAACCTGCAAAACCTTCAAAACAAAGGTCAGTAACCATACCAAGTGTGCCCTGTTCCTTGTTCACCCTTGAACCTAACCCTCTTTGGCCTAGCTTTGAGTCTTTGGAACTAGTGTGCCAAATTTCCGACTTTGGTACAATACAGTGGTATCAGGGAATGGTCCTCTGCACCTGTGAACCATAAAAACTCTTAGTTGAAGAAATATTGCAGAACACATCTTCAAGTTTGTAGACATGTCTTATTATTACAAGAGGCCTACTATGCCCGTTTTCCTTCCTCCCCCGCCAACAAAAGAAGAGGAGCAACAAATGGCTAAGAAGAAACTGGAAAGGGTAATAGAAGCATGTGAAATATTCCCTGCTGCTACCAGGAGTATCTAGCATTGGGTAAGGATATTTTTGCAGCGATTACCTTTAAGGAATATATCTATTTCGAGTATGGGTTTTGGCCCGAAGGTGTAGATGAGAAATTTTTTGAGTCCATCAAACCATCAAGTGAGGAATCAAGATGTTCCACTACTCCAAGCAAATAAAAAGAAGACGAAGAAGAAGAATAAGGTGACTCTAAACAAGATGAAGGTACAATCGTTACTGATGAGGGTTGTAACCATGAAGAAGCCACCACCTGTTATGCTAAGGATCATCCAAACATGGATCAAAGAGTAACTACTGATGGTTGCTCTAGCTCTTCTGAGACACTTACTGATGGGCATCATGATGGGGTCCTTACTAATGAGCGCCACAGTTCTGCAGAGGCATCTACTAATGGATGTTATGATGGGATACCTATTGATGGGTGTCCAAATCATGATGAGGTACTTACTAATGAGTGCCCAAGATTTGGAGGAGCATCTACTGATCGATGATGAGATGAGATACCTACTGATGGGTATCATGGCGATGTTGGAACATAAAAAACCCACTTTATACTTAGTATATAATTTATTAATCATTTTTCATTAATTTCCTAAGTGTCCACTAGGTAAGTTGGCCTAGTTTTGTCTTTTATGGGACCACATGCTATCCTGAGTCACTAGGGCGCACTTGAGGGAATTCTAGATAAGAGTTCCTGAGATTATGTTTGATTTCTTTCCATTCCTGGATTACAATTGTGCCTCCCTACTTTAGACAACTTTATCATGTATTTTCCGCTTTCTAGTGGATAAGGTAAAGCTAGTTTGACTTGGAAACTATCTCTGCTTGGCCAATTCGACTTCCACATCTTTATTCTCTCCAAAATTCATCATCACATTCCATTTTCATCAATTAGCTGCCATACCATATTTATCTAACTCGTGGGCCTCTTGACTGATTTGGAATGTGCTTTTGACACCTGGGGGGTTTTCTAGCTTTTAGTAAGCATACCTTTTTTAGCTTTTCAAACTTGCCTCTAAGGCACTCGACTTTTCTCTTGAGGATGTATTATATATTGTAAACATATTGATGAATAAACTCCATTAATTTTTTCTCAAGATATCTTCTCTATTCTTCTTCTCATATTCTTTGAAATATTCCAATGAAATTGTCTTATTGAATCGAGATCTTGGCAATCTAAATTCTCACATGGTATCAGATCTAGTCTGATTCAAAGCAATTTCCACATATTTTTGCAAGTTATTTCCATCACTAGGAGTGCACCAGCATGGATCAAAATCAAGATCAAGTTATGATTCTTACTCCCTTCAACTACATTGACTAGAAGGCCAACATGATCATCCAACTTCAAAGTAAAGGACTCTATAGAGTCACTATGGGGCCTCAAACTAACCTAACAACTGTTGCACTAAAAGATAAATGGTTTAATAGGCTTGATGAAGCTTATGGTTTTCTTTTCCTCTCTGTCTCTCCAGATATTCTATTCCATATTGATACTCTAACCACTCCAAATCAAGTATGGACAAATCTAGAGTCTCTCTTTGGAAAGAAAGATGAGCTCAGAGGTCATTTATTGGAAATTGATTCGACCTCACTTAGTCTAGGCAATTTTAATTCAGTGGAAGAATTCATCTCAAGATTTGAGAACCTAGTACTTCAACTCAAGCAGTGTGGTGTTGATAAGAAGAATGAGCATCTAATTCTTACCATTATGACGAAAACAAGTCCTGAATATTCAATGTTTGTGTCTACATTTCATGTTGCAAAACTTGCAGTTCCCAACTGGAAGATGCCAACCTTGTATGCATTCATTGCCTCACTCACTAAAGTGAAGGACATGCTAGTTCAAATGGGGGATTTTAAACCCTCCAAGGACCATGCACTTGTTGCTCATGGAGCAAAGAGTTCCAAGAATGCCAAATCCAAATGAAAACAAAAGATGTTGTCAGAAGAAGAGGAATCTTATGAAGATTCCAAAGCCAAGAAGATGAAGAACAAGAAAGAGAGATCCAAGTGTTCTTACTGCTACAAAGGTACCCATTCTAATCAATCATGTTTAAGGAATAAATTAGACATCGTGACCAAGATGCTTGAATAACATAATATTGGTGTTCCTGATTTTGCAAGAAAAGAACAAGGCAAGCTTTTTGTTGAATAAGAACAATGTCTCCAAGCATATAGTGGAATTGACTGAGGATTTATATTATTCAGACCAAAAGAAGATAGTAATCATGGTTATTAGATCATCAGTAGATAAAAGAGGGTCACTAGAACTAGGGGCCACCTGCATGTTTTACATGTGGGCCATATTTCATGATGCATGCACATAAATACCTTTATTAAGCCTTCATGCACATAGAAAGCAATTCATGCAATTCAACTGATAATTAGAAGAGAAAAGCAACCTAGGCATGCAAACGTTAGGCCATGCACTGTCAAAGTTATAAAAGAAGGATAAATTGAATGAATAGGTCTTCTTATTGATTATTGATTTGATAAGCCGACTTGGAGAGCTCAGAGAGCCAGTTTGGGGTTGAGGGCACCACTCAACCATCAAGTGTATTTCAGTAGTTAAATCTATCTACCCTAGTCACTATCAGGATTGGATCATCTAGATTCAACATTATTACTATCATCATACAAGATTCTCCAGCATTCAGCAGGATTCGAACTACATCCTGGAGAAGGAGCATTCACACTCTCTTGCATGGGTGAATTGGACAAAGGAGGATAACTCATTTCTTGACAGATAATCACTATTCAGTCTACATGTTGCTTCTATCCTTCTGAGAGCACCACTATTAGCCTAGTTACTTAATAAAGGCTTCTTTTTCAGCTTCAAAAGAGAGATCTCTCCATTCCATCATTCAGAAAGGCGCCTTTCCTTTCATGGGCGACTTTCCTTGAGGAATATATTCTCCCTCTGACCTAGAGGTCATGCATGATCTGCATGCGGCTTCCATACTAACCAAGAGAGCATTATAACCCTATTAGCTTCATCCAGGAGAAATCTGACACCGTTTGATCACTTGTGCATCCATCCACATATTGAAGAAGGGGAATTCATACCAAGTGCACATTATTGGAGAGAAGACAACTCATATCTCAACAATTTCTTCATGCATGGATTGCATGCTTAGATTATATTGATCTACATCAATTGTTGATACTATTGGTACATACATGCATATTTCTATCCCTACTTTATAGCATTTCTTATTATCTGGGTTATTTAGGGGTTGGATAACCCATGCAAGCATAGTTCAGTACAGGAAATCATGTTTCCTTCAAGTATTGGGCCATAAATGATACTATCAAGCAACAACATCATCAGAAACTTCATAAACAGGAAAATCATTAGTTGGTATATTACAGAATACCTCCTAGATGACTCTGAAGGTCTTGTTTTGAGCAACCCCCTCAATGGGTTGTATATCAAGTGATTCTACCCTTAGCATAACCAGACCCATTGTTTGGTGTATCTAGTCTTTTCTTTTTTTTGTTTTACACCTTTTTTTAGCATGAGCCTTAATAGTTTTCTCTTTTGATTGGTATCAAATGGATCTCGCTCCCTCCTTTCATGTTGGTTTTCCTAATGGTGCAAGTAGGTGGTCCCCAAATATTGTCTCGGTTGCATGGGTCATATACTCCCCTTTATACAAGTTGCTTCATCTCGATGGAGTGTGTGTCGGTGCGACCACCAATAACTAGGTTGAGTATGATGCAATGATTGGTCTCTTGAATGAGTATCTATCAATTCAGCATCTTCCTAGACTCTTAGCTGCTTGTCTCCCAATTGAATAAATACTATCAGGTACGCGACCATTCCCTCTTTAGAATGTTCCTGTGCACTAAACAATTCGTTAGGAAGTTTGAGTTTATTTCATTCACGCATGTCCCAAGGTGTTTCAACAATGTTGCAAACTAGATGGCTAATGACATTCTCGAGTGGCACATCAATCATCACATCTAATCAATAAATCATTCACATGCATTTTCAAATTATTCTCATCCACATGTACATAAAGCATAACATACACATCATCACAACATATGTAAGGCCCATAAATATAAAAAAAAAAACTATAGCAATGCATCCATGTGCATATACATATACAATCTAATGTCATAACATCCACAAATTAGTATGTTTATGTATGCATAGAGGAGCCTCAATAGCTTCCTCGAAAATACATAAGTAAGTACATCAACCAAAATTCACCATGCCCACAACATTGGGGGCCAGCTCCATAAGCTTCCAAGCTAGTCAGCAGAGTGATAAGGCTCATCCTCCTCCATGTCCTCATTAGTGTCCTTCTCCTCTTGGAGCATTGAGTCACCTCATGCCATGGATCTCACGGCCTTGGAAGGAGTGACCCAGTCACTCTCGTTCCCATGAAAAGAGCGACATGTCCTTCATACGACGTCCCTTTTTGCACTGATTGCACAATCGAAATCAGTATTCCATGATGATCATGATTATTTAGACCTCTTCTAATTATCATGACCCTCACATTGAGACATTATTTTGGCCCACCTCAATTTGCGTTCCATCACGCAAGTTGCATCGAATTTGTATTTGTATGCTTTATTTTTATTCCACATGCAAATTGACGCTTAAGTTATGTGGTTTTGTGTACAGATACAGGTCATGCTGATGGCACTCCTCCCCATTGGTGACGCTAGCCTCTAAGAGTATAAATTTCTAACTGGCATATAGGACATGTTTCCCTCTAAAAATTTGATGCATTGGTCCAGTCGTTCCCCCTTATGCCTGTAGGACCCCCCCGGCTCTGCCTAAGTAAGTGGCCCACCCCGACCACCTTTGCATTTTCCCTTGCTCGGCTGTAGAGCCTTCCTTTACATGGGAAACCATTTTACTACCCTTTTCATTTTGAGCCCATGCCATTCATATCCCCTTAGGATTGGGAGTCCCTATAGTTCGACATGTAGAAATGAAGCCTCGTGCAATCTTTCATATTGTCACTTATTGACCTATTGTGAACACACAATTTAACACCCTCAACAATGTAGGCCAAAAATATATTTTGATGTTTACCCGCAACATGAAGACATAAATTAAGTACTACAAGAGACATGATCTCTTAATCCAGCCACTACTTTTCGAATGGAAGGTGTGAACGAAGACCCATGTAGCTCGCAAGTGGCAACTTCTACTTGTTAAAAGCTAATACCAAGTCTCCACAAGCATAAGGTCAAAGGGAAATATATGGAATGTGTGTTGTGTGCATTAAATGCTCCATTATTCATGATAAATGCCTAAAACTACAGAAATGAAGATAAATGGAGGAAATTAAGTTTGGATTCTCATCCCACATTGAAAAGTTACCTCTCATCACTCAAATCCTAAAGCTATTTAAGAGGCATTTGAGGTGAAGATTAAAGAGGATTGATTGAAGAGAAAAGTTACTATATTGAATTGGTGAGAGAGAATCTTTTGCTTCACACTTTTGGTTATCAAAGGAATGAAGGGAAAAGGAGGGTACCTAGATTGAAGGAGGAGGAAGCATCTCATGATGAAGTTGTAGACTCTACTTTTCTTTGATTAAATGTGAAATGATTCAATTGTACCCAAATGATATTGTTTATCAATTTGTAGAATGTAATATATGTTTTTGGTTTAAGTGTCATATGGAATATTGTTTGTAGCATGGAGAAAACATCTTGTGTTTTAGTTTTGCAGGTACTAGGAGGAGCATTGAGGAGAAACCAACATTGAAGAACAAAAACAAGGCGAAAGGCATCTAGAAAAATCTTCTCCAAACAAGAAATATTCAAGAGGTATTCTCCTTTCTCCAACCCTAACTCAAACCCTTGAAAAAATCATAGATATATCCATGGACAATTTTTTTAATCATCTTATACTACTGACAAGAGGATTCACCAACCCCTTGGTAAAGGAGAAGGATCTCGGCCTAGCTATCTAGCTCTATTGTTGAACTAATCCCTATCAGAATGGCAACTCCACTGGTTGGAGGGACTTGCTTTCTAGCATTTCCTCTCTAAAATTGTTGGTCATCTTTCACATATGCTTTCTATCTATTTTTGCTTCAAGTCAAGTTAAAACCCTTCTAGGAGTGATTATGGAGCTTTTGGTTTCATTTGGAATCACTATACCATGTCTGATGGTCAATTTTTTTTCATTTTTCACTCTTAGATCAGATTTTCCTCAAGATATAGGATTGTCTCACCCCCCAAGTTATACACAGAGTGAAAATTCATCATTGCCACTACTTTCTCAGTGTTAGGGGGAGAAAATCCCCTGTATTTTCGCTTTTTGCTTGTGAAAACAGAGCGAAAACTCATGTATATGATTTTTTTTACTTAGGGTTTTTTTTGTTGTTTCAATTATGCTCTTTTTCCTTGGATTGGACATCTATGAAATGACCTTTATTACATGAATTAACACTCCATTTGATTTATTTATCATTTTTAATCGATATCTTAGTGGCCTTTTTGCTTATATTTGCTCATTCCCGTAAGGGGCAACCATTGTAGGCTATTGCTTGTTGGTAAGCTCTCAACCTTCAATTGGTTGATTTTATTGAGTAGGTAGTCCTATAAACTATGTTAAATCACATTTAGAAATATATTAGAGCATGTTTGAAGTAATTTGAACTCTTAGGTCTTAGTTATTTTGAATTTGGATCACACAAAATCCAAGTAAAATGCTTAGTGATTAGGTGTTTTTTCTTTGATAGAATCCCTAAATTGATGCTTCAACAGTAGTAAGAAGAAGAGATCGGTGTCTCAATCACCATTTTCTTTGAAATTACAAAAATCGTCCCCTCCCTTAATAATTTTTAAGAACATTTGTTTTTGAATCGAAAAGCTAGTATTGGGAATCCTTTGATTGATTGCTTGAAAATGCTTTTTATCACTTGTGTTACATAGAATACTTTGATTGGGAAGGGATGTCTTTCTTGAATTTTGTAAATTGTGGAATGTTTGTTTTGTTTGAGTAGGATATAAGCATTTAATGAGGCATTTTGTCCCTCTAGTTTGAAAATTTTCACTTCATTGTACCCAAAATGTTACAAATTGCATAGTAATTATGTTAAAAATTTTGCAATTGGGAGTGGTGATTAGACTTTTAGATCTGATATTGTAGGATTGGATCATGCTTTCAATCCTTGATTCTCTTCTAATTGTATAGCAATAGATCTAGAAGTCCCTTATTTTGAAAATTTGTCAAACTAATACCTCCATCAATGAGAACAATTGCATTGGAATTGTATACAATTTGTTGATTTGAA
Source organism: Larix kaempferi (assembly GCA_027924585.1). Lineage (NCBI taxonomy): Eukaryota > Viridiplantae > Streptophyta > Pinopsida > Pinales > Pinaceae > Larix > Larix kaempferi. The sequence continues at coordinate 9,539,566 of BSBM01001073.1, forward strand.
GGATTTGATTAGATACTTGATCAACTGATTAGTATGAGAGATATTGGTTTCAATCCTTGATTTTTTTGAATTCCATTTAAATCTCCAAAAGATTCTGAGTTTCAATTTTTTTTTATTAAAAGGACAAGTATTAAGTGACTTGCATTTTGCTTACTTTAGAAAGTCCTTTATTGATTGGATCATTTAGAAACCTTTTGTGGGAGTATATTTACATTGAGATTTCAGTTTTTTAAATAAAAATATTTGAGCCACGAGTATCCTCTTTGCTCGCACTTTCAAGTGATATTGAAAATGAGAAAGTGGATCTCAAGTGTATTAGATTAGTTTTGAATTTTGAAGCAAAACATTCCAGCCATGAGTATCCTCTTTGCTCGCACTTTTGAGTGAGCTTGCAAATGAGAAAGTGGATGTCAAGTGTAATTGATTAGGTTTGAATTTTGAAGAATAGTTCCAAGCCCCGAGTATCCTCTTTGCTCACACTTCCATGTGAGCTTTCAAACGAGAAAGTCGATCTCAAGTGTAAAGAGATTTAAATTCAGTAATTTGAGAATAATTTTCAGTTTAGGAATTCTAAAATCAATGAAATTACTTAGTGATTAGGTAATTTTCTGTTTTGGAACTCTTGAATTGATGTTTTGAGAAATCTTGAATGTTGTTTCATAACTCTTAAATTTCTGATTTGAAACTGTTCAATTACTATTTTGGAACATTTGAGTTGATGATGTCATTGATTTGGAAGTTTAATTTGAAGAGAGTTGCATGTAATTTGGAAAGATTTCATATTACATAGGATGAACCTCTTACTTTTCCATAGTTTAGAGAGTTCATCGAAAAAGGATAGATTTGTAAAGCATGCTTGCATTGATTGGTTCACCCATTGAGTCATAAACACCACTAGTTTCACTATCACTCCTGAAACTAAGCAAACTACCTTTAAAATGGGAACTTAATCTAAAATTAACCAAGATTTTATTTTCATATCACCAACAAGATTAGGCTAGGGCCTTGGGTTAGGATTGGATATTTTACACTCCAGGGACACAAACTTATGAAACTAGCATTGATTAAAGAGAGCTTAAATCATGTACTAGCAGAGAACACTTATCAGGAAAGCGTATCTAAAACATGCATCAAGCACGAGATCAAGCATGTAAACAATGATTTGGAGGATTTCTTATGCAAGAAAATCATGCGATGTGTTATGATTCTAGAAATTTGAAGGAGCATGAAAATAATTATGCCACACATGATTTGGAACTTGCAGTCATAGTTCATGCCTTAAAGATGTGGAGACATTATATAATGGGCAGAAAATTTGAGTTGAGAACATACCATTGTGGTCTGAAATAATTATTTAAGCAGCCAACATTAAATGCTAGGCAAGCTAGATGGTTGGAATTTTTATGTGAGTTTGATTTTGAAATCAAACACATAAAAGGAAAAGAAAATAAAGTGGTTGATGCACTTAGCAAAAATATGCATGAAATGCATGTGGCAACCATCACAACTTGTCAATCAGATTTAAGACAGTAGATTGTTAATTCTCTTGTTGAAGATGAAGTATATGTGCACATAAAGGAAAAATTACAGCAACAAAATTTTGAAAAGAGGGATGAAGGGTATCATTTGGAACAGGATGGACTTCTTATTTATAAAAACAGAATCTATATTCCAAAATGTGGCAAACTTGAGGAGAATTGTTATTGATGAAATCCATAAAAAGCCATACTCTGCTCACATAGGATATCATAAAACAATTGCTACAGCTAGGAAACAATATTTTTGGTTGGGGGTGAAGAAAGATATTGCTGAATATATTTCAAGATGTATGAAATTTCAGCAAGTGAAAATTGAGCATCAACACCCAACAGTTTTGTTGCATGCTTTGCCAATTACAGAATAGAAATGGGAAGTAATTGTAACATCCTGATTTTGACCTTGTTGCATTAAACTTGTAAACAATGTAATATCATTATAAAATCATGGTGAGGGGCTCAAGGCCAAGGCCCCACCATCGATTTAGAATTTTATGTATCTGTAATTAAAATTCGATGCCCAGGGATTGCATGTTATCCTCGCACAATAGAAATTACAAATACCATGTAAATATGTATTCTAATAAAATACCCACAACTAGCTATGCAATGCAACAAGAGTACGAGGGCATGATTTTTACAAGGAATAGGGAGGTAAAATATTTAAACCCTTTAACCAATAGCGTCAAGCCAAGTGTCAATGATAGAACCCATGAACCATCAGCTACCCACATTAAATTTTGCACCCAATCATTTATTTCTTCCAAGAGTTGGTTGAGGTAGTTATTCTTTTTGGAAATGGAAGGTTTGGTTGTCCAATTTTGTGTATGGGAAAGCCACCATTTTGGGAAAATCGTGTTTCCCTTCTTGGGCAAGAAAAAACCCATGAAATTGCTCCCCTGGCCATTATTTAGGCATGCGTTTTTCTATCTCACACAGTCTGAGCTTGTTGGGCATTTTCTTCCACGTTTGTGTTGAGTATTCCCTCATTTTCTATAGTCGGGAAGTCATTTTTGTGTGGCAGAATGACTGAGAGGAAGGGAGTCACGATTTGGGGGTCCATAGAGGTCGTTTTTTCCCTCTAAATTCCCATATACCCATTGGAAAATCGATTTTGTCCACCAAGGCTCGATTTCCCCTCTAACAATCTAATTTTGGGGTGCTCGCGATTTTGGAACATTCATGGAAACCATGTTTTGTGAATCCCATAGTTAAAAACGTTTAGTTGTGCCCAACATATGTACTTGTTTTGTGTGGGAGAGAATGTTGTGGTTTGAGTTATATGTATCCATTGTTTTGGCTTGAACTTTTGAGTAAGAGACTAGGAGTAGAACAGGATTAGAATTGGATTGACAAACTTAGTGAAGAGTGTAACCTCACAAAAATATCAGAGGGCTTTCACTACTTTTCTATGCACACCCTGAAGAGCACTAGAAGGGAAGGTATGGCCTAAGGGACAGTGTAGCAGTGAAGGAAATACTTCCTTGTGTTGGTGTGTAGGTATTGTGGGTGCCAAGTTAGCCAGATCTTGTAGAGGTACCAATAGCTCTGTGGTTGAGCTCACTAGCTTAGCAATTCCTTCCTTTCTACTACCTTAATAGCCTAATAAACCCAGTTGTGGACTGGCTTGGCTGAGATGTGTTATATATTAGGCTATGTGTGAGTCTATTGATCCCTTGTCCTTGTAGAAATCATGCCTAGCTCGGGGGTGGAAGTTGAGTTGAGTGATTGATGAGCACAGCTGACCTATGGCTGCGTGGAACGTCTTAGTTGCATAGACAGTTGCTCGAGACATCTTCCTATCAAGATAAGTACTCTCTTGTATATCATTATGCAATGTTTTAATCAATGCATGTTTTAGTTATGATGGCAATTCCATGCTAGATGTGTGTAGCATATTCTGCACACCTGTAAATTTGGCTGCATTTTACTTGTTTTATGAATTTGATGATGATGGCGCTTGAAAAGTAGAAATGGCCTAGATTAAGTGTCATGTTCCTTTCCTTGAGCTGGATCGATGGGAGGCGACGTGACAATGATTTATTACATTTTTTCTAATTACTGTGAAATAACATGATTCTATCATGGTTCTAGTGGATAAATTGTCAAAATCAACACACATTATTCCAGTTAAATCCACATATGAACCAGATGCCATTGCAAAGATTTTTATGAAGGAAATTTTTAGATTGCATGCATTGCCTGAGGCAATAATTTCAGACAGAGATACTAAGTTCACTTCAAATTTCTAGAAAATCCTTTTTGCAGATTTGGCTACACAGTTGAACTTTAGCACTTCCTACCATCCAAAAACAGATGGGAAAACAAAAGGAGTAAATCAAGTTCTTAAGGACATGCTTCACATGTATGTGATGGACAAACCATCCAAGTGGGAAGATTATCTACGCTTGGTAGAGTTCGCATATAACAATGGGAAACAAGCTTCGTTGGGCATGAGTCCATTGGAAGTTTTATATGGTAGGACACCAGGGACATGGGATGATCCAGTGAACAAAATTGTAATTGGCCCAGAATTGCTTAAGGAAATGGAACAACAAGTTGCAAAAATTAGGCAGAATTTAAAGGCATCCCAAGATAGGTAGAAAAGTTATGCAAATAAGAGTACAATGCATAGAGAATTCATTGTTGGGGATCATGTTTACCTTAGAGTGAGGGCAAGGAAGAGTTCCTTGGAGCTTGGAAGTTGTGCAAGTTGTCACCAAGATATTGTTGGCCATTTGAAGTTCTTGAAAACATGGGGCCAGTTGCATATCGAATTGCATTACCTGCTAGTACTAGAGCTCATAATGTTTTTCATGTTTCTTTGCTTAAGAAATATGTACATGACCCTAACCATGTGATTAATTGGGATGTGATTTAAGTGGAGCCCGAGGGAGAGTTCCAAACCGAGCCACTATGCATCCTAGACAGGAAGGTAACATTGCTCTAGAACCAAGCCAGCGGACAGGTAAAGGTGCAATGGAAGCACTTCGTTCATAATGAGGTTACATGGGAGTTGGAGGATGCCATGAAAGAGGCATACCCATTTTTGTTCTGATTTTTTACAAAACATTGAGGATGGTGTTATTCCAAGGGGGGAGGGATTGTAATACCCCCAGTTTTGACTTGGAATGTATTCAATCACAATTATGTAAATGATGTAAATATGCTAGTATGGATTCCTAGTGCGGAGCTCAAGCCCAAGGCCCGACTAGAGAATGGCTAGGCATGTATGATGTGTATATTTTTTTATTTGGACCATACGGTTGGCTTACTATGCCAATTCGAAATGTATGTAAATATTATGTTGGAAATTAATAAAATGGTCCAAGCTGGTTGTGTAAAGAGCACCAGAGGGGCTATGATTCCAACAAATTGGAAGAGGAAAGGAGGCCTATGGGGAAACCAAATCCTATGCTGCCAAGTGTCAACCTTAGAACTCATCCAAAATTATGCCATTTGCTTTAATTGCGCCAATTACCTTCTCTTAACTATTAAACCCAATCATTGAATGCATGTGTGAGGTTGGTGGGGAAAGTCATTTCATGTTGTTAATGAAGCATGGAGGTTGTGACAGTTATACCAGTTGTCAACTGTCATATTTCTTCTATGGTCAGAAGCTATGTCAGTTGTATTTTCACCCTTACCTCATATCCTTGGAGTCAACACTCTTTTGATCATTCTCTCATGCATGTTCCTACACTATGTAGAGTTTTTCATTGTTGTTCATGACCATTACCAGACTGTGTTTAACTCGGAAATTCGAATTTGGAGGCATAGCTACATTTTTGGAAGAGAAAATAAATGGTTGCAGGTGAGCATGGAGGTTGGGAAAGCTAGGAACCTTTACCCATTGAGTTATGCTACTTTTGGATGCTTGAGAAGCCATGGATTAATGTTGCGGGAGGTTCTCCATTGGCATACAGCAGATTGGGCTCTTACTGCACATACGGGTAAGCATTGTAAGGGCTGGATTTTCTGAGTGAACTATGGATCGGTGAAGAGAAATTCCTTCCTTATGTTGTGTGGGGCAGTTGGAAGGAGTTCCATGTATGTGATGGCTTAGTGAGACCCATGTAGAGCTCAGCTGGAGCTTTTGGCTAAGCATAAAGAGTAGAGTGGGTTGTGGGATGAGACAGAATAGTGTGTAAGTGTTTCCTTCGCTTTAAATAAATGTCATGTTAAATGCAAGAATAGTTAAGAATTTCAAAGGAAAAATGACGAAGAATCTAAAATAAAAACTTACCCTAATAGTCATCCTCTATGTCAGAACCCATGCAATGATATTGTCCAGGAATTAGAAGAGAAGTCTCTATATTATAAATTGTGGCCTGCGTAATTGAAAAAGGAGGGAAGGAACTAATGTATTATTGTTATCTTCATACAAGTACAAATTTGAAGCGGTAAAATCCATCTTCTAAGTAAACTTCCAACATAAATAAGATAATGGCTCCATAAATGGGTAAGTAGTAAAATATAATTTATAAGGTGGTTATTAAATTACAATGAAGCTCACCTTTATAGGCTTGAGAATATGTAGTGAAAGGTTACACCCTTTCACTTAATTTAATTAAATAAACTACAATTAATATGTTATTTATATTCGTTACATTGCCGTCCCCTTAAGGGAAACTTTGTCCTCAAAGCTTATTGGAATCAAATGATTTTTTTTGTTTGAACCGACATCTCTAGATCCTTTCTTTAGTACTGGCGACACTTGATGAAGTGAGGCGATAAAAGTTATGAATCCCAAGGGAGAACTGTCGCATCTTCTCTGATGTGGTCCATCCGAGATCTATTTTTATTGGAGCTATTTGATCTGGTGTTCTTATTTGTCTTACAACATAACTCCTCTGTGTATGTTCATTTTGACCCTGCCGTTGGTCAAAATGACATTTATAATTAGGGTGTCGATAAGGAGTTCTCGTTGTTTGTTTTTCTGCTTGATTAACTTCTGTTTGAACTGTGACGCAGATTGAATTTGTATTTATTTCTTCTTCTTCAACTTGATTTTGTTTTCTGGAGAGTTTGGATGCTTCCCTATGGATTTGCGCTACTTTGTTTTCCAATAGATTGTTATTAATCTAAATTTTCTCGAACCTTTTGTCTTGTGACTTTTTGTCCTCTTTTAACTTCTTGACTTGTTCCTCTAGTTCCTGATTAAAGTTTCTGAGGTGTTGGTTTTCTTCTTGCTTTTCTAGTATTCTTCCTTCAAGGTCTTCATTTGAGTGCGCCGTCTTCCGACTATGTTTCAGCTTATTGATTTTCGTAAGTAATGTTTTGTTATGAATTCTTAGTCGAAATAGTTCTTCGGTATTGCTTTCTAATTTGTCCTTGATTTTCTTAATTTCCAGCTTGTGCATTCTTTTAGTAGCGTTGTATGTCTGCTGGAGTTCTTTATTCTTTTATTGTTGTTGACCTTTGCCTGATTCTTGACTTTGTAGCTTCCTCTGGACTTGCATCAGTTCATCATCTTTGTCTCTAACGAGCTGGTTTAAACACTTTATTTCTTCTTCTAAATCATTATCGCTTCCATCGGGTGACTTGTCGTAATTTTTTGACTTCCTAATCTGGTCTTCTAAGTTCTGATTGTGGATTTGTAAACATGAGTTTTCTTTATCATGATCAAATAACATTATCTTTTTATCTCTTACGGTTCGTTCTAGTTGTCGATTTTGATTCCATAAGCGTCGATTCTCATCGTCTCTCCACTCATTCAAAAACTTATGTGTCTCAATCTCAGCTTGTAGACGTTTACTCATCATTTTATATTGCTCTAATTCATCGATTGTTGCTTCCAACTGGGATTTCATTCCCGAATATGTGTTTGCCATAGTTTGAGATTAATTAGTCTTCGTTGACCTGACTTCTTTGACGATAGTGCGTCTCAACTTCTTGATAAGCCTTCCTTTCACTCTTTTTTTTTGTCGTTCGATTTTGATTTATTCTCCAATTAATTCTTCTTGATATATCCCTTTTTTATTTTTATTTTTTTCTGCCAAAAATAATTATTATTTCTTTCTTTTTTTTCCAAAAATAATTATTATTGTAGTAAAATAATAATAATTCTTATTTTTTTACTTTGAATCCTTTTGATTTTTATTTTTGCTCCTCTCTTTTTTTTCTTTTTTTTAATAAAGATATTGTAATAATGATTACAATAAAAATAATTATATATTGATTTAAAGGGCCTTGCACCTTTTAAGAAAATATTATAATAATATGCATTATTTGAATAATACTATTATAAGTTTGGAAAATAAAATAAAAATATTATAAAATATTATGATTATTATAATATTTATTTTTATTTTAAATTTTATTTTGGTTTTTGTTTTGTTACAGGTTACGGCTTGTGGCTCGACTGAGTGGGAGTAAGGGAGGGAGGCGTAGGCGGTGGTTGGCGGGGAGCAGAGGAGGGAGGGTGGATGGTGGAACAGGAGGGAGAAAGGGAGGAGGAGACGGGAGGGCGCAGGGATGAAGTGGAGGGCGTAGTAGCAGGATGAGCACACGGATGATAGAGGAGGAGTGGTGCAGTGCAGACGGGGGAGAAGGTAGAAAGAGCGACGGGGGAGAAGGTAGAAAGAGCGGAGGGCATGGAAGCGGTGGTTGCAGGCAGCTTAGGGTGACGTGGAAGGGAGTGTGGAGCGGGATCTGCAGGGGTTGCGTGGAGGAGGGGAGAGGAGATGGTCGAGAGGAGGGAGGACGAAGCAAAAGGTGGGGAGTTGTGAGGGATAGAGCAGTGCGAGGTGGAGCTGTGTGCGGGTAGACGAAAATGGGAGCATGGGGGAGAGGTAGGGAAGGGGTGTGATGGCGTAGATGGGAGTTGGAGGGAGTGGGTGGAACGTGGGATAAGCGCGTGAGGGAGAGGAGTATGCAGCAGCGCAGGGAAGCAGATAGGAGTTGTGTGGGGGAGGGTTGCGTGAGGGTGGCAGCTGTGGAAGATGGGAGTGTCGTAGAGGGGAGCTGTGGAGATTTGGGGAGAACGAACAGTCTTTCTTTTGAAATATTTGATTTCCCTTATGGCATCCCGTGGATGGTTCTTCAATAAAAGTTGAAAGTCTAGAATTTATAGGTCAAAAACGTAAGGCTGGTTAAAGACCAAGCGTGGAGAAACTCCCAATTATTTGGCAAAATGCCTGTACCAACAGAATGCCCAAGAAAGGGCTCTGATACCAATGAAGCGGTAAAATCCGTCTGCTTAGTAAACTTCCAACATAAATAAGGTAATGGCTCCATAAATGGGTAAGTAGCAAAATATAATTGATAAGCTGGTTATTAAATTACAATGAAGCTCGTCTTTATAGGCTTGAGCATATGTAGTGAAAGGTTACACCCTTTCACTTAATAATTAAATAAACTATAATTAATATGTTATTTATATTCGTTACAAAATTGTGAAAGTATATAGGATAATGCCAATCAGTTTGCAATTTTTACCCTAAGAGTTAGGTATTTGTTCTAAGTCCTTTGTCAATGATATCTTGCAAAGTATAAAAATACAAAAGCATACAAGGATTTTAATCTAAAGTGCCATATCATTATGCATACAGGGTTTAATTCACACGGAGGTTAAACCCTCCTCAACGGATATCATACTTATTACATAAAATTAATATAGTTAGTTACTCATATAACATTATGAATCCTAACAATAGAATGAGAAAAAGTCTAGTTTATACTCATTTGAACAACTGCACTAAAAATTAATAAAGCAGTGAAACTCTATGGTAAATTCATTATCATATATCCTTAATACTAGAAGAGAACTGTTAGCAAAATAAAATAACCTATCGATATTAGGATGCAACGTAATATGATAGGACCAAATCGCCACCAAAACAAAAAGTGTAGTGATGTTACAAATTGGTATCAAAGCTTAAGTTGCAATACTTGGACCTTATGGACCTCACAATTACCATGCTAATAAAAAATTAAACTGATAAATTGCCATGATTTTCAAGCAACAGGAAAAATTTACTTGATGACATGGCAGGACCTAGTGCAACCTTAATTATAGGAAAGATTAGAAGATCAAAGATCGATACAGTTACAATTTATATATTTTGGCCATTCATACAACAAGGACAAGGGAGGAATTAGAAAGGACTTGGGAAGTCTTATGAAAACAAGAATGAAATACAAATCCTAGGCAAAATTTAAGATGGAGACAACAAAATAAAGCCTAGTAATTATGGAGGAAGAACCAAATCCACAACGGGCAGGTGAGAGACCACCAGAAGAGGGTGAGATGTGGTTGGAGTCGAATTTTGACCAGAGGGCATCAACCTCATTAGAAATGCTAGAAATTGTAAGAAGTCTAAAGGTTGAATTACAAAGTTTTAAAGCTAACAATATTAAAGTACAAGAACATCAGTATGAAATAAATGCAATTTTATTGCAAAATCTTACCAAAATTAAAAACAACCAACAGGTTATCCATACATATAGTATTATGGGGAAAGGAGGATCCACAAGTAAGCATTTCAGCAGGAAGGAGCCTTACTTTAATTTTAAGACTACTGCAGAAAGTAGTTCATCAAGTAGTGAAGGATATACCACTAACAGTTCAGAAATAATAGCACAATGAACTCACCTCCCAACAAGAAACTTAAACATAAGTTTAAAAGCAATATAAAGGGGGTATTTAAGAAGGTAAAACCATCCACTTAAAATGTTGAGGTGAAGACTGGTGAAGAACGCGAAGTGTGGCCTTTGGGAATAAAAAAGTACTTCCAAATTTAGAATTATGATAGCGACAGAGTACAAGGAAAAGGCCCTATAGTGGAGGTTATAACAGAGGTTTTTAGTGTTACAAGATTAGTCAAAACTCCCCAAAAAACCTCCGCAACAACTTCTGCAAATGGTACTGGATGTTTTAGCGGAGTCTTTAACATAAATGTATTATAACTAAAACAACTCTGCGGCTAGAGGCTTTTGTGGAGGTATTTTTTCTCAGTGCACTTAAGACAAACAAATGCACTAGTACGATCAAATGCAAAACGCACCAGTGCATTTAACAACAACATATGCACCGGTGCGCACAAAAATTTGAGACCATTATATGCATTGGTTCTTGATAAGACATATAGCACCAGTACACACCAAATTTATTAAAAGCAATGGTGCTTTATAAATTATATGCATCGGTTCATTGTACCGAAAATAACATCGATGCATATGACCTTTCAAAATGCACCAGTTCAGTATACCGTAAAATGCAATGATGCTTACTAACTATTATAAAGCACTGGTGTGATAACTGAAAGAAAATGCACCGATAAAGTTGATTGAGACGTTGGATGTTGCTATATTTTTAAAATTAAACAGTATGGTTAAAATACAATATCGCATCGGGACGTAATATTACAAAAAGCACCAGGCCATGCAACGACTATTATGTTGCACTAGGCCTCTATTATTTTCAGTGCACCGAGGCTACATTGTCTAAAACACACCAATGCTACATGGTCTTAAATGCACTAATGCGATTGAAACGATCAAAAGCACCGGAGATTATTTTTTGTTTCGTGAGCAGTGGCTACTGACATCGCACTGTAATATCTATATTTTATTTTTATTTTGCTTAATTCCATTATTCATCATAAATCGAAATATTTTTTATAGTAATATTTATTTGAATTTTTATTATTGCATTTGGATATGATGTTTGGATTCATTTGTTATATCATATATTTTCGCATCAATTGTAATATTAATCTTCCATATATTTAATTAGCGATGTAACATTTCACAACAACATTGGAGAATGCAATAGAATAAAAAACTTTATTATGTCCCCAACTGGGAACATATATGTTTTGTGAAGGTAGTATTAGTTTTTATGTATGAAACAATATTTCAAAATTTTGATTGGGGGTGAGAGGCAGATGTCTGCCTCATTTTTCCCTTTCGGTGAGGGGGCGAGGGGTAAACGTCATGGGTGTCGGACTTGTTGGCATTATGGTATGCACAATCTTCTCGATAATGCATTCGAATTCTACTACTCCCATGTCAAATCATTTTGCAGCCTCAGAAATATACACAATTTGATGGTGCACCTAACCGCCAGTTTACGGCTATTAGGGTTTCCACGTCTATGGGAATTTAAGGGAGATAAGACAATAAAATCAATGCCTATATCTGAGTAACGTCCCTATGGATCTCGCATATCAAGACTTTTAAGAAGGTTGTTTACTCTATCTGTGACTTGGATTATGGTCGATTACATCTAGGTCTTAGTCATCTGAGGACGTATTCACCTATGTAGCTAGCAATGCTAACTATAACATGTAAGCTCTATTATATGCTAGAATTATCAAAGTCAACCACTAACCCATGCAATGATTTATCCAATTGTTAGCTCTATGCATATAGGCATCTTGTCAAGATTTTAATGTAATTACTGTAAGTCTAATCATCGTACTAGGGTTAGAGATTTTTGTTGCTCGAGGTGAAAGAGTTATGATACTTCTTGATTGTCATTTTGGTTGTTGGTTTGGAGGTTCGGGATTTTGAGGCCTTCCTCTTAGAATCAATTTTATATACCTGTTGGTTCCATCCAGTTTTGAACTGTGTATATGCTCACATGTGATCACCCGCTTATTGGTTCTACCTTGGCCATGCTTGTAGCTGAAGTGTTATTCCTGAATGTGGTTTTGTTTGGTGAAATTTAATTTACAATATTTATTTGATATTGTTACACCTAGTCTAATGATGGTTCCTTGTTGCATTTGACGAGACCGATCAGGTCTGCATCGGCTACGACCATACGAGACTTCGAAGTTACCAACTCAAAACCCCTTTTATGTCTGCAATTATTTCAATAATGTGTAATGGCTATTGTTTCTATTGCTTTTTGGTGTTATTTGGTATTAATCATCCTAAGATTATTTTTTTTGTGTGTGCAGCTTCCAGGTGCCAACTCTGGTAGGGTTGATCTATCTATACATGGACGTGAGGGACATATATCAACTTGAAGGCGTGAATCCCTATAGGTAATCTCTACCTCATTTTCACAATGCAAAGCTTCTTTATAAATATTTTCAGGATATGTAATAACAATTTCACCAATCCTCTTGTTAGGTCCAGAGTTCACGATGGTGGCTTAGCAACTCAAGGATACAACATGTACTTGGGTTCCATCACTAAACTCTTGTGTAATGAAATCGGTGCTTCCTAAGCTTTCCATTAGATAGTTGCTAGGCCACACTAATCCGTTGAGTGTGGAATTTATGAATCCTTCGTCTTTCGATTTCCCTCACCGTAGTTGAAACTCTATGTTGAATTTCTTTTATATATATATATATATATATATATTGAGGCATGTAAAACTCAAGATGTAATGTGTCAATATGATGGCTTTGGGTCATGCCCTGCTTACTATTTCGAGGCATTGTTAAATGTTCTCTTTGATCCATTATACTATATTTTATCAAACAATTATCAACTTGACTGTTTATTTTGATTGTTTGGATTTAGTAACTTCCAAAGCTTAAATATATATTTGTGTTTATTATGTAGCTTGGGACTACATTTTTTTGTTTTTATTAGTTTAAGATGCATATTGATTAAACTTGATGTATCTACTCTAGTAGGAAGTTTATAGTTTTCATTAGTTGAGTAATTTCAACTTTAATGTAAGGCAACAACCGCAACATAATCATTGTAAACTGCTAATTGTGAAATAATTATGCATAATGCAACAACTTTCGCATTAGTAAGTCATATTTTTAACTGGGCATGTAACTACTCCTTAGTGCAGATTATAGAACACTCAACTATCTTTGATATGGGTTTTGCTAAAAAATAAAAATAAAAATGATCTTATCACTTCTAAACCATTTTTTCATTCCAAATTGATTCAGAAGTTGGAAAAATACACTCACATGAATCAAAAGTATTTTTGAGGATACGCCAAAATTTAGATCACCTTGGCTGAAAATTGTTTTCTTTGATATGGGTTTTGCTATAAAAAAAAAATGATCTTATCACTTCTAAACCGTTTTTTCATTCCAAATTGATTCAGAAGTTGGAAAAATACACTCACATGAATCAAAAGTATTTTTGGGGATACGCCAAAATTTAGATCACCTTGGCTGAAAATTGTTTATCTTGATTTCATTTTATCCCGTTATCAAACACCATGCATATTAGACATGGGTGTTGTTATCATATTTTGATTAAGATTATTAAATTTTGATGAGATGAGAGAAGTGATGATAAGGAAACATGAGTCGTTCAACGTTGGTAGTAGCTATGGATTTATACAAGCCTCTACTGCAACAATGCAGGTCTCCACATCCCATGGTGTATACCTTTAAGTCTAAACAATTGACGTTGTTACCGTTATTGTTGTATGAGGATCAAGTCGTTATTGCAATAGTGGAGGCCTTCACTTCCCAAATTGTATACCCTAAAGTATATTACTTTGGTTGTGTTACTCATCTTCTTGCATGAAGATCCACACATGATTTTTTTTTATAATTTTAATATCATTATCTAGTTACACAGGACAGACACTTATTGATGATGCTTCCACATCTCATGATGTACACCCTAAAGTATATTACCATTCATTGTGATATCACTCTTGCGTGAGGATCTATCTTCCTGTAAGGAGCAAGATTATTTTAGCTGATGTAATGTTTTTATAAGGTTTCAAATATTATGTATTAAATTAAATTAAAAAAAAGGCATCTATTTAATTTTCTATTGGTTTTTTGTTTGTTGAAGTTTTCCTCCCCAAGAGGGGGTGGGGAGCAGACTTTTAAAAAATTCAAACATAGTTTAGAATTAAAATAAAATTTTAAAATATGTATTAATAAAATAACTTATACCATATTTATTAATAAAAAATTTAAAGTACCCTGGCGTTTTCAAAGCAAAGTATCCTGGCATTTTCAAGTATTGCATGAGCTAATCTGTTTACAATTTATATAGACCAATAATTAGTTGAGAAGGAACTTACTGGATTGCATAGAAAATGACTCACATTTACCATTTACAGTGGAAAATGAATCCAAATATGTTTTTTAGTCTACATCCTTCTTTCTATAGCCTATTAGAGGAAATTTGAGGTCTAAAATGGGCCTTTTAAGAAAATGAGCCATCATATAAGAAAACGAGCCAACCATAATTGCTTCATGATTTGGAATTGAATAACCAATAGAATTTCAATAAAATGAGTCAACCATAATGGTTGACTTGAGATATTTGTCATAAAAAAAGTATTTTTTTGTTCATATTTTCAACATATCTCCCTGTGTTATGTCATCATCATGTTTTTCAGGTATTTCTTGTTTTTGGGGCATCCAATTCCGTCAAAAGTATGCAGTGTGGGTACTCGTTGGATGCGGGATTTAATTCCACATCCAATGAGCACTCCCGTTCGAAATTTGAGTAAAAACACAGGGAGATATGTTGAAAATATGAACAAAAAAGTAGTTTTTTTTCTTCCTCCTTAATTAATAAATATTATTTTATAATTTTAAGTATTATTTCATTATTTTAACTATTATTTTCCTTAGGAGGCCCATTTTAGACCTCAAATTTCCTCGACAGCTAGCTATCATCTTATAGCAAGAGCTATTGACAACGTTAGGGACATTGCCACCTCATGGCTCTTATTTTATTACATACCAATAAGATGTCCTTTGTCATACAAAATGGGACAACATAAACTTTACAATAATAGAAATGTCAACTTGCATGTAATTGTTATACTTATTCGTAACCCATTGTCTTTCAAACACTATGTCGAGTACATTATACAAAATATTTGATTTTCACAAACAAATATTTCAAAATATACAGCAAATTGCATTAACATCCAAAATATATGGATCATCATTCTTCACTGGAATTGTTGTCAGTGCTTGAGCCACTTGCATGACTTGGGTTATTTGGTTAAATGTTTTTTTTATTGTCTCGGTTATTTTCCTCTTCTACAACTTTCTTCTTCAAACATAAAAATAAATTGTAATGAGTGTATCTACAATAGTGGGAACACATGAAAATCTACATTACTAGGAATAATGAAAATTAAAATAGATAGTATACATGAATGTAAATTGAGAAGTGGCGTACCATAGAAAGAATTGAGTCTTGAATGATACACATTCTTTCAAAACCAACACATACTTTGTTTGCTGCAAGTTTTATGCCCTGTAAGAAATCATAGATTTAATATAAATGGTTTTTGTTGTTCTATCATTTATAAAATGAGAGAAGTAAAACAACATAGACACTTACAAATTCCATAGTTAATTTTGGATACACCAACATATATTGACAACCCATACTCAACTCAATGTCAATCAATTCTTCCAATGGTTCTTCTTTGTATGTGAACAGTTGTTTGAAGACATCCAAGGATACCTGGTGTAAAAAAAAAACATATCACAACTAATATAAAATTGTAAGTTGTTATTAGGAAATCACAACTACTCACAATCTTTGCTATCAACCCCTTTTTTTCATTTTCGTCATGTTTTATGCATTGAGTGGGTTCCATTTTGTTTTCTTTTATGCAACAAAATAATTGAAAATTAATATTGAATGTTAAATTAATTAATTAGATGTACATAATAGAAAAATTCAATGATTTCATACCTTTGAAGTATGTGGTTGTTGAGATGGATCCTCATGTGATGCAATTATGTCCATTTCCTTGACCATCACCTTGTACACTTTTTTGGACATCCCTACTACCATATTTTGGATATCACCTCGTTCATCCTTTGAGATTTTCATAATCTTCCTGATATTGTAAAATAACATTAAACCATGTTTATGCTCATATGAATAATAAATATAGCATAATTAATATTAATAAATGAATGTTTTGTAGTAATAGGTACATATTCTATAAAAACATGTTTAGGAATATTACTTTTGAAAGATTGTTTTTTGTTCTTGTATGCTTTTTCTATTGTAAGTTTGAGTGGTCTCATTGGCCATTGCTATGGAAAGGCCTCTTGTAGTTTAGATATAACCTGATTCTTGGAATCATTGGATTGATTTATGTATTGTAAGTGGAAAATATGTTTATATGTTCTTTCCACTATATCCCTCATAATTTTATTAAAAAAAATTCCCCTTCCATTCACTTCCAGCGCCACTCTAGATGAGCTAAGGAACAATTCATCATCATTTAAATCAGGCGTAATTTGTTTTTTCTTATGACGGCATTCCCTTCTATTGATGTCAATCCCTACATAACATTCAACATATGTGAATTAGATTGTTTGAAACATATTATAGAATATTCTTAAATATAGTATTACTAGATAAATTTCACCTGATTCATCCCTCTACAACTTTTCCATCAATGGTTTGCACTTAGATTGCAAAGAATCTTATCGAGCTTCCTCATTTTCTCGCTCTGCATATCACACATTAACCAGTAAATATTAGTTAAATTGCAAATAATTCAAACATTTTAATTCAATACATAAATTACAAAGAACTTGTCTTCTTCACAATTTTGGATATGCTCTCATCATGTTGAGTATAATTTTTGTTCATTGAACTCTGATCATGCATTTTATATCAATAAACAATATGGACCATTAAATAAAGAAGCTATTAAGTATATTATCCAAATAAATTACATATCTTCAAAATAATAAATTATTATGTCATTTCGGTGAGTTTTAGTACAGAAAATGCACTGTTGAGTTGCATACCTGAGCGCATCGGTGCATCATACGTGAATACATCATTAACCAAAAAAAAGTTCATATATGCATTTGCTGGTACGATTTTTTATTATAAAGCACCAGTAATCCAAATGGTGTGCTTTTGAGAATAACTCACTTGTGCGTTATAACTTCTCGACCGCACTGTGAAATACGTAAACGTTTAAAAATATGGCAGGCCCAACATTTCAAGTGTGCTAGTACTATAAACACACCGGGGCATTTAAACAACTGGAACGAACTGAAAACTGCATAAGCGTTTTTTTAAGCATTTTTTAAATTAAAAAAACGCTCACAGAGTCAACAAGGTTTCAGATTCGACCCAAGAAGTGGTCCCATCGGTCCCAATGCCTTATATATAAAACTACAAACCCATTAAATCCAAAATACCTTATAAGAAAATTCCTAGTTGTGAAACAATAGAGAGAAAACAAGGGTTTCAACAAGAAAATGAATTGAAGCAACAAAAAAAGAAGGGTTTCAACATTGAAGGTAACTATGCTTTTTTTCTGAATTTGTTTAAAATCTAAATAAGAAAATAAATAAATCATGCATTATATTTAATATTACTAATTTACATCCTTGATATTTCTAATGTGCAAGGTTTTGTTTGATTCATCATACCTTACAAATTTTGATCTTCAAAATAACGTGATTGCTCCAAAATTTTCCTTGGTAAGTCTCTCTTCCAAAACTCTCCCCTCAAAAATTTTGGCAGAATAATGAAAAAGTGATTAGTTTTTTTTTAAATACCTTATACAGTTAGTTTTTGATATTGAAATTCCCACTCCCTTACTAGTTTATGGGAAAAATAATTTGTCTGACTTTTTATTTTATTTTCTGGACATTGATGCGTAATTTACACAGGTGCATTAGTGCATCAAAATAATAAATGCACCATAAAAACTTATTTTTATAATTTTTCCACAATACCAGTGTTACAGAAATTTATGAATGGACCAATGTGTTAGATGTTTCATGACACACCGTATCGACATACAAAAAAATAAAAATATCATACCATAGTGCGTATTAAAAATACAAATGCATCGGCACACCTTTATATCATGAGCACGCAGTTATCAACAAAAGTGAAAATTACATAGATAACTATATGTTATCAAACATAGCGGATAGTTTCATTTGTGTAATTTTTTTAGGATGATCCAAAACAGTGCGTCATGGTTTATCTGCATCGATGCATCCATTTACTAAGGATGCACTAATGCAGTTGTACTATTATGGTGCATTGTTTTAATTAAAAATACCTATGAATTTTTGTTTCAACTTAAAATGATATATTCATCTCAAATGTTATTTTAGGATTCAACCACACCAATTACAATACTTCATATTATACATATGTTGCTTAAAGTCACCTTATTCTTACAAAATGGTTTCAAAAATATATTGGAAGTTAGATTGTGATATGGCTCTCAAAATTTATTTTAGGGTTGTAGACACGTATTGATTGTCGATTTGACTCAAACAAAGATTGAAAACGATTTAGCTTTTGATTAAAAACCTCACCTTCACGTTGAAGTTCATGACCAACACCGAGAGATAGGTGAACCAGACCAGTTCCTCATTATAGAGACCAAAAAGGAAACTTGTGTATTGAGGGTTTATTGTTTATGTAGAAATGCCAAGGCAGCCATGGCATCCGAAGGAGAGAGCTCGGCTCTCCTCTCCTCCTCACCTCTCACAGTCCAAATGGTGTTAGAACCCTCGAGAAGGGTTTGTCATTTTTCAACCAGGCGTGTGATCACATGACACTCTTTAATGCGCCAGCTGGTTAATGTTAATGTATTTTTAGAAAAACCGCTTTGTATAGTTTTTAACATCCCTTTCACCATGGTCCAAAACTAATAACCATTACATTAATTCTACACCTTATAATGTGCTAAGTTCATCATTGGATCAAGACTTTCCTTAGGGCTTTGAGTTAGCAAAGTTAACACTTAACAGATGACTTATTTATACAAGTTGTCATTCATGGAGTAGAACAGGGTCAAATATCTGTAACCTGTGCAAAAAGTATTTTTACATGCATTAGCTTTATAAGCTAAGTAGGTCTCGAAGACTGCTCAAAGGACCTTGGTGATATTTAAGAAATTAATCACATTCAGTTAAGCATGTCATCTGAGAACGATTACGAAATAACAAATAAACATCATCACAAAATGTAAGACATATCAACATACTATCTGCTAAGCAATAAGTTCATAGTGATGATGGTGAAAGTGTACAAAATGTAAGACATATCAACATACTATCTGCTAAGCAATAAGTTCATAGTGATGATGGTGAAAGTGTAGTTACTCTTTTTAATTTACGACACTTGTGGATCACAACATTCAATGAGACAAAGCCTGAACAAATAGATAATTAATGCATACATATATAAGTCTATGTGATACATAAAAGAAAGCATGAGTATCATAGCTTTAACTTAAAAAGAATTTTATTCAAAGTTTTATCGACTAAATTACCCACAAAGATTCTTTTCACATAGATTTCCTAGTTTTGTATTATACAGAAAAGAAAAAGAAAAAGAAAAAGTATTTACGATTTTGAGGGATTTTATAGGTAGACATTAATTGCAGTCTTTAATGTAACTCAGTAGCTTCTAGGTGAAGCTATCTCAAGTCTGTGGTTATGCAATTTATATATATATATATATAAGAAGATAATTGAAAATTAAAAAGAGATGTGTGAGGGAAGAAGAGAAGAAGCGAAGAGCAGTGAAGTGTATTAAGAGCCCAAGCTTTGTAAGAAGTGAAAGATCAAATTAAAATCACATCTGTGGACAAGTTACTCAGTTTTACTATGGTAATGTATGTAATATACATAAATCCATTTACGGTTTGTAAAAGAAATCAAGATTTTCAAATAGTTCACAGTGGTAAAAGTTCTATTTTAACAAGGAGTAACTTTGCCTAAGCTTTTGTTTAAAGTTAAAAAGTTACCCAAAGTAAAAAGGATCTTCAAGTTGAGAAGTCCGTGAAGTAAAGTACAAAGTAAATTTATGCGAACTCGACTGTGTGATTTTCCCTTCAGAAGCAGTCGAGATTTGATCCCAAGAATTCGGGAACAAGAGAAAGGTATAAATTAAACCATGACTTCCTACTCCTAGAGATACAGAAAACAGATGCATATGGAGAGAATCGATGCAAATGCAGAAAATCTTATTTGGAATGCTCAAACACTTGGAATCTATGTTCTATGTTGGAAACTGGATTGCTAGAACATTGGATTGCTTGCTATTGCAGCGAAAGTACAACTTTAGTGTACAAACTAATTACAAATTTAGCAAGTTGATTTAGAAATCACAAGACTAAATCTCATTTTGCATATGAAAATGACTATTATTGTTAGTACTAGAACTATTAAATCTCACAATTAAGTCTCATTTTGGATAGTCCATCGTATGCATTATTAGATATTTTGTAAGACAATCAAATCTCATATTAAATCTGAAAAGTAAATTTTATTTTGGATAGTCTACATGTATGTATGATTGATTAGATGTCACGTAAGATTCTCAAATCTCATATGTAGATGAGACATAGACATACAATTAAGTTTGAGAAGAAATAACACATAATTTGTTTATAAAAACCATAACTGTGAATGTACATTAAGTCAGAAACATGGTAACACTTATTCAAAATTCTGAAACATGGTAACACTTATTCAAAAATTATGAGATAGTGTTGCCATTTGGAGCAACAGTTTTTCAATAATTTTTTTTGTAGATCGAGAATCAAACTGTTTTCAATGATGTATGATGATTCCAGAATAAAAAAAATACTAACTCATATACACGATTACCCATTCCCACAGATATGACACACCAAAAATGGAATGCTCCTCATCCCATATACACGATTACCCATCACCTTCTTCCGCAAAACTCAAGTTGGACCATTTCAATGTGGAGCTTCTAGTTGTTCTTCTCTCTATTAGATTGGAAATATAGGGGAGTACATAATGCTAGGGTTTTGTTTCTTGGCCACTAATTCCACTAGCTAATAAATGCACAAGATCTTGCTTATATGTGGACAATCCTAAATATTCTTTATTTATACTTGGATAAGAGTCATACTTGTCATACTTCAACCTCACTATTTTGGGAATTTTTTTATGAGTTTTAGTCCATTTTAAGATGATCCATATTATAGGCCAACCATTTTCCCTTCAACAATGTTAATTTTTATGTTAGTATAATGGGTAGCTAGGTCATTTTTTTTAAATTCTCATTAATTTAGGTGGCTCAAAAAAGGACACTTGAGGTTGGAGAGGTTGGACCTCATTTCCTTTGTGAGGAGGTTTTTGAGGTCAAATGTGTCCAAGGAGGGGTCCTTTGTCCCACAAACAATGGGGTCTCATACACCAAATTGGTGTTGGCTTGGTTATGACCTTAAAAATATATTGTTATTATTATTATTATTATTGCATTTTTTTAATGCATAATGGATTCACTACCCTCAAATACTCCTATTCAAATATCCCTATTGCACTTAAATTGTGCAATCTCAACAACTTATATTTGCAATTCCAAAAAAAAATATAAAATTTTGATTAGATTTTGACTAAAAATAGTTGAAAAAATATAACAACGAAAGGTCCAAATCCATTTTGGTGGTGGCTATTTAAAAGTAAAACAACAATAAGATTTTGGCGGTAGAAAATAGATACAAAAATAAGATTTTGGCGGTAGGGAATATATATGAACTAGTAATGAAAACTCATATATATAGAAATTAATATTCATTTTATTGTCTAAGTTTAATTAAAATATGGTGGCCAAAATAATTAATTTGTGCAAATAAAATTATCCTAAGGTTCTCAAAAATAATTATTATGGGATAATTTGGCCACATGAGACCCCAATTCAAGTTTGCAAGCAAAACAATAGCCAATGGAGGATTAATTGAATAATGTTTCCCACTTAATTAAGTCAAAAGGGTAATTATGAAAGTAGTTGGGCATTTAATGAGTAAATAGGATCAAAGGGGCGCATTTGACAAATTGGTTAAATGTGGATAGAGTTAGTTGAGGAATTTAGAAGGTGCATTCATGTGGTTAAAGTTGGTTAGAAGTGATGGAGGAAGTTAGAAGCCACATTTATGAATGCCAAGTTGGTTAGACGGCACACTCATGAAGGTGGTCAAGCTATTATGGGCCACTAACTAACCAGTCCATGGTTTTGGGATGTCCATGGTATTGGATGCCTTTCAAAGCTTAAAAGGAGAATCAAGTCGCACTAGCAAAGGTTGGCTATGTGTTGATAAAATTTTATTGTATTGGAGTTGCTTAGGCTTCTCTTTGCCTGGGTGATGCTCCCCTTGCATACCAAGAGGGTGATGGGCCCCTCATTTCTAGTTGGGTGATGTTCCCCTTCTAACATTGTATTCCCAATTGAGTGGATCTTTCCAATTCAACTGATCATAGAGGAGTTGGGCAATCTGTCCTTCTCATTGTGCTTATTTGTTTTATATTATGTTATTTTATCATATGTATTTTTCCTATTTAAGAAATTCCAATAATGCTCCAGTTGTTTCATGCTCTAACTTCTAGTAATACTGAGCAATAATTTTACTAATCAATGGTGGGTTGATGAATGATGCTTAATGTGTTGTGGTTTTTGTTCATGACAGCCTATGATGTGTTTCTACAATCATATATAGGATTAAAACTCAAAATTTTGTTCCATATTGAACTTCTTATCTCTTTCTTAACATTATATTTCCTCCTTGCTCATTGACTAGGCAATTTTGACTAATATTCACTATTTTGGTTGTATCTTGAGTTTTGTATATCCAAATCCGATTCTGAAAGCTGTTGCAAGTAGCTACTACCAAGGGCTACCCGTCCCAAGTGGAAAATATAGCATTTGTTTTCCCTAGGTACCGTTTGAGTCGGGTCGAAAACTTTCTTCATGTGTTGTCCACAAAATCTGCCTAGTCTCCATTGTTTTGATCATATCTTGAGTTCCTTAACTCAAAATGATTATCTGTAACTTGTTACAGGTAGGGAATATAGTATAGTATCCATTTCAAGACTCAGTTCCAGAAATTTGCCAGCCTTAGTGTGACTTGGAACCATTTGGAAATTACATATCTGAGCAGTCCACACTAGTTTAACCTTCCCATATCTTACAAAACAACCATCAAATCATCAGATATGAGTGTCAAACCTTTTCTGCAGTAGTGTTTGTGGTTCTAACCAGAGTCAAACTGCATCCATAGTGCACCAAAATCCGTTGGGTTTCCACATAATTCCTGGGGAATAACAACCACGCGGTACTTGCGACCATCTCGGGTGTGATGCACCCAGAGAATGTGCCTTTGTCGATGTAGAGTCCATGTCCATGTCTCGTACACCTTCTTGGCCTATCATAAACCTGCAAAACCTTCAAAACAAAGGTCAGTAACCATACCAAGTGTGCCCCGTGCCTTGTTCACCCTTGAACCTAACCCTCTTTGGCCTAGCTTTGAGTCTTTGGAACTAGTGTGCCAAATTTCTGACTTTGGTACAATACAGTGGTATCAGGGAATGGTCCTCTGCACCTGTGTACCATAAAAACTCTTAGTTGAATAAATATTGCAGAACACATCTTCAAGTTTGCAGACATGTCTTGGTATCACAAGAGGCCTACTATGCCCGCTTTCCTTCCTCCCCCGCCAACAAAAGAAGAGGAGCA
Organism: Larix kaempferi; assembly: GCA_027924585.1. NCBI lineage: Eukaryota > Viridiplantae > Streptophyta > Pinopsida > Pinales > Pinaceae > Larix > Larix kaempferi. The sequence continues at coordinate 9,563,511 of BSBM01001073.1, forward strand.
ACAAATGGCTAAGAAGAAACTGGAAAGGGTAATAGAAGAATGTGAAATATTCCCTGCTGCTACTAGGAATATCTAGCATTGGGTAAGGATATTTTTGCAGCGATTACCTTTAAGGAATATATCTATTTTGAGTATGGGTTTTGGCCCAAAGGTGTAGATGAGAAATTTTCTGATTCCAACAAACCATCAAGTAAGGAATCAAGATGCTCCGCTGCTCCAAGCAAATAAAAAGAAGACGAAGAAGAAGAATAAGGTGACTCTAAACAAGATGAAGGTGCAATCGTTACTGATGAGGGTTGTAAGCATGAAGAAGCCACCACCTATTCTGCTAAGGATCATCCAAACATGGATCAGAGAGTAACTATTGATGGTTGCTCTAGCTCTTCTGAGACACTTACTGATGGGCGTCATGATGGGGTCCTTACTGATGAGCGCCACAGTTCTGCAGAGGCATCTACTAATGGATGTTATGATGGGATACCTATTGATGGGTGTCCAAATCATAATGAGGTACTTACTAACGAGTGCCCAAGATTTGGAGGAGCATCTACTGATCGATGATGTGATGAGATACCTACTGATGGGTATCATGGTGATGTTGGAACATCAAAAACCCACTTTATACTTAGGATATAATTTATTAATCATTTTGTAATAATTACCTAAGTGTCGACTAGGTAAGTTGGCCTAGTTTTGTCTTTTATGGGACCACATGCTATCCTGAGTCACCAGGGCGCACTTGAGGGGATTCTAGATAAGACTTCCTGAGATTATGTTTGATTTCTTTCCATTCATGGATTAGAATTGTGCCTCCCCACTTTAGGAAACTTTATCATGTATTTTCCACTTTCTAGTGGATAAGGTAAAGCTAGTTTGACCAGGAAATTGTCTCTACTTGGCCAATTCGACCTCCACCTCTTTATTCTCTCCAAAATTCATTATCACATTCCATTTTCATCAACTAGATCCCATACCATATTTAGCTAATTCGTGGGCCTCTTTACTGATTTGGAATGTGATTTTGACACCTGGGGGGTTTTCTAGATTTTAGTAAGCCTACCTTTTTTAGCTTTTCAAACTTGCCTCTAAGGCACTCGACTTTTCTCTTGAGGATGTATTATATATTGTAAACATATTGATGAATAAACTACATTAATTTTTTCTCAAGATATCTTCTCTATTCTTCTTCTCATATTCTTTGAAATATTCCAATGAAATTGTCTTATTGAATCGATATCTAGGCAATCTAAATTCTCACATGGTATCAGAGCTAGTCTGATTCAAAGCAATTTCCACATATTTTTGCAGGTTATTTCCATCACTAGGAGTGCACTAGCATGGATCAAAATCAAGATCAACTTGTGATTCTTACTCCCTTCAACTACATTGACTAGAAGGCCCACATGATCATCCAACTTCGAAGTAAAGGACTCTATAGAGTCACTATGGGGCCTCAAACTGACCCAGCAGTTGTTGCACTAAAAGATAAATGGTTTAATAGGCTTGATGAAGCTTATGGTTTTTTTTTCCTCTCTGTCTCTCTAGATATTCTATTCCATATTGATACTCTAACCACTCCAAATCAAGTATGGACAAATCTAGAGTCTCTCTTTGAAAAGAAAGATGAGCTCAGAGGTCATTTATTGGAAATTGATTTGATCTCACTTAGTCCAAGCAATTTTAATTCAGTGGAAGAATTCATCTCAAGATTCGAGAACCTAGTACTTCAACTCAAGCGGTGTGGTGTTGATAAGAAGAATGAGCAGCTAATTCTTACCATTCTGTCAAAAACAAGTCTGGAATATTCAATGTTTGTGTCTACATTTCATGCTACAAAACTTGCAGTTCCCAACTGGAAGATGCCAACCTTGTATGCATTCATTGCCTTGCTCACTAAAGTGAAGGACATGCTAGTTCAAATGGGGGATTTTAAACCCTCCAAGGACCATGCACTTGTTGCTCATGGAGCAAAGAGTTCCGAGAATGCCAAATCCAAAGGAAAACAAAAGATGTTCTCGGAGGAAGAGGAATATGATGACTTTCCTTGAGTAATATATTCGCCCTCTGACCCAGAGGTCATGCATGATCTGCATGCGGCTTCCATACTGACCAAGAGGGCATTATAACACTATTAGCTTCATCCAGGAGAAATCTGACATCGTTTGATCACTCGTGCATCCTTCCACATATTGAAGAAGGTGAATTCATACCAAGTGCACATTATTTGAGAGAGGACAACTCATATCTCAGCAATTTCTTCATGCATGGATTGCATGCTTAGATTATATTGATCTACATCAATTGTTGATACTATTGGTACATACATGCATATTTCTATCCCTACTTTATAGCATTTCTTATTATCTGGGTTATTTAGGGGTTGGGAAACCCATGCATGCTCATGCAAGCATAGTTCAGTACAGGAATCCATGTTTCCTTCAAGTATTGGGCCATAAATGATACTAGCAAGCAACAACATCATCAGAAACTCCGTAAACAAACAAATTATTGGTTGGTATATTACAGAATACCTCCTAGATGACTCTGAAGGTCTTGTTTTGAGCAACCCCCTCAATGGGTTGTATATCAAGTGATTCTACCCTTAGCATAGCCATACCCATTGTTTGGTGTATCTAGTCTTTTCTTTTTTTTTGTTTTACACCTTTTTTCAGCATGAACCTTAATAGTTTTCTCTTTTGATTGGTATCAAATGGATCTCGCTCCCTCCTTTCATGTTGGTTTTCCTAATGGTGCAAGTAGGTGGTCCCCAAATATTGCCTCGGCTGCATGGGTCATATACTCCCCTTTATACAAGTTGCTTCATCTCGATGGAGTGTGTGTCGATGCGACCACCAATAGCCTAGTTGAGTATGATGCAATGATTGGTCTCTTGACCGAGTATCTATCACTTCAGCATCTTCCTAGACTCCCAGCTGCTTGTCTCCCAATTGAATAAATACTATCAGGTGCGTGACTATTCCCTATTTAGAAAGTTCCTGTGCACTAAACAATTCGTTCGGAAGTTTGAGTTTATTTCATTCACGCATGTCCCAAGGTGTTTCAGCAATGTTGCAAACTAGATGGCTAATGGCATTCTCGAGTGGCACATCAATCATCACATCTAATAAATAAATCATTCAAATGCATTTTCAAATTATTTGCATCCACATGTACATAAAGCATAACATACACATCATCATAACATATGTAAGGCCCATAAATATAAAAAAAAACTATATGTGCATATATATATATATATAATCTCATGTCATAACATCCACAAATTCGTATGTTTATGTATGCATAGAGGAGCCTCAATAGCTTCCTTGAAAATACATAAGTAAGTACATCAATCAAAATTCACCATGCCCACAACATTGGGGGGCAGCTCCATAAGCTTCCAAGCTGGTCATCAAAGTGATAAGGCTCATCCTCCTCCATGTCCTCATTAGTGTCCTCCTCCTCTTGGAGCGTTGAGTCACCTCATGCCATGGATCTCACGTCCTTGGAAGGAGTGACCCAGTCACTCTTGTTCCCACAAAAAGAGCGACATGTCCTTCATACGACGTCCCTTTTTGCACTGATTGCACCATCGAAATCAATATTCCATGATGATCATGATTATTTAGACCTCTTCTAATTATCATGACCCTCACATTGAGCCATTATTTTGGCCCACCTCAATTTGCATGCCATCACGCAAGTTGCATCGAATTTGTATTTGTATGCTTTATTTTTATTCCAGATGCAAATTTACGCTTAAGTTATGTGGTTTTGTGTACAGATACAGGTCATGTTTATGGCACTTCTCCCCATTGGTGACGCCAACCTCTACAAGTATAAATTTCTAACTGGCATATAGGACATATTTCCCTCTAAAAACTTGATGCATTGGTCCAGTCGTTCCCCCTTATGCCTGTAGGACCCCCCCGGCTCTGCCTAAGTAAGTGGCCCAGCCCGACCACCTTTGCATTTTCCCTTGCTCGACAGTAGAGCCTTCCTTTACATGGGAAACCATTTTACTACCCTTTGCATTTGGATCCCATGCCATTCATATCCCCTTAGGATTGGGAGTCCCTATAGTTCGACATCTAGAAATGAAGCCTCGTGCAATCTTTCATATTGTCACTCATTGACCTATTGTGAACACACAATTTAACACCCTCAACAATGTAGGCCAAAAATATATTTTGATTTTTGCCCACAACATGAAGACAGAGATGAAGTACTACAAGAGACATGATCTCTTAATCCAGCCACTACTTTCCAAATGGAAGGTGTGAACGAAGACCCATGTAGCTCGCAAGTGGAAACTTCTACTTGTTAAAAGCTAATACCAAGTATCCACAAACATAAGGTGGAAGGGAAATATATGGAATGTGTGTTGTGTGCATTAAATGCTCCATTATTCATGATAAATGCCTAAAACTATAGATATGAAGATAAATGGAGGAAATTAAGTTGGGATTCTCATCCCACATTGAAAATTTACCTCTCATCACTCAAATCACACTTTTGGTGATCAAAGGAATGAAGGGAAAAGGAGGGTACCTAGATTGAAGGATGAGGAAGCATCTCATGATGAAGTTGTAGACTCTATTTTTCATTGATTAAATGTGAAATGATTCAATTGTACCCAAATCATATTGTTTATCAATTTGTAGAATGTTAGATCTGTTTTTGGTTTAAGTGTCATATGGAATATTTTTTGTAGCATGGAGAAAACATATTGTGTTTTAGTTTTGCAGGTACTAGGAGGAGCATTGAGGAGAAACCAACATTGAAGAACAAAAACAAGGCGAAAGGCATCTAGAAAAATATTCTCCAAACAAGAAATATTCAAGAGGTATTCTCCTTTCTCCAACCCTAACTCAAACCCTTAAAAAAATCATAGATATATCCATGGATAATTTTTTTTTAATCATCTTATACTACTGACAAGAGGATTCACCAACCCCTTGGTAAAGGAGAAGGATCTCGGCCTAGCTATCTAGCTCTATTGTTGATCTAATCCCTATCAGAATGGCAATTCCACTGGTTGGAGGGACTTGCTTTCTAGCATTTCCTCTTTAAAATTGTTGGTCATCTTTCACATATGATTTCTATCTATTTTTTCTTCAAGTCAAGTTAAAACCCTTCTAGGAGTGATTAGGGAGCTTTTGGTTTCATTTGGAATCACTATACAATGTCTTATGGTCAATTTTTTTCCATTTTTCACTCTTAGATCAGCTTTTCCACAAGATATAGGATTGTCTCTCCCCCCAAGTTATACACATAGTGAAAATTCATCATTGCCACTCCTTTCTCAATGTTAGGGGGGGGTGAAAATCCCCTGTATTTTTTCTTTTGCTTGTGAAAACAGAGCGAAAACTCATGTATATGATTTTTTGACTTAGGGTTTTTTTGTTGTTTCAATTATGCTCTTTTTCCTTGGATTGGACATCTGTGAAATGACCTTTATTACATGAATTAACACTCCATTTTATTTATTTATCATTTTTAGTCGATATCTTAGTGGCCTTTTTGCTTATATTTGCTCATTCTCGTAAGGGGAAACCATTGTAGGCTATTGCTTGTTGATAAGCTCTCAACCTTCAATTGGTTGATTTTATTGAGTAGGTAGTCCTATAAACCATGTTAAATCACATTTAGAAATATATTAGAGCATGTTTGAAGGAATTTGAACTCTTAGGTCTTAGTTATTTTGAATTTGGGGCACACAAAATCCAAGTAAAATGCTTATTGATTATGTGTTTTTTCTTTGATAGAATCCCTAAATTGATGCTTCAACAGTAGTAATAAGAAGACATCGGTGTCTCAATCACCATTTTCTTTGAAATTACAAAAATTGACCCCTCCCTTAATAATTTTTAAGAACATTTGTTTTTGAATCGAAAAGCTAGTATTGGGCAACCTTTGATTGATTGCTTGAAAATGATTTTTATCACTTGGGTTACATAGAATACTTTGATTGGGAAGGGATGTCTTGCTTGAATTTTGTAAATTGTGGCATGTTTGTTTTGTTTGAGTAGGATATAGGCATTTTGTCCCTCTAGTTTGAAAATTTTCACTTCATTGTACCCAAAATGTTACAAATTGCATAGTGATTATGTAAAAAAATTTACAATTGGGAGTGGTGATTAGACTTTTAGATCTGATATTGTAGGATTGGATCATGCTTTCAATCCTTGATTCTCTTCTAATTGTATAGCAATAGGTCTAGAAGTCCCTTATTTTGAAAATTTGTCAAACTAATACCTCCATCAATGAGAACAATTGCATTGGAATTGTATACAATTTGTCCATTTGAAGGATTTGATTAGATACTTGATCAACTGATTAGTATGAGAGATATTGGTTTCAATCCTTGATTTTTTTGAATTCCATTTAAATCTCCCAAAAATTCTGAGTTTCAATTGTTTTTTTATTAAAAGGACAAGTATTAAGTGACTTGCATTTTGCTTACTTTAGAAAGTCCTTTATCGATTGGATCATTTAGAAACCTTTTGTAGGAGTATATTTACATTGAGATTTCAGATTTTTAAATAAAAATATTTGAGCCACGAGTATCCTCTTTGCTCACACTTTCAAGTGATATTGAAAATGAGAAAGTGGATCTCAAGTGTATTAGATTAGTTTTGAATTTTGAAGCAAAACATTCTAGCCACGAGTATTCTCTTTGCTCGCACTTTTGAGTGAGCTTGCAAATGAGAAAATGGATGTCAAGTGTAATTGATTAGGTTTTAATTTTGAAGAATAGTTCCGAGCCCCGAGTATCCTCTTTTCTCACACTTCCAAGTGAGCTTGCAAACGAGAAAGTGGATCTCAAGTGTAAAGAGATTTAAATTCAGTAATTTGAGAATAATTTTCAGTTTAGGAATTCTAAAATCAATGAAATTGCTTAGTGATTAGGTAATTTTCTGTTTTGGAACTCTTGAATTGATGTTTTGAGAAATCTTGAATGTTGTTTCATAACTCTTAAATTTCTGATTTGAAACTCTTCAATTACTATTTTGGAACTCGTGAATTGATATTTTGAAATTCTCAAACTAAATGTTTTGGAACATTTGAGTTGATGATGTCATTGATTTGGAAGTTTAGTTCTAACATTTGAAGAGAGTTGCATGTAATTTGGAAAGATTTCATATTACATAGGATGAACCTCTTACTTTTCCATAGTTTAGAGAGTTCATCGAAAAAGGATAGATTTGTAAAGCATGCTTGCATTGATTGGTTCACCCATTGAGTCATAAACACCACTAGTTTCACTATCACTCCTGAAACTAAGCAAACTACCTTTAAAATGGGCACTTAATCTAAAATTAACCAAGATTTGATTTTCATATCACCAACAAGATTAGGCTAGGGCCTTGGGTTAGGATTGGATATCTTACACTCCAGGGCCACAAAATTATGAACACTTATCGGGAAAGCGCATCTAAAACATGCGTCAAGCACGAGATCAAGCATGTAAACAATGAATTGGAGGATTTCTTATGCAAGAAAATCATGCGGTGTGTTATGATTCTAGAAAATTGAAGGACCATGAAAATAATTATGCCACACATGATTTGGAACTTGCAGTCATAGTTCATGCCTTAGAGATGTGGAGGCATTATATAATGGGCAGAAAATTTGAGTTGAGAACATACCATTGTGGTCTGAAATAATTATTTAAGCAGCCAACATTAAATGCTAGTCAAGCTAGATGGTTGGAATTTTTATGTGAGTTTGATTTTGAAATCAAACACATAAAAGGAAAAGAAAATAAATTGGTTGATGCACTCAGCAAAAATTTGCATGAAATGCATCTGGCAACCATCACAACTTGTCAATCAAATTTAAGACATTAGATTGTTAATTCTCTTGTTGAAGATGAATTATATGTGCAAATAAAGCAAAAATTATAGTAGCAAAATTTTGAAAAGAGGCATGAACGGTATCATTTGGAAGAGGATGGACTTCTTATTTATAAAAACAGAATCTACATTCCAAAATGTGGCAAACTTGAGGAGAATTGTTATTGATGAAATCCATAAAATGCCATACTCTGCTCACCTAGGATATCAGAAAGCAATTGCTATATCTAGGAAACAATATTTTTGGTTGGGGGTGAAGAAAGATATTACTAAGTATATTTCAAGATGTATGAAATGTAAGCAAGTGAAAATTGAGCATCAACACCCAATAGTTTTGTTGCATCCTTTGCCAATTCCAGAATAGAAATGGGAAGTAATTGTAACATCCTGATTTTGACAGTGTTGCATTAAACTTGTAAATAATGTAATATCATTATAAAATCACTGTGAGGATCTCAAGGCCAAGGCCCCACCATCGATTTAGAATTTTATGTATCTGTAATTAAAATTCGATGCCTAGGGATTGCATGCTATCCTGGCACAATAGAAATTACAAATACCATGTAAATGTGTATTCTAATAAAATACCCACAACTAGCTATGCAATGCAACAAGAGTACGGGGGCATCATTTTTACAAGGAATAGGGAGGGAAAATATTTAAACCCTTTAACCAATAGCGTCAAGCCAAGTGTCAATGATAGAACCCATGACCCATCAACTACCCACATTGAATTTTGCACCCAATCATTTATTTCTTCCAGGAGTTGTTTGAGGTAGTTATTCTTTTGGGAAATGGAAGGTTTGGTTGTCCAATTTCGTGTATGGGAAAGCCACCATTTTGGGAAAATCGTGTATCTCTTCTTGGGCAAGAGAAAACCCATGAAATTGCTCCCCTAGCCATTATTTAGGCATGGGTTTTTCTCTCTCACGCAGTCTGAGCTTGTTGGGCATTTTCTTCCACGTTTGTGTTGAGTATTCCCTCATTTTCTATAGTCGGGAAGTCATTTTTCTGTGGAAAAATGACTGAGAGGAAGGGAGTCACGATTTGGGGGTCCATAGAGGTCCTTTTTTCCCTCTAAATTCCCATATACCCATTGGAAAATCGATTTTGTCCACCAAGGGTCGATTTCCCCTCTACCAATCTAATTTTGGGGTGCTCGCAATTTTGTAACATTCATGGAAACCATGTTTTGTGAATCCCATAGTTAAAAACGTTTAGTTATGCCCAACATATGTGCTTGTTGTGTGTGGGAAAGAATGTTGTGGTTTGAATTATATGTATCCATTGTTTTGGCTTGAACTTGTGAGTAAGAGACTAGGAGTAGAAGAGGATTAGAATTGGATTGACAAACCTAGTGAAGAGTGTAACCTCGCAAAAAAAATCAAAGGGCTTTGGCTACTTTTCTATGCACACCCTGAAGAGCACTAGAAGGGAAGGTATGGCCTAAGGGACTATGTAGCAGTGAAGGGAATACTTCCTTGTGTTGGGTGTGTAGGTATTGTGGGTGCCAAGTTAGCCAGATCTTGTAGAGGTACCAATAGCTCTGTGGTTGAGCTCACTAGCTTAGCAATTCCTCCCTTTCTACTGCCTTAACAGCCTGATAAACCTAGCTGTGGACTGGCTTGGCTGAGATGTGTTATATATTAGGCTGTGTGTGAGTCTATTGTTCCCTTGTCCTTGTAGAAATCATGCCTAGCTTGGGGGTGGAAGTTGTGTTGAGTGATTGATGAGCACAGCTGGCCTATGGCTCGATGGAACGTTGTAGTTGCATAGACAGTTGCTCGGTACATCTTCCTATCAAGATAAGTACTCTCTTGTATATCATTATGCAATGTTTTAATCAATGCATGTTTTAGTTATGATGGCAATTGCATGCTAGATGTGTGTAGCATATTTTATTTCTGTTGTGTTATTTGTATGATGCATCTGCACACCTGTAAATTTGGTTGCATTTTACTTGTTTTATGAATTTGATGATGATGGGGCTTGAAAAGTAGAAACGGCCTAGATTAAGTGTCATGTTCCCTTCCTTGAGATGGATCGATGGGAGGGGACGTGACAATGATTTATTACAGGTTTTCTAATGACTGTGAAACAACATGATTCTATCATGGTTCTAGTGGATAAATTGTCAAAATCAACACACATTATTCCAATTAAATCCACATACAAACCAGATGCCATTGCAAATATTTTTATGAAGGAAATTTTCAGATTGCATGGATTGCCTCAGGCAATAATTTCAGACAGAGATACTAAGTTCACTTCAAATTTCTAGAAAATCCTTTTTGCAGATTTGGCTACACAGTTGAACTTTAGCACTTCCTACCATCCAAAAACAGATGGGAAAACAAAAAGAGTAAATCAAGTTCTTAAGGACATGCTTCACATGTATGTGATGGACAAACCATCCAAGTGGAAGATTATCTACACTTGGTAGAGTTCGCATATAACAATGGGAAACAAGCTTCGTTGGGCATGAGTCCATTTGAAGTTTTATATGGTAGGACACCAGTGACATGGATAATCCAGTGACCAAAATTGTAATTGGGCCAGAATTGCTTAAGGAAATGGAACAACAGGTTGCAAAAATTAAGCAGAATTTAAAGACATCCCAAGATAGGTAGAAAATTTATGCAAATAAGAGTACAATGCATAGAGAATTCAGTGTTGGGGGATCATGTTTACCTTAGAGTGAGGACAAGGAAGCGTTCCTTGGAGATTGGAAGTTGTGCAAGTTGTCACCAAGATATTGTTGGTGATTTGAAGTGCTTGAAAAGATAGGGCCAGTTGCATATAGAATTGCATTGCCTGCTAGTACTAGAGCTCATAATTTTTTTCATGTTTATTTGCTTAAGAAATATGTACATGACCCTAACCATGTGATTAATTGGGATGTGATTCAAGTGGAACCCGAGGGAGAGTTCCAAACCGATCCACTATGCATCCTAGACAGGAAGGTAACATTGCTCTGGAACTAAGCCAACGGACAGGTAAAGGTGCAATGGAAGCACTTCGTTCCTAATGAGGTTACGTGGGAGTTGGAGGATGCCATGAAAGAGGCATACCCATTTTTGTTCTGATTTTTAGAAAACACCGAGGACGGTGTTATTCCAAGGGGGAGGGGATTGTAATACCCCCAGTTTTGACTTGGAATGTATTTAATCACAATTATGTAAATGATGTAAATATGCTAGTATGGATTCCTAGTGAGGAGCTCAAGCCCAAGGGCCGACTAGAGAATGGCTAGGCATGTATGCTGTATATATTTTTTTATTTGAACCATACGGTTGGCTTACTATGCCAATTCGAAATGTATGTAAATATTATGTTGGAAATTAATAAAATGGTCCAAGATGGTTGTGTAAAGAGCACTAGAGGGGATATGATTCCAACAAATTGGAAGAGGAAAGGAGGCCTATGGGGAAACCAAATCCTATGCTGGAAAGTGTCAACCTTAGAACTCATCCAAAATTATGCCATGTGCTTTAATTGATCCAATTACCTTCTCTTAACTATTAAACCCAATCATTGAATGCATGTGTGAGGTTGGTGTGGAAATTCATTTCATGTAGTTATTGAAGCATGGGGGTTGTGACAGTTATGCCAGTTGTCAACTATCATATTTCTTCTATGGTCAGAAGCTATGTCAGTTGTATTTTCACCCTTACCTCATATCCTTGGAGTCAACAATATTTTGATCATTCTCTCATGCATGTTCCTACACTACGTAGAGTTTTGCATTGTTGTTCATGACCATTACCAGACTGTGTTTAACTCAGAAATTCAAATTTGGAGGCATAGCTACATTTTTGGAAGGGAAAATAGATGGTTGCATGTGAGCATGGAGGTTGGGAAAGCTAGGAACCTTTACCCATTGAGTTATGCTACTTTTAAATGCTTGAGAAGCCATGGATTAATGTTATAGGAGGTTCTCCATTGGCATACAGCAGATTGGGCTCTTACTGCACATACTGGTAAGCACTGTAAGGGTTGGATTTCCTGAGTGAACTATGGATCGGTGAAGAGAAATGCCTTCCTTATGTTGTGTGGGGCAATTGGAAGGAGCTCCATGGATGTGATGGCTTAGTGAGACCCATGTAGAGATTAGATGGAGCTTTTGGCTAAGCATAAAGAGCAGAGTGGGTTGTGGGATGAGAGAGAAAAGTGTGTAAGTGTTTCCTTCGCTTTAAATAAATGTCTTGTTAAATGCAAGAATAGTTAAGAATTTCAAAGGAAAAATGACGGAGAATCTAAAATAAAAACTTACCCTAATAGTCATCCTCTAGGTCATAACCCATGCAATGATATTGTCCAGGAATTCGAAGAGAAGTCTCTCTATTAAAAATTGTGGCCTGCATCATTGAAAAAGGAGGGAAGGAACTAATGTATTATTGTTATCTTCATACAAGTACAAATTTGAAGCGGTAAAATCCATCTTCTAAGTAAACTTCCAGCGTAAATAAGATAATGGCTCCATAAATGGGTAAGTAGTAAAATATAATTGATAAGGTGGTTATTAATATACAATGAAGCTCGCTTTTATAGGCTTGAGAATATGTACTGAAAGGTTACACCCTTTCACTTAATTTAATTAAATAAACTATAATTAATATGTTATTTATATTCGTTACATTGCCTTCCCCTTAAGGGAAGCTTTGTCCTCAAAGCTTATTGGAAACAAATGATTTTTTTGTTTGAACCGACATATCTACATCCTTTCTTTAGTACTAGCGACACTTGATGAAATGATGCGATAAAAGTTACAAATCCCAAGGGAGAACTGTCGCATCGTCTCTGATGTGGTCCATCCGAGATCTATTTTTATCGAAGCTATTTGATCTGGTGTTCTTACTTGTCTTACAACATAACTCCTCTATGTATGTTCATTTTGACCCTGCTGTTGGTCAAAATGACGTTTATAATTAGGGTGTCGATAAGGAGTTCTCGTTGTTTGTTTTTCTGCTTTATTAACATCTTTTTGAACTGTGATGCAGATTGAATTTGTATTTATTTCTTCTTATTCAACTTGATTTTGTTTTCTGGAGAGTCTAGATGCTTCCTTATGATTTGCGCTACTTTTCTTTCCAGTAGACTGTTATTAATCTGAATTTTCTCGAACCTTTCGTCTTGCAACTTTTTGTCCTCTTTTAACTTCTTGACTTGTTCCTCTAGTTCCTGATTAAACTTTCTAAGGTGTTGGTTTTCTTCTTGCTTTTCTAGTATTCTTCCTTCAAGGTCTTCATTTGAGTGCTCCGTCTTCCAACTATGTTTCAGCTTCTTGATTTTCATAAGTAATGTTTTGTTATGAATTCTTAGTCGAAATAGTTCTTCGGTATTACTTTATAATTTGTCCTTGATTTTCTTAATTTTCAGCTTGTGCGTTTTTTTAGTAGCGTCGTATGTCTGCTAGAGTTCTTTATTCTTTTGTTGTTGTTGACCTATGTCTGATTCTTGACTTTGTAGCTTCCTATGGACTTGCATCAGTTCATCATCTTTGTCTCTAACGAGTTGGTTTAATCGCTTCATTTCTTCTTCTAAATCATTATCGCTTCCCATCGGGTGACTTGTCGTCATTTTTTGACTTCCTAATCTGGTCTTCTAAGTTCTGATTGTGGATTTGTAAACATGAGTTTTCTTTATCATGATCAGATAACATTATCTTGTTATGTCTTATGGTTCGTTGTAGTTGTCGATTTTGATTCCATAAGCGACAATTCTCATCGTCTCTCCACTCCTTCAAAAACTTATGTGTCTCAATATCACCTTGTAGAAGTTTACTCATCATTTTATATTGCTCTAATTCATCGAGTGTTGCTTGCAACTGGGATTTCATTCCCGAATATGTGTTTTCCATAGTTTGAGATTAATTAATCTTCGTTGACCTGACTTCTTTAACGATAGTGTGTCTCGACTTCTTGATAAGCCTTCCATTGACTCTCTTTTTTTTGTCGTTTGATTTTGATTTATTCTCCAATTAATTCTTATTCAAAAGAATTTGATTATTTTCCTTGATAATAATAATTATTATTATAATGTAATAATAATAATATAGATATAGATATCCATTTTTATTTTTATTTTTTTTGCCAAAAATAATTATTATTTCTTTATTTTTTTCCAAAAATAATTATTATTGTAATAAAATAATAATAATTGTTACTTTTTTACTTTGAATCCTTTTGATTTTTATTTTTGCTCCTCTCTTTTTTTTCTTTTTTTTAATAAAGATATTGTAATAATGATTACAATAAGAGGGTTTGAGAATTGGCAGAACCTCGGCGGCCATGGATTCTTCCATGGCCGCCCTTCCTCTTTCCTGCGTTTGCTTTCTGTCATCGAGCGTGATGGATTTTTCTGAGTTTGGAGAGAGGGCGGCGCCTTTGCGCGGCAACCCATTGGGTCTGTGAGCTCGAGATCCAGTGGCGGCGGTGGCAGTTTCTGGGAGTTTCACGTCGGCGGAGATGGTCGGCAGTTGTGGTTAGGCTTGGCAGCGTCAGCACGACAGAGGGTGGATGGCTGCTCCAGGGTGCGTCGGCTGTGAGCAGACCCTGCGTGCGGTGGTAGTGGGGGCATCAAAGCCAGGCCCCAGCCATTCTCGGCGGCTTCACCCTTGACGGTGTGGGGTGGTTCTCTTACAGGCTCCTGATCATTCGACGGCGGCAGCTCCTTCGACGGCGGCTGCTAAATCCTCGATGGTGGTGGCTCCTTCTTTCTTGGTGTCTCCTTCGTCGAGCGCCCAGATGTGAAACCGGTGGCCCTATTTTCACCTGTTGTTCAAGATTTATCTGTTCTTCTTCTTGTGGCAACATTTTCTCTTGGGTTCTCTTTTTTGTTTCAGCTCCTTACAAGCTGTTTTTTCTATTGTTTCTGAGCCATATTGGCTGACCTGATTTAGGGCTTTGTCATTCATGGCAGGCCTGAATCTAGGTGTTTTCTCTGTTTTTCTTCGGGTGTTTTGACACTTATTTTAGATCTCAGAGATGGTACTGATATTGTGCTTTAAACAGCAAAAACACTCTTCTAGAGTGAAGATTATCTATGTAATTTTGTACTCGAAACATGAAATAAAATTACGCTTTTTTTTCGGGAAAAAAAATGATTACAATAAAAATAATTATATATTGATTTAAAGCGCCTTGCACCTTTTAAGAAAATATTATAATAATATGTATTATTTGAATAATACTATTATAAGTTTGGAAAATAAAATAAAAATATTATAAAATATTATGATTATTATAATATTTATTTTTATTTAAAATTTATTTTGGTTTTTGTTTTGTTACAGGTTAGGTCTTGTGGCTCGACTGAGTGGGAGTAAGGGAGGGAGGCAGAGGTGGTTAGCGGGGAGGGAGGCGTAGGCGGTGGTTGGCGGGGAGCAGAGGAGGGAGGGTGGATGGTGGAATGGGAGGGAGAAAGGGAGGAGGATACGGGAGGGCGCAAGGATGGAGTGGAGGGCACAGTAGTGGGATGAGCGCACAGATGATGGAGGAGGAGCAGTGCAGTGGAGAAGGGGAGAAGGTAGAAAGAGCGGAGGGCGTGGAGGCGGTGGTTGCAGACAACTTAGGGTGACGTGTAAGGGAGTGTGGAGCGGGATCTGGGGGGGCTGCGTGGAGGATGGGAGAGGAGATGGTCGAGAGGAGGGAGGATGAAGCAACAAGTGGGGAGTTGCACGGGATGGAGTAGGGCGGGTGGAGCTGCGTACGGGTAGAGGGAAATGGGAGCATGGGGGAGAGGTAAGGCAGGGGTGTGATGGAGTAGATGGGAGCTGGAGGGAGTGGGAGGAACGTGGGATAAGCGCATGAGGGAGAGGAGTATGTAGCAGCGCAGGGAAGCGGATAGGAGCTGTCTGGGGGAGGGTTGCGTGGGGGTGGCAGCTGGGGAAGATGGGAGTGTTGCGGAGGGGAGCTGTGGAGATTTGTGGAGAACACACAGTCTTTCTTTTGAAATATTTGATTTTCCATCTGGCATCCCGCGGATGGTTCTTCAACAAAATTTGAAAGTCTAGAATTTATAGGTCAAAAACCTAAGGTTGATCAAAGACCAAGTATGCAGAAACTCCCAATTATTTGGCAAAATGCCCAACAGAATGCCCAAGAAAGGGCTCTGATACCAATGCAGCGGTAAAATCTGTCTTCTAAGTAAACTTCCAACGTAAATAAGATAATGGCTCCATAAATGGGTAAGTAGTAAAATATAATTGATAAGGTGGTTATTAAATTACAATGAAGCTTGCCTTTATAGGCTTGAGCATATGTAGTGAAAGGTTGCACCCTTTCACTTAATAATTAAATAAACTATAATTAATATGTTATTTATATTTGTTACAAATTTTTGAAATTATATAGGATAAAATGTTATAACAAATATTAATGCCAATCAGTTTGCAATTTTTACCCTAAGAGTTAGGTATTTGTTCTAAGTCCTTTGTCAATGATATCTTGCAAAGTATAAAAATACACAAGCATGCAAGGATTTGAATCTGAAGTGCCATATCATTATGCATATAGGGTTTAATTCACGAGTTTAAACACTCCTCGATGGATATAATACTTATTACATGAAATTAATATAGTTAGTTACTCATATAACATTATGAATCCTAACAATAGAATGAGAAAAAGTCTAGTTTATACTCATTTGAACAACTGCACTAAAAATTAATAAAGCAGTGAAATTCTATGGTAAATTCATTATCATATATCCTTAATACTAGAAGAGAATTGTTAGCAAAATAAAATAACCTATCGATATTAGGATGCAACGTAATATGATAGGACCAAATCGCCACCAAAACAAAAAGTGTAGTGATGTTACAAATTGGTATCAAAGCTTAAGTTGCAATACTTGGACCTTATGGACCTCACAATTACCATGCTAATAAAAAATTAAACTGATAAATTGCCATGGTTTTCAAGCAACAGGAAAAATTTACTTGATGACACGGCAGTACCTAGTGCAACCTGAATTACAGGAAAGATTAGAAGATCAAAGATCGATACAGTTACAATTTATATATTTTGGCCATTCATACAACAAGGACAAGGGAGGAATTAGAAAGGACTTGGGAAGTCTTATGAAAACAAGAATGAAATAGAAATCCTAGGAAAAATTTAAGATGGAGACAACAAAATAAAGCCTAGTAATTATGGAGGAAAAACCAAATCCACAACGAGCAGGTGAGAGACCACCACAAGAGGGTGAGATGTGGTTGAAGTCAAATTTTGACCAGAGGGCATCAACCTCATTAGAAATGCTAGAAATTGTAAGAAGTATAAAGGTTGAATTACAATGTTTTAAAGCTAACAATATTAAAGTACAAGAACATCAGTATGAAATAAATGCAATTTTATTGCAAAATATTACGAAAATTAAAAACAACCAACAGGTTATCCATACATATAGTATTATGGGGAAAGGAGGATCCACAAGTAAGCATTTCAGCAGGAAGGAGCCTAATTTTAATTTTAAGACTACTACAGAAAGTAGTTCATCAAGTAGTGAAGGATATACCACTAACAGTTCAGAAATAATAGCACAATGAACTCACCTCCCAACAAGAAACTTAAACATAAGTTTAAAAGCAATATAAAGGGGGGATTTAAGAAGGTAAAACCACCCACTTTCAATGTTGAGGTGAAGACTGGTGAAGAACGCGAAGCGTGGCCTTTGGGAATAAAAAAATACTTCCAAATTTAGAATTATGATAGAGACAGAGTACAAGGAAAAGGCCCTATAGTGGAGGTTATAACAGAGTTTTTTAGTGTTACAAGATTGGTCAAAATTCCCCAAAAAACCTCCGCAGTAGCCTCTGCAAATGGTACTGGATGTTTTAGCGGAGGCTTTTACATAAATGTATTATAACCAAAAAACCTCTGCAGCTGGAGACTTTTGTGGAGGTATATTTTCTCAGTGCACTTAAGACAAACAAATGCACTAGTGCGATCAAATGCAAAACGCACCAGTGCATTTAACAACAACATATGCACTGGTGCGCACAAAAATTTGAGACCATTATATGCATCGGTTCTTGATAAGACATATAGCACCAGTACACGCCAAATTTATTAAAAGGAATGGTGCTTTATAAATTATATGCATCGGTGCATTGTACCGAAAATAACATCGATGCTTATGACCTTTCAAAATGCACCAGTTCAGTATACCGTAAAATGCAATGATGCTTACTAACTATTATAAAGCACTGGTGTGATAACTGAAAGAAAATGCACCGATAAAGTTGATTGAGACGTTGGATGTTTCTATATTTTTAAAATTAAACAATATGGTTAATATACAATATCGCATTGGAATGTAATATTACAAAAAGCACCAGGCCATGCAACGAGTATTATGTTGCACTAGGCCTCTATTGTTTTCAGTGCACCGAGGCTACATTGTCTAAAACACACCGATGCTACATGGTCTTAAATGCATCGGTGCGATTGAAACAATCGAAAGCACCGAAGATTATTTTTTGTTTCGTGAGCAATGCCTACTGACATCGCACTATAATATCTATATTTTATTTTTATTTTGCTTAATTCCATTATTCATCATAAATTGAAATATTTTTTATAGTAATATTTATTTGAATTTTTATTATTGCATTTGGATATGATGTTTGGATTCATTTTTTATATCATACATTTTCGCATCAATTGTAATATTAATCTTCCATATATTTAATTAGCGATGTAACATTTTACAACAACATTAGAGAATGCAATAGAATAAAAAAAATTATGTATGAAACAATATTTCAAAATTTTCCCTATGGTTGTAATGTGTTTTACTATGCATATTTTTTTAAAAATAATTTTCCTAAATTTTGATTGGGGCAAAAGGCAGATGTCTGCCTCATTTTTCCCTTCCGGTGAGGGGCGAGGGGTAAACGTCATGGGTGTCGGACTTGTTGGTATTATGGTATGCAAAATCTTCTCCATAATGCATTCGACTTCAACTACTCCCATGTCAAATCATTTTGCAGCCTAAGAAATATACACAATTTGATGATGCACCTAACCGCCAGTTTACGACTATTAGGATTTCCACGTCTATGGGAATTTAAGGGAGATAAGACAATAAAATCAACGCCTAGATCTGAGCAACGTCCCTATAGATCTCGCATATCGAGACTTTTAAGAAGGTCGTTTACTCTATCTGTGACTTGGATTATGGTCTGAGTCATCTGAGGACGTATTCACCTATAGAGCTAACAATGCTAACTATAACATGTAAGCTCTATTATATGCTAGAATTATCAATGTCAACCATTAACCCATGCAATGATTTATCCAATTGTTAGCTCTATGGATATAGGCATCTTGTCAAGATTTTAATGTAATTACTGTAAGTCTAATCAACGTACTAGGGTTAGGGATTTTTGTTGCTCTGGGTGAAAGAGTTACGATACTTCTCGATTGTCAAGTTGTTGGTTTGGAGGTTCAAGATTTTGAGGCCTTCCTCGTAGCATCAATTTTATGTACCTATTGGTTCCATCCAGTTTTGAACTGTGTATATGCTCACATGTGAACGCTAGCTTATTGGTTCTACCTTGGCCATGCTTGTAGCTGAAGTGTTATTCATGAGTGTGGTTTTGTTTGGTGAAATTTAATTTACAATATTTATTTGAGATTGTTACACCTAGTCTAATGATGGCTCCTTGTTGCATTTGACGGGACCGATCAGGTCTGCATTGGCTACAACCATAGGAGACTTCGACGTTACCAGCTCACAACCCCTTTTATGTCTGCAATTATTTCAATAATGTGTAATGGCTATTGTTTCTATTGCTTTTTGGTGTTATTTGGTATTAATCATCCTAAGATTTTATTTTTTTGTGTGCAGCTTCAAGGTGCCAACTCTGGTAGGGTTGATCTATCTATACATGGACGTGAGGGATGCCTATGAACTTGAAGGCGTGAATCCCTACAGGTAATCTCTACCTCATTTTCACAATGATAAGCTTCTTTATAAATATTTACAATTTCACCAATCCTCTTGTTAGGTCTAGAGTTCACGATGGTGGCTTAGCAACTCAGGGATACAACAGGTACTCGGGTTCCATCACTAAACTCTTGTGTAATTAAATCCGTGCTTCCTAAGGTTTCCATTAGATAGTTGCTAGGCCATACTAATCCGTTGAGTGTGGAATTTATGAATCCTTCGTCTTTCGATTTCCCTCACCGTAGTTGAAACTCTATGTTGAGGCATGTAAAACTCAAGATGTAATGTGTCGGTATGATGGATTTGGGTCATGCCCTGCTTACTACTTCGAGGCATTGTTAAATGTTCTCTTTGATCCATTATACTATATTTTATCAAACAATTATCAACTTGACTATTTATTTTGATTGTTTGGATTTAGTAACTTCCAAAGCTTAAATATATATTTTTTTTGTTATGTAGCTTGGGACTACATTCTTTTGTTTTTATTAGTTTAAGATGCATATTGATTAAACTTATTGTATCTACTCTGGTAGGAAGTTTATATGGTTTTCATTAGTTAGGTAATTTCAACTTTAATGTAAGGCAACAACTGCAACATAATCATTGTAAACCGCTAATTGTGAAATAATTATGCATAATGAAACAAATTTCGCATTAGTAAGTCATATTTTTAACTGGGCATGTAACTACTCCTTAGTGCAGATTATAGAACACTCAACTATCCCTAAAATAAAATAAAAAAAATTGATCTTATCACTTCTAAATGGTTTTTTCATTCCAAATTGATTCAGAAGTTGGAAAAATGCACTCACATGAATCAAAAGTATTTTTGGGGATACGCCAAAATTTAGATCACCTTGGCTGAAAATTGTTTATATTGATTTCCTTGTTATCAAACACCATGCATATTAGACATGGGTGTTGT
This sequence comes from Larix kaempferi, assembly GCA_027924585.1. NCBI lineage: Eukaryota > Viridiplantae > Streptophyta > Pinopsida > Pinales > Pinaceae > Larix > Larix kaempferi. The sequence goes on from BSBM01001073.1 coordinate 9,584,253, forward strand.
TATCATATTTTGGTTAAGAGTATGATGTTTAAACCGTATTAAATTTTGATGAGATGAGAGAAGTGATGATAAGGAAACGTGAGTCGTTCAACGTTGGCAGTAGCTATGGATTTATAAAGGAACTAAATGTGTAGTATTTTAAAGCAAATTTTCTATTTTCAAAACCATGAGTAGTAGTGAAGGAACTAAATGTGTAATTTGTCTCATAGTTTCAAAGTAAATATTTCACATCTTCTATCTTTAAAACAATTTTGAATATTAGTAAAATAACTAAATATGTATTTTTAAAACAATTGAATATAAGTTAAGGGACTAAATGTGTAAATATGTATTTTCTGTCATGGTTTTAAAGTATGTTTTGTTTCATAATTTTAAAGTAAATAGTTCACATCTTCTATTTTTAAAATAAATTTGAGTGTTAGTAAATGAACTAGATGTGAAAACTTGTGTTGTCGTGTGGTTTCAGAGTATTTCACATCTACTCTATTGAAAAGGTAGGAATTGTATGAGTATTTCGCATTTATTCTAGTGAAAAGGTAGGAATTGCATTGTATTTCATAGGGATATACCTAGAGTGGACTTTTAGGGGATATGATTATTGAGTATGAAAATATTTTATTGGGGTTATTTTCTTCCTTCATTTTAAAATTTAGCTCTCACAAAGATGTAATATTTTCTTATTAAGATTGTACTTTGCCACTATGAACAATAAGCATTGAGCAATGGTGTAGCCAATAACACATACTTTAGGCTATACACAGTGGGATGTGGAGGACTCCACGATTACTCTGAAGTATACAAGCCTCCACTGCAACTGGGAAGGTCTCCACATCCCATGGTGTATACCTTTAAGTCTAAACAATTGACAATGTTACCCTTATTGTTGTATGAGGATCAAATCACTATTGCAATAGTGGAGGCCTCCATTTCCCAAATTGTATACCCTAAAGTATATTACTTTAGTTGTGTTACTCATCTTCTTGCATGAAGATCCACACATGATTTTTTTTTTAAATTTTGATATCATTATCTAGTTACACAAGACAGACACTTATTGATGATGCTTCCACATCTCATGATGTACACCCTTAAGTATATTACCATTCATTGTAATATCACTCTTGCGTGTGGATCTATCTGCCTGTAAGGAGCAAGATTATTTTAGCTGATGTAATGTTTTTATAAGGTTTCAAATATTATGTATTAAATTAAATTTAAAAAAAAAAACGCATTTATTTAATTTTCTATTGGTTTTTTGTTTGCTGAAGTTTGCCTCCCCAAGAGGGGGCGGGGGGCAGACTTTTAAAATATTCAAACATAGTTTAGAATTAAAACAAAATTTTAAAATATTTATTAATAAAATAACTTATACCATATTTATTAATAAAAAATTTAAAGCAAAGTACCCTGGCATTTTCAAAGCAAAGTATTCTAGCATTTTCAAGTATTGCATGAGCTAATTTGTTTACAATTTATATAGACCAATAATTAGTTGAGAAGGAACTTACTGGATCGCATAGAAAATGACTCACATTTACCATTTACAGTGGCAAATGAATCCAAATATGTCTTTTCGTCTACATCCTTCTTTCTATAGCCTATTAGAGGAAATTTGAGGTCTAAAATGGGCCTTATAAGAAAATGAGCCATCATATAAGAAAACAAGCCAACCATAATTGCTTCATGAGTTGGAATTGAAGAACCAATAAAATTTCAATAAAATGAGTCAACCATAATGGTTGACTTGAGATATTTGTCATAAAAAAATTACTTTTTTGTTCGTATTTTCAACATATCTCCCTGTGTTATGTCATCATCACGTTTTTCAAGTATTTCTTGTTTTTGGGGCAGGGGGGTCTGTCAAAAGTATGCAGTGTGGGTACTCATTGGATGCGGAATTCCAACGAGTGCTTCCGCTCAAAATTTGAGTAAAAACACAAGGAGATATGTTGAAAATACGAACAAAAAAGTAGTTTTTTTCTTTCTTCCTCCAAAATGAATAAATATTATTTTATAATTTTAACTATTTTTTTCCTTAGGAGGCCCATTTTAGACCTCAAATTTCCTCGGCGGCTAGCTATCATCTTATAGCAAGAGCTATTGACAACGTTAGGGACACTCCCACCTCATGGCTCTTATTTTATTATATATCAATAAGAGACCCTTTGTTATACAAAATGGGACAACATAAACTTTACAATAATAGAAATGTCAACTTGCATGTAATTGTTATGCTTATCCGTAACCCATTGTCTTTCAATTGGGACACTATGTCTAGCACATTATACAAAATATTTGATTTTCACAAACAAATATTTCAAAATATACAGCAAATTGCATTAACATCCAAAATATATGGATCATCATTCTTCACTGGAATTGTTGTCAGTGCTTGAGCCACTTGCATGACTTGGGTTATTTGGCTAAATGTTTTGTTTATTGTCTCGGTTATTTTCCTCTTCTGCAACTTTCTTCTTCAAACATAAAAATAAAGTGTAATGAGTGTATCTACAATAGTGGGATCACATGAAAATCTACATTAGTGGGAATAATGAAAATTAAAATAGATAGTATACATGAATGTAAATTGAGAAGTGGCGTACCATAGAAAGAATTGAGTCTTGAATGATACACATTCTTTCAAAACCAATACATACTTTGTTTTCTACAAGTTTTATGCCCCGTAAGAAATCATAGATTTAATATAAATGGTTTTTGTTGTTCTATCACTTATAAAATGAGAGAAGTAAAGCAACATAGACACTTACAAATTCCACAATTAATTTTGGATACACCAACATATATTGACAACCCATACTCAACTCAATGTCAATCAATTCTTCCAATGGTTCTTCTTTGTATGTTAACAGTTGTTTGAAGACATCCAAGGATACCTGGTGTAAAAAAAAAAAAAAAAAAAAAATCACAACTAATATAAAATTGTAAGTTGTTATTAGGAAATCACAACTACTCACAATCTTTGCTATCAACCCCTTTTTTTTCATTATCGTCATGTTTTATGCATTGAATGGGTTCCATTTTGTTTTCTTTTATGCAACAAAATAATTGAAAATTAATATTGAATGTTAAATTAATTAATTAGATGTACATAATAGAAAAATTCAATGATTTCATACATTTGAAGCATGTGGTTGTTGAGATGGATCCTCATGTGATGCAATTATGTCCATTTCCTTGACCATCACCTTGTACACTTTTTTGGACATCCCTACTGCCATATTTTGGATATCACCTCATTCATCCTTTGAGATTTTCATAATCTTCCTGAAATTGTAAAATAACATTAAACCATGTTTATGCTCATATGAATAATAAATATAGCATAATTAATATTAATAAATGAATGTTTTGTAGTAATAGGTACATATTCTATAAAAACATGTTTAGGAATATTACTTTTGAAAAATTATTTTATTTCTTGTATGCTTTTTCTATTGTAAGTTTGAGTGGTCTCACTGGCCATTGCTATGGAAAGGCCTCTTGTAGTTTAGATATAACCTGATTCTTGGAATCATTGGATTGATTTATGTATTGTAAATGGAAAATATGTTTATATGTTCTTTCCACTATATCCCTCGTAATTTTATTAAAAAAAATTCCCCTTTCATTCACTTCCAGCGCCACTCTAGATTAGCTAAGGAACAATTCGGATAAAATATATAGGCAGTCGCAGTCAGGTTCGACAAATGGGACATAAGAGCTTTCTATGCAACCACTTTGAAATGCAGTGGGAATGAAATAGGTGGGAACATGGCAGCCGATGCAGAGTACGGTTACCACTGCCGCAGTTATCAACATGAGTCAACAAATCAATGCAAATAACACACAATGATTTCTCTTCTTCCTGTTCCACAGCCACTTCATCTAATTCAATGGATTCACACATTTTCTCTAGTATCAATCGGGGAACATTCGCCAGTATCTGTCGGTCAGCATCCTCTGCTTCTTCATCATTTATTTCATCATCTTCTTCACGTATTTCATCATCTTCCTGATCGCTTATTTCATCTTCTTCTCTCATTCTTTCAAAATTTATTCTATATTATTCATCACTAATTATTTCATCTTCTTCTTCCGTTCTTTCATAATTTGCTATTTCATCATCTTCTTCACTTGTTTTATCTTCTTCTTCATGTGTTTCGTAGTCTTCTTCCATTTCACAAGTTTCCCTGATTTCGTCATCTTCTTCCATTTCAGAATTTTCCCTTATTTCATCATCTTCTTCTCTCATTCTTTCATATAAATTTTGAAACGTTATTCTATCTTCTTCCTCACTTATTTCATCATCGTCGACCTTTATTTCTTCCCTTATTTCATCATTGTCTTCTTCACTTATTCGATGGAATATTTCACTTATTTCATCATCTTCTTCACTTATTCCATCTTCTTGTTCACTTATTTCATCCTCTTCTTCCATTTCAGAATCAAATTCGAATTCTCGGAATACAACAGGATGTGGTGGCATTGCTATTACCGCACGACGCACGGCGCGCCACGGATCAGTCGTCGTCGGGCGCATACACCCAATAAATGGGGCAAGTTCAACTGGCACCGGTATCCCTGCATGATTGACACCATTTCCAGATCCTAGCACCCCACCTTGCACTGCCTCGCCGCCATCATTGACACTGACAGCACCAATTTCAATTCCTGGTGCCCCACTTTGCACCTGCTAGGGCACAGGCATTTGTGCTTCAATGCCTACACTAAGTCCAAATACTGGTGCCCCAGATTGCACCTGCTGCCCTCCATCATCCACTGCACCAATTTCTTGTGATTCTACACTACCACCTGCAATATTTATTTCAATTTGTCGTTCTTCTGCATTATAGCGAGCTCGTCTTTCCATAATCTCCCTTCTGCTAAAGGACTCAACGAAAGAAAGCACGTTTTAGTATTAAAGGCTCCTACCCCAGCGGGCCAGCTGCTTCTTTCTCCACCTTGTATTACTGTTCGCTAATCACGACGCTTCTTCGACTGCCATACGAGTTATTCTCTCAGCTATATATAACTGATATTGGGTGATACTCCCAACCGCATGGGCTTCAAGGTAACGTCAGCCCTAAGTGCCCCTCATCCCACATGTTTGGGCTTCCAGGTAACGTCAGCCCTAAGTGCACCTCATCCCACATGTCTGACACGCCAAAAAAGAAATGCCCCTTAAATCCCACAGATATGACACACCAAAAATGGAATGCTCCTCATCCCATATACACTATTACCCATCATCTCCTTCCCCAAAACTCAAGTTGGACCATTTCAATGTGGAGCTTCTAGTTGTTCTTCTCTCTATTAGATTGGAAATATAGGGGAGTACATAATGCTAGGGTTTTTTTTCTTGGCCACTAATTCCACTAGCTAATAAATGCACAAGAACTTGCCTATATGTGGACAATCCTAAATATTCTTTATTTATACTTGGATAAGAGTCATACTTGTCATACTTCAACCTCACTATTTTGGGAATTTTTTTATGAGTTTTAGTCCATTTTAAGTTGATCCATATTATAGGCCAACCATTTTCCCTTCAACAATGTTAATTTTATGTTAGTATAATGGGTAGCTAGGTCATTTTTTTAAAATTCTCATTAATTTAGGTGGCTCAAAAAAGGACACTTGAGGTTGGAGAGGTTGGACCTCATTTCCTTTGTGAAGAGGTTTTTGAGGTCAAATGTGTCCAAGGAGGGGTCCTTTGTCCCACAAACAATGGGATCTCATACACCAAATTGGTGTTGGCTTGGTTATGACCTTAAAAATATATTATTATTATTATTATTATTGCATTTTTTAATGCATAATGGATTCACTACCCTCAAATACTCCTATTCAAATATCCCTATTGCACTTAAATTGTGCGATCTCAACAACTTATATTTGCAATTCCAAAAAAAAATATAAAATTTTGATTAGATTTTGACTAAAAATAGTTGAAAAAATATAACGATGAAAGGTCCAAATCCATTTTGGTGGTGGCTATTTAAAAGTAAAACAACAATAAGATTTTGGCGGTAGAGAATAGATACCAAAATAAGATTTTGGTGGTAGGGAATATATATGAACTAGTAATGAAAACTCATATATAAAGAAATTAATATTCATTTTATTGTCTAAGTTTAATTAAAATATGGTGGCTAAAATAATTAATTTGTGCAAATAAAATTATCCTAAGGTTCTCAAAAATAATTATTATGGGATAATTTTGCCACATGAGACCCCAATTCAAGTTTGCAAGCAAAACAATAGTCAATGGAGGATTAATTGAAGAATGTTTCCCACTTAATTAAGTCAAAGGGGTAATTATGAAAGTAGTTGGGCATTTAATGAGTAAATAGGATCAAAAGGGCGCATTTGACAAATTGGTTAGATGTGGATAGAGTTAGTTGAGGAAATTAGAAGGTGCATTCATGTGTGTTAACACCCAAATTGACCCCCAGGTCATAAGAAAGGGTAATTCGAGGTAACCACTAACCAATATTTGGACTGATGTTACTGACCCAACACAGTCTGAGAGGGCTCTCTCAATAAACTAATGAAAAACTGGAAATAATCAAGGTCGTCAATCATGAAAAAGGACACCAACATTCATTCCTCAAGATGTTCTGTTTAAACTTATGCAGAAGGTCAGATTTCTGTAAGACAAATTTTACTCTTGTAAACCATTGGTTGGAGAACAAAAGGGATCTATATTGGGCAATGGAGTCGATTCAAGTATAACATAAACATTATCATCAAATGCTTAGCAGATACATTCACATAGAGGAAAGGTAGCAACTAGCTAGTAGTCAAAGTGATTTAATTGGTGAAAAAGAAGAAAGATGAGCAATCCATTGATATAAGGCATACACAGATGAATCCTATACCAACTTTAGCAGAAATAATTTGTGAAATACTTGGTAAGAAATGAACAAGGCATAATCTCTATGAATCTCATTCAGATGCTACACTGAACCAAGTACGAAGGAATGTTAACAATATGGATTAACAAAGGAAAGAAACACATATCACGTAGAAAAGGAAAAACAGACTACCAGACCAATTACACAGGAATCTCTGAAAAACGCATGTAAGCTTCTAACGATTTTATTCAAGGAATATCTCAAAATAACAACAGTGGGCAAAATATGTAGAGATTCAAAAGTTCTCCCCCCTTTTTTCCATTTGAAATTATATGGAACTTATAATAGCCTGGAGCCTCATACTCGGCCCATTTGAAACAGAAATTAGTTACAAATTCAGGGACACCTCATCACAATTCAGATGTCACTATCATGAAACAGAAAATATAACAAGATAAGCTCTATTGCTTTCTTGCATTTACCGGTATGTTGTTAAACAATATAAAAAATATTAAAGTATATGTCCAATGGTGAAAATTCATTACATAATGGGCAACCCACTACCACGTCCTGGAAAATCAAAATCCTAGATATATCCTAAGCTATTCTATCAAAAATAAATTGGTGTTTAAAAATGCACAAATCTGAGATTTAAGGGATAGCATCTTCCAGCGGAGCATGATAGGTATATTTCATCTTCCCGTATTTCTCTACAGGTGCCCAAAGTTCAGGTGCTGGGATGTCATAACTTGTCATCTCTTTCTCCAGGACTCCGATGTTGAGTTGATCAACAGAAGACATAGGTGGAAGCCCTTCCCCGATAGAAACAATCTGTACAGCATCTCGAAATCTTCGTCCAGCTTGTCTATTAGGATTTTCCCTAAAAGCGGTTGGCTCAGGTGTTTGAACTTGGAATGATCCATCCACTTGCTAGTCATCAACCTTTTATGCTTACTTTAGGGAATCAGCTTTTGCTTTTCATCCCAAAATGCAGGAAATCCCTTTTCTACTAGTCCTTCGAACTGTCCTTTGAATTTTGTCAGCTATTCATTCATTTCACTGGCTTTGGCTTCCACAGCTTCGACCAATGCGTATTTTCCTAGCATTATACGCAGTCTCTTTTGGTCTTTTGTGCAGTTTTTCCTTCATAGAAGTGCAACTCTTAAAGATGTCAGTGACTATTTTCTCCTTTGTTCTCATGAGATCCAGATAAGGTCTGAATCTCTCCACCTCCTGGATAATTAAATCCCAAATCAAATGCTTGCATCCCTGCATAGCTGCTCTCCCTGTAATCTACTGAGAAAACCTGTTGTTGTTTGCCACTAATTCCTTGCATTTTTGCAGTAGTTCATTTGTCCCTTTTCCCTTACCTCATTTTCTTCTTTCAATCTTTGATTTTCCTCTTTTATCTCTCGTATCTCACCATCCTTTAGGTTGATCTAGGACATGGCCTGCACAATGTTGTTTGTACTATCCTTCTCTTTATTCAGGCCTTCGCTTTCCTGTTGTGAACATACGTTTGACAAATTGCTTTTTAACTCTTCGATCTGACTTTTCAAACTCATCCTTTCTTTCTCCCAGCATCCTTCTTTCTCTGCGAACCTTAGCAATTCAGTTTTATTATTGCTGATCTCCTTGCGTAAACCTTCTTTTTCTTGTATCAGCTTTGTCTCTTCGAGAGCTTGTATTAACTGGGTGTTGGGAATCTTCATTCTCTTCTGTAGGGTCTGGATCAAATTGTCTTTGTCCTTTAACAACTTATGGATTGCTTTGCCTCCGTCGCCATTTTCAATTAAATCAAACTACAGCTTTTTGATATGCTGCTGAAGTGCTTTATTCTCTGATCTTTCATGTTTTAACTGGGTATCCATCTTATTTACAGTGACCTCCAAATTAGAAATCTTCAAGGCTGCTTCCACTAGATCATCATATAGACCTTCTCCGATTTTCCTGTGAAATTGAATCCTATCTGGCAAAGGTATCTTCTTCCAGTCTATCTTTGCTTCCATCATTTTGTCTTTATCAGATATCGTCAGATTGAAAGTGTGTGTCTGGATATTTCTACTTGTTATCAAAGACGCTCCAGTTTTAGACAAATTCCCCACAGTGGGAATTAGTTCAAAAAGTTTCTTTGCATAGGCCTGCTTATTTTTCCCATGGTACTTAAACATGTCTTCTTGGGATTTAAATCTGCCATCCTCATTCCCTCCTGTTGCATCTTGGAATTGGTATTCATGGATTTGGATAACTGGGGCTGATGGCCCTTCTTCCTATTCATCCATATCACTTATCTGGATGATTAACTCATCTGGTGTTTCCAATTTGAGTCTTTTCTTTTCAATTTCTTCCTCTTCTTATGTTTCAGTAATTTCCTGTGAATCTCTCTTCTCGCATACTTCCTGAGTATTAAACAGCTGGTCTGTTTCCATAGGATCATCAGCCGTGATTAGGGCTTGTATTTGTAAATCTATATCTCCAGCCTCTTCGGGCTCTTTGGGCTCATACTGCAATGAATTTCGCCCCTTCGGCAGCCCTTCAGCTTCTTGGTGTTCCCATGCCTTCAGACCATGTTTCTTCTTTCTTTCAACTACGATATGCAGAGGATCATATGCGATCGCTATATCCTTTCTGAACCCCATATTTCTCAATAACCTTTCCACTTCGCTAACAGCTTCTTTAAACTTTACAATGAAAGGGACGACTTGCCAAGGGAGCTTTATATCAGAACCTTTCTTATATTGCCCAAACTGCTCTTCTTTTGCAATCAACCTCTGCCGGATGAACTCAAGGTCAAAAATGCTGGCAAAAAGTATGGTTCATGTACAAAACCATACACCCTTATCATTGTAGCATCTTTTATCAAGAACTAGTTGCCAACGGCTAGTTCATCCTTCAACTACATCAGGGTTTGCATCTCTGGTAGTACCCTGGGTAGTTCTTCTTCAAACATAACTTTATACATAGCAGATAGAATATAATTCATGTAATTGAAAGCATTATCCTCCAAATTCCCTGTAAAGAGTATCTGAGAGAACCTTAACTCTTCTATACTGCTATGCAGCATCATTTTGGTCAAATATGCCTGGAATCGAAAAAATCTGGTATTTTCAAAACAACTTAACTGTGCATGTATTTTTTCTGCCAAAAATTCCTCATACTTGAGGGATGGTACTAACTCACTTCCTGCCTCCGGGGAACTAACACTAATCCTGAATAACAGGCTTAGTTGTACTTTAGTGATCCATAAGTCTGAGTCTAAACCTTAAATGAGCTATCAAAGAGAAAACCGACTGGGTGTTGTCATTAAAAATGTTGACGTCCAGTGGGTAGGGAGTGTTTGCAATTTCTACATCGGGTTTTAAATAGGTATCAAGGAAAGCTTTACGGATTTCAAGGGAAATTTTCCTGTACAGGGTAACGACTGATTCTTCGAAGGAACTTTCGGGGGCTAGGGATGGGGACTCTGGTACGGCAAGGGTATTTCGGATGACGGCATCATCGATACTACTGACGATTTTGGACTTTTTGGCGTTCATTATCACTCGTTGGGGTTCTGAGTAATTCAATGAACACCATGACACAAACTCTGGGAAAGGAATTATCTGTTCCAAGAAGAAAAAAGATGAAAAAGGACTGGTGGACTCTATGGACATCTACCCCTTGTTCGAGCAGGGCTTTCAGCCTTCTTTTAACCTCTGGTATAGGGAGCCGAAGTTTTGGGTCAAACACATCACAGTCCTTGCCTTCTAGGGTTATTCTGACCTTAGAACTAGTAGAAACCTATTCGTCTGCCATTCTATGATTATAAAACACACTAAACGTTGTAAACAAAGGAGTTTGGGACCCTACCTGTCACGGGAAGCTTGAGAGCGACCTTTTCACTTGTCGTCCTTTTAGGCTTCTGCACTTCCAGAAGCTTCCAACTCCGACAGGTCCAAGAAAGAAATGCTTATTTTCCACATGCCGCTTTATATATATATAACTTTTTCGAATAACTTATGCTCGCCTTTGCCAGTTGTCCCTCTTTTCCATCCGTTGATCTGTTGGGCGTTGCTTCCGGTCCGTTGATCTGATTCTTTATTTAACCCTTTTGATTTGACATCTTTTCTTCTCCACCGTAGGATCTTCTATGGGCTTTAAATCTTAGCCATCCATCTTACTTAGCCACATATAAGGATACGGTGGTATCGCGACCCGACTTCTGGTTTTGGGTTACCACTTAATCCCCCTCACGAGGTGTTCAGGTGGCGACACATGGCATATGGTACACACTCTCGCAACCACCTTCTCTGTTTATATGGGGTGCTCCTTTACCTTGTGATGATCGACGAGGAGCGTTTATCTCGACTTTAGCATATCTATAGAGAGGAGCTATCCAGGTGTCTAGTTTTCAGAACTTTCACGGGTGGAGCCCATTATGTTATCAACCTTGCATCTCCTGCATCCACCAGCCATAGATCTGATATCTTTTGTCGCAAGCCGTTGATCTGTTTTGATCCCCGTGCTGATGTGACAGTGAATCTTCCGCGCCGTTAGATTTCTGACCATGCATCCTGCGTCGTCGATCTGGTACCCCACCGTTTTGCTGCGATGGTATCGCAAGCCCTTTGGCGATTTCCACTTACCGTTGAAACTTTCGTGCGAGGTCTCCTTCGACTGCCATCTGTCCTAGTGGTTTATCTCTCGCGACCACTTCCTTTTGCATTCTTTCCGCAACTTCACTATGTGAGGGTGATTGGTGGGTCGTGGTTCTCTTTCGTGCACTGGATCAATGGTGGGAATCAGTTCGAACTTTATCTATCATTTTATTTCTTTTCGGACTATAAACTATTGGTCTTTTTATCCATTTTTATCATTCGGGCTACCTCCTTAAGCCTAGAGTGTCCAAACCCTCCATCCTCCTCATTATTTCTTTTCCAACTGAGCTCCTTCCTTGGCTTTAGCAACCTAGACATGATTCAGGAGGGGGCTTTAGCCATTTCTTCCAGGAATTCATTAGTGGGATCAATCCTTTTCTTAGGACTTGTGCAAAAATTTTATGGGTGCCATTAATGTGGTTAAAGTTGGTTAGAAGTGATAGAGGAAGTTAGAAGGCACATTTATGAAAGCCAAGTTGGTTGGACGGCACACTCATGAAGGTGGTCAAGCTATTATGGGCCACTAACTAACCAATCCATGGTTTTGGGACATCCATGGTATTGGATGCCTTTCAAATCTTAAAAGGAGAAACAAGTCGCACTAGCAAAGGTTGGCTATGTGTTGATAAAATTTTATTGTATTGGAGTTGCTTAGGCTTCTCTTTGCCTGGGTGATGCTCCCCTTGCATACCAAGAGGGTGATGGGCCCCTCATTTCTAGTTGGGTGATGTTCCCCTTCTAACATTGTATTCCCAATTGAGTGGATCTTTCCAATTCAACTGATCATAGAGGAGTTGGGAAATCTCTCCTTCTCATTGTGCTTATTTGTTGTAGATTATGTCATTTTTTCATATGTATTTTTCCTATTTCAGAAATTCCAATAATGCTCTAGTTGTTTCATGCTCTAACTTCTAGTAATACTGAGCAATAATTTTACTAATTAATGGTGGGTTGATCAATGATGCTTAATGTGTTGTGGTTGTTGTTCATGACAACCTATGATGTGTTTCTACAATCATCTATAGGATTAAAACTCAAAATTTTGTTCCATATTGAACTTCTTATCTCTTTCTCAACATTATATTTCCCCCTTGCTCATTGACTAGGAAATTTTTACTAATATTCAATATTTTTGTTGTATCTTGAGTTTTGTATATCCAAATCCAATTCTGAAAGCTGTTGCAAGTAGCTAATACCAAGGGCTACCTGTCCCAAGTGGAAAATATAGCATTTGTTTTCCCTAGGTACCGTTTGAGTTAGGTCGAAAACTGTCTTCATGTGTTGTCCACAAAATGTGCCTAATCTGCATTGTTTTGATCATATATTGAGTTCCTAAACTCAAAATGATTGTCTATAACTTGTTACAGGTAGGGAATATAGTATAGTATCCATTCCAAGACTCGGTTCCAGAAATTTGCCAGCCTTAGTGTGACTTGGAACCATTTGGAAATTACATATCTGAGCAGCCCACACTAGTTTAACCTTCCCATATCTTACCAAACAACCATCAAATCATCAGATATGAGTGCCAATCCTTTTCTGCAGTAGTGTGTGGGGTTCTAACCAGAGTCAAACTATATCCATAGTGCACCAAAAGTCGTTGGGTTTCCATATAATTCCCAAGGACTAACAACCACGCGATGTAGAGTCCATGTCCATGTCTCATACACCTTGTTATCCTATCATAATGTGCCTTTGGCGATGTAGAGTCCATGTCCATGTCTCATACACCTTGTTATCCTATCATAAACCTGCAAAACCTTCAAAACAAAGGTCAGTAACCATACCAAGTGTGCCCCATGCCTTGTTCACCCTTGAACCTAACCCTCTTTGGCCTAGCTTTGAGTCTTTGGAACTAGTGTGCCAAATTTCTGACTTTGGTACATTACAGTGGTATCAGGGAATGGTCCTCTACACCTGTGAACCATAAAAACTCTTAGTTGAAGAAATATTGCATAACACATCTTCAAGTTTGCAGACATGTCTTGGTATCACAAGAGGCCTACTATGCCCGCTTTCTTTCCTCCCCAGCCAACAAAAGAAGAGGAGCAACAAATGGCTAAGAAGAAACTGGAAAGGGTAATAGAAGCATGTGAAATATTCCCTGCGGCTACCAAGAGTATCTAGCATTGGGTAAGGATATTTTTGCAGCAATTACCTTTAAGGAATATATCTATTTCGAGTATGGGTTTTCGCCCGAAGGTGTAAATGAGAAATTTTCTGAGTCCATCAAACCATCAAGTGAGGAATCAAGATGTTCCACTACTCCAAGCAAATAAAAAGAAGACAAAGAAGACGAATAAGGTGACTCTAAACAAGATGAAGGTACAATCGTTACTGATGAGGGTTGTAAGCATGAAGAAGCCACCACCTGTTATGCTAAGGATCATCCAAACATGGATGAAAGAGTAACTACTAATGGTTGCTCTAGCTCTTCTTAGACACTTACTGATGGGCATCATGATGGGGTCCTTACTGATGAGCGCCACAGTTCTGCAGAGGCATCTACTAATGGATGTTATGATGGGATACCTATTGATGGGTGTCCAAATCATGATGAGGTACTTACTAATGAGTGCCCAAGATTTGGAGGAGCATCTACTGATCGATCATGAGATGAGATACCTACTGATGGGTATCATGGCAATGTTGGAACATCAGAAACCCACTTTATACTTGGGATATAATTTATTAATCATTTTTTATTAATTTCCTAAGTGTCAACTTGGTAAGTTGGCCTAGTTTTGTCTTTTATGGGACCACATGCTATCCTGAGTCACTAGGGCGCATGTATTTTCTGCTTTCTAGTGGATAAGGTAAAGCTAGTTTGACTTGGAAACTGTATCTACTTGGCCAATTCGATTTCCACCTCTTTATTCTCTCTAAAATTCATCATCACATTCCATTTTCATCAATTAGCTTCCATACCATATTTAGCTAATTCATGGGCATCTTGACTGATTTGGAATGTGCTTTTGACACCTAGGGCGTTTTCTAGCTTTTAGTAAGCATACCTTTTTTAGATTTTCAAACTTGCCTCTAAGGAACTCGACTTTTCTCTTAAGGATGTATTATATATTGTAAACATATTGATGAATAAACTGCATTAATTTTTTCTCAAGATATCTTCTCTATTCTTCTTCTCATATTCTTTGAAATATTCCAATGAAATTGTCTTATTGAATCGAGATCTAGGCAATCTAAATTCTCACATGGTATCAGAGCTAGTCTGATTCAAAGCAATTTCCACATATTTTTGCAGGTTATTTCCATCACTAGGAGTGCACCAGCATGGATCAAAATCAAGATCAAGTTGTGATTCTTACTCCCTTCAACTACATTGACTATAAGGCCCACATGATCATCCAACTTCGAAGTAAAGGACTCTATAGAGTCACTATGGGGCCTCAAACTAACCCAACAGTTGTTGCACTAAAAGATAAATGGTTTAATAGGCTTAATGAAGCTTATGGTTTTCTTTTCCTCTCTGTCTCTCCAGATATTCTATTCCATATTGATACTCTAACCACTCCAAATCAAGTATGGACAAATCTAGAGTCTCTCTTTGGAAAGAAAGATGAGCTCATAGGTCATTTATTGGAAATTGATTTGATCTCACTTAGTCCAAGCAATTTTAATTCAGTGGAAGAATTCATCACAAGATTTGAGAACCTAGTACTTCAACTCAAGCAGTGTGGTGTTGATAAGAAGAATGAGCAGCTAATTCTTACCATTCTGTCGAAAACAAGTCCTGAATATTCAATGTTTGTGTCTACATTTCATGCTGCAAAACTTGCACCTCCCAACTGGAAGATGCCAACCTCGTATGCATTCGTTGCCTCACTCACTAAAGTGAAGGACATTCTAGTTCAAATGGGGGATTTTAAACCCTCCAAGGACCATGCACTTATTGCTCATGGAGCAAAGAGTTCCAAGAATGCCAAATCCAAAGGAAAACAAAATATGTTGTCGGAAGAAGAGGAATCTGATGAAGATTCCAAAGCCAAGAAGATGAAGAACAAGAAAGAGAGATCCAAGTGTTCTTACTGCTGCAAAGGTACCCATTCTAATCAATCATGTTTAAGGAATAAATTAGACATCGTGACCAAGATGCTTGAAGAACATAATATTGGTGCTCCTGATTTTGCAAGAAAAGAACAAGGCAAGCTTTTTGTTGAATAAGAACAATGTCTCCAAGCATATAGTGGAATTGACTAAGGATTTATATTATTCAGACCAAAAGAAGATAGTAATCATGGTTATTAGATCATCAGTAGATAAAAGAGGGTCACTAGAACTAGGGGCCACCTGCATGCATTACATGTGGGCCATATTTCATGATGCATGCACATAAATACCTTTATTAAGCCTTCATGCACATAGAAAGCAATTCATGCAATTCGACTGAGAATTAGAAGAGAAAAGCAACCTAGGCATGCAAACGTTAGGCCATGCACTGTCAAAGTTATAAAAGAAGGATAAATTGAAGGAATAGCTTTGCTTATTGATTATTGATTTGAGAAGCCGACTTGGAGAGATCAGAGAGCCAGTTTGGGTTTGAGGGCACCACTCAACCATCAAGTGTATTTCAGTAGTTAAATCTATCTGCCCTAGTCACTATCAGGATTGGATCATCTAGATTCAACATTATTACTATCATCATACAAGATTCTCCAGCATTCAGTAGGATTCTAACTACATCCTGGAGAATGAGGATTCACACTCTCTTGCATGGGTGAATTGGACAAAGGAGGATAACTCATTTCTTGACAGATAATCACTATTTAGTCTACATGTTGCTTCTATCCTTCCGAGAGCACCACTATTAGCCTAGTTACTTAATAAAGGCTTCTTTTTCATCTTCAAAAGAGAAATCTCTCCATTCCATCATTCATAAGGGCGCCTTTCCTTTCATGGGTGACTTTCCTTGAGGAATATATCCGCCCTCTGACCTAGAGCTCATGCATGATCTGCATGCGGCTTCCATACTAACCAAGAGGGAAATATAACCCTATTAGCTTCATCCAGGAGAAATCTGACATCGTTTGATCACTCGTGCATCCATCCACATATTGAAGAAGGCGAATTCATACCAAGTGCACATTATTTGAGAGAAGACAACTCATATCTCAGCAATTTCTTCATGCATGGATTGCAAGCTTAGATTATATTGATCTACTTCAATTGTTGATACTATTGGTACATACATGCATATTTCTATCCCTACTTTATAGCATTTCTTATTATCTGCGTTATTTAGGGGTTGGAAAACCCATGCATGCTCATGCAAGCATAGTTCAGTACAGGAATTCATGTTTCCTTCAAGTATTGGGCCATAAATGATACTATCAAGCAACAACATCATCAGAAACTTCATAAACAGGAAAATTATTAGTTGGTATATTACAGAATACCTCCTAGATGACTCTGAAGGTCTTGTTTTGAGCAACCCCCTCAATGGGTTGTATATCAAGTGATTCTACCCTTAGCATAACCAGACCCATTGTTTGTTGTATCTAGTCTTTTCTTTTTTTTGTTTTACACCTTTTTTCAACATGAGCCTTGATATTTTTCTCTTTTGATTGGTATCAAATGGATCTCGCTCCCTCCTTTCATGTTCGTTTTCCTAATGGTGCAAGTAGGTGGTCCCGAAATATTGCCTTGACTGCATGGGTTATATACTCCCCTTTATACAAGTTGCTTAATCTCGATGGAGTGTGTGTCGGTGCGACCACCAATAACTAGGTTGAGTATGATGCAATGATTAGTCTCTTGAACAAGTATCTATCACTTTAGCATCTTCCTATACTCTCAGCTGCTTGTCTCCCAATTGAATAAATACTATCGGGTACGTGACCATTCCCTCTTTAGAATGTTCCTGTGCACTAAACAATTCGTTAGGAAGTTTGAGTTTATTTCCGCATGTCCCAAGGTGTTTCAGCAATGTTGCAAACTAGATGCCTAATGACATTCTCGAGTGGCACATCAATCATCACATCTAATAAATAAATCATTCACATGCATTTTCAAATTATTCTCATCCACATGTACATAAAGCATAACATACACATCATCACAACATATGTAAGGCCCATAAATAAATAAATAAAACTATAGCAATGCATCCATGTGCATATATATATATACAATCTCATGTCATAACATCCACAAATTAGTATGTTTATGTATGCATAGAGGAGCCTCAATAGCTTCCTCGAAAATACATAAGTAAGTACATCAACCAAAATTCACCATGCCCATAACTTTGGGGGGCATCTCCATAAGCTTCCAAGCTAGTCATCAGAGTGATAAGGCTCATCCTCCTCCATGTCCTCATTAGTGTCCTCCTCCTCTTGGAGCATTGAGTCACCTCATGCCATGGATCTCATGGCCTTGGAAGGAGTGACCCAGTCACTCTCGTTCCCATGAGTGACCCAGTCACTCTCGTTCCCATGAAGAGAGCGACATGTCCTTCATACGACGTCCCTTTTTGCACTGATTGCACCATCGAAATCAGTATTCCATGATGATCATAATTATTTAGACCTCTTCTAATTATCATGACCCTCACATTGGGACATTATTTTGGCCCACCTCAACTTGCGTTCCATCACGCAAGTTGCATCGAATTTGTATTTGTATGCTTTATTTGTATTCCAGAGGCAAATTTACACTTAAGTTATGTGGTTTTGTGTACAGATACATGTCATGTTGATGGCACTCCTCCCCATTGGTGACGCCAGCCTCTACAAGTATAAATTTCTAACTGGCATATAGGACATATTTCCCTCTAAAAATTTGATGCATTGGTCCAGTCGTTCCCCTTTATTCCTGTAGGACCGCCCCGGCTCTGCCTAAGTAAGTGGCCCAGCCCAACCACCTTTGCATTTGCCCTTGCTCGGCAATAGAGCCTTCCTTTACATGGGAAACCATTTTACTACCCTTTTCATTTGGATCCCATGCCATTCATATCCCCTTAGGATTGGGAGTCCCTTTAGTTCGACATGTAGAAATGAAGCCTCATGTAATCTTTCATATTGTCACTCATTGACCTATTGTGAACATACAATTTAACACCCTCAACAATGTAGGCCAAAAATATATTTTGATGTTTACCCGCAACATGAAGACAAAGATGAAGTACTGCAAGAGACATGATCTCTTAATCCAACCACTACTTTCCAAATGGAAGGTGTGAACGAAGACCCATGTAGCTCGCAAGTGGCAACTTCTACTTGTTAAAAGCTAATACCAAGTCTCCACAAGCATAAGGTCGAAGGGAAATATATGGAATGTGTGTTGTGTGCATTAAATGCTCCATTATTCATGATAAATGCCTAAAACTACAAAAATGAAGATAAATGGAGGAAATTAAGTTGGGATTCTCATCCCACATTGAAAAGTTACCTCTCATCACTCAAATCCTAAAGCTATTTAAGAGGCATTTGAGGTGAGGATTAAAGAGGATTGATTGAAGAGAAAAGTTACTATATTGAATTGGTGAGAGAGAATCTTTTGCTTCACACTTTTGGTGATCAAAGGAATGAAGGGAAAAGGAGGGTACCTAGATTGAAGGAGGAGGAAGCATCTCATGATGAAGTTGTAGATACTACTTTTCTTTGATTAAATGTGAAATAATTCAATTGTACCCAAATGATATTGTTTATCAATTTGTAGAAAGTAAGATCTGTTTTTGGTTTAAGTGTCATATGGAATATTGTTTGTAGCATGGAGAAAACATATTGTGTTTTAGTTTTGCAGGTACTAGGAGGAGCATTGAGGAGAAACCAACATTGAAGAATAAAAACAAGACGAAAGGAATCTAGAAAAATCTTCTCCAAACAAGAAATATTCAAGAGGTATTCTCCTTTCTCCAACCCTAACTCAAACCCTTGAAAAAATCATAGATATATCCATGGACAAATTTTTTTAATCATCTTATACTACTGACAAGAGGATTCACCAACCCCTTGGTAAAGGAGAAGGATCTCGGCCTAGCTATCTAGCTCTATTGTTGAACTAATCCCTATCAGAATGACAACTCCACTGGTTGGAGGGACTTGCTTTCTAGCATTTCCTCTCTAAAATTGTTGGTCATCTTTCACATATGCTTTCTATCTATTTTTGCTTCAAGTCAAGTTAAAACCCTTCTAGGAGTGATTAGGGAGCTTTTGGTTTCATTTGGAATCACTATACCATGTCTGATGGTCAATTTTTTTTTTATTTTTCACTCTTAGATCAGCTTTTCGTCAAAATATAGGATTGTCTCACCCCCCAAGTTATACACAGAGTGAAAATTCATCATTGCCACTCCTTGCTCAGTGTTAGGGGGCAAAAATCCCCTGTATTTGCGCTTTTTGCTTGGGAAAACAGAGCGAAAACTCATGTATATGATTTTTTGACTTAGGGTTTTTTTTGTTGTTTCAATTATGCTCTTTTTCCTTGGATTGGACATCTATGAAATGACCTTTATTACATGAATTAACACTCCATTTGATTTATTTATCATTTTTAATCGATCTCTTAGTGGCCTTTTTGCTTATATTTGCTCATTCCCGTAAGGGGCAACCATTGTAGGATATTGCTTGTTGATAAGCTCTCAACCTTCAATTGGTTTATTTTATTGAGTAGGTAGTCCTATAAACCATGTTAAATCACATTCAGAAATATATTAGAGCATGTTTGAAGGAATTTGAACTCTTAGGTCTTGGTTATTTTGAATTTGGGTCACACAAAATCCAAGAAAAATGCTTAGTGATTAGGTGTTTTTTCTTTGATAGAATCCCTAAATTGATGCTTCAACAGTAGTAATTAGAAGAGATCGGTGTCTCAATCACCATTTTCTTTGAAATTACAAAAATTGGCCCCTCCCTTAATAATTTTTAAGAACATTTGTTTTTGAATCGAAAAGCTAGTATTGGGAAACCTTTGATTGATTGCTTGAAAATGCTTTTTATCACTTGTGTTACATAGAATACTTTGATTGGGAAGGGATGTCTTTCTTGAATTTTGTAAATTGTGGAATGTTTGATTTGTTTGAGTAGGATATAGGCATTTAATGAGGCATTTTGTCCCTCTAGTTTGAAAATTTTCACTTCATTGTACCCAAAATGTTACAAATTGCATAGTAATTATGTTAAAAATTTTGCAATTGGGAGTGGTGATTAGACTTTTAGATCTGATATTGTAGGATTGGATCATGGTTTCAATCCTTGATTCTATTCTAATTGTATAGCAATAGGTCTAGAAGTCCCTTATTTTCTAAATTTGTCAAACTAATACCTCCATCAATGAGAACAATTGCATTGGAATTGTATACAATTTGTTGATTCGAAGGATTTGATTAAATACTTGATCAACTGATTAGTATGAGAGATATTGGTTTCAATCCTTGATTTTTTTTAATTCCATTTAAATCTCCAAAAGATTATGAGTTTCAATTGTTTTTTTATTAAAAGGACAAGTATTGAGTGACTTGCATTTTGCTTACTTTAGAAAGTCCTTTATCGATTGGATCATTTAGAAACCTTTTGTAGGAGTATATTTACATTGAGATTTCAGTTTTTTAAATAAAAATATTTGAGCCACGAGTATCCTCTTTGCTCGCACTTTAAAATGATATTGAAAATTAGAAAGTGGATCTCAAGTGTATTAGATTAGTTTTGAATTTTGAAGCAAACCGTTCTAGCCACGAGTATCCTCTTTGCTCGCACTTTTGAGTGAGCTTGCAAATGAGAAAGTGGATGTCAAGTGTAATTGATTAGGTTTGAATTTTGAAGAATAGTTCTGAGCCCCGAGTATCCCCTTTGCTCACACTTCCATGTGAGCTTGCAAACGAGAAAGTTGATCTCAAGTGTAAAGAGAATTAAATTCAATAATTTGAGAATAATTTTCAGTTTAGGAATTCTAAAATCAATGAAATTGCTTAGTGATTAGGTAATTTTCTGTTTTGGAACTCTTGAATTGATGTTTTGAGAAATCTTGAATGTTGTTTCATAACTCTTAAATTTCTGATTTGAAACTCTTCAATTACTATTTTGGAACTCGTGAATTGATATTTTGAAATTCTCAAACTAAATGTTTTGGAACATTTGAGTTGATGATGTCATTGATTTGGAAGTTTAATTTGAAGAGAGTTGCATGTAATTTGGAAAGATTTCATATTACATAGGATGAACCTCTTACTTTTCCATAGTTTAGAGAGTTCATCGAAAAAGGATAGATTTGTAAAGCATGCTTGCATTGATTGGTTCACCCATTGAGTCAAAAACATCACTAGTTTCACTATCACTCCTGAAACTAAGCAAACTACCTTTAAAATGGGAACTTAATCTAAAATTAACCAAGATTTTATTTTCATATCACCAACAAGATTAGGCTAGGGCCTTGGGTTAGGATTGGATATTTTACACTCCAGGGCCACAAAATTATGAAACTAGCATTGATTAAAGAGAGCTTAAATCATGTAGTAGCAGAGAACACTTATCGGGAAAGCGCATCTAAAACATGCATCAAGCACGAGATCAAGCATGTAAACAATGACTTGGAGGATTTCTTATGCAAGAAAATCATGCGGTGTGTTATGATTCTATAAAATTGAAGGATCATGAAAATAATTATGCCACACATGATTTGGAACTTGCAATCATAGTTCATGCCTTAAAGATGTGGAGGCATTATCTAATGGGCAGAAAATTTGAGTTGAGAACATATCATTGTGGTCTGAAATAATTATTTAAGCAACCAACATTAAATGCTAGGCAAGCTAGATGGTTGGAATTTTTATTTGAGTTTGATTTTGAAATCAAACACATAAAAGGAAAAAAAAATAAAGTGGTTGATGCACTTAGAAAAAATATGCATGAAATGCATGTGGCAACCATCACAACTTGTCAATCAGATTTAAGACAGTAGATTGTTAATTCTCTTGTTGAAGATGAAGTATATGTGCACATAAAGGAAAAATTACAGCAACAAAATTTTGAAAAGAGGGATGAAGGGTATCATTTGGAAGAGGATGGACTTCTTATTTATAAAAACAGAATCTATATTCCAAAATGTGGCAAACTTGAGGAGAATTGTTATTGATGAAATCCCTAAAATGCCATACTCTGCTCACATAGGATATCATAAAACAATTACTACAGCTAGGAAACAATATTTTTGGTTGGGGGTGAAGAAAGATATTGCTGAGTATATTTCAAGATGTATGAAATGTCAGCAAGTGAAAATTGAGCATCAACACCCAACAGTTTTGTTGCATCCTTTGCCAATTCCAAAATAGAAATGGGAAGTAATTGTAACATCCTGATTTTGACCGTGTTGCATTAAACTTGTAAACAATGTAATATCATTATAAAATCATGGTGAGGGGCTTAAGTCCAAGGCCCCACCATCGATTTAGAATTTTATGTATCTGTAATTAAAATTCGATGCCTAGGGATTGCATGTTATCCTCGCACAATAGAAATTACAAATACCATGTAAATATGTATTCTAATAAAATACCCACAACTAGCTATGCAATGCAACAAGAATAAGAGGGAATGATTTTTACAAGGAATAGGGAGGTAAAATATTTAAACCCTTTAACCAATAGCGTCAAGCCAAGTGTCAATGATAGAACCCATGAACCATCAACTACCCACATTAAATTTTGCACCCAATCATTTATTTCTTCCAAGAGTTGGTTGAGGTAGTTATTCTTTTGGGAAACGGAAGGTTTGGTTGTCCAATTTTGTGTATGGGCAAGCCACCATTTTGGGAAAATCGTGTTTCTCTTCTTGGGCAAGAAAAAACCCATGAAATTGCTCCCTTGGCCATTATTTAGGCATGGGTTTTTCTCTCTCACGCAGTCTGAGCTTGTTGGGCATTTTCTTCCACGTTTGTGTTGAGTATTCCCTCATTTTCTATAGTCGGGAAGTCATTTTTGTGTGGCATAATGACTGAGAGGAAGGGAGTCACGATTTGGGGGTCCATAGAGGTCGTTTCTTCCCTCTAAATTCCCATATACCCATTGGAAAATCGATTTTTTCCAACAAGCCTCGATTTCCCCTCTAACAATCTAATTTTGGGGTGCTCGCGATTTTGGAACATTCATGGAAACCATGTTTTGTGAATCCCATAGTTAAAAACGTTTAGTTGTGCCCAACATATGTGCTTGTTGTGTGTGGGAGAGAATGTTGTGGTTTGAGTTATATGTATCCATTTTTTTGGCTTGAACTTTTGAGTAAGAAACTAAGAGTAGAAGAGGATTAGAAATGGATTGAGAAACTTAGTGAAGAGTGTAACCTCGCAAAAATATCAAAGGGCTTTGGCTACTTTTCTATGCACACCCTGAAGAGCACTAGAAGGGAAGGTATGGCCTAAGGGACTGTGTAGCAGTGAAGGGAATACTTCCTTGTGTTGGGTGTGTAGGTATTGTGGGTGCCAAGTTAGCCAAATCTTGTAGAGGTACCAATAGCTCTGTGGTTGAGCTCACTAGCTTAGCAATTCCTTCCTTTCTACTACCTTAATAGCCTGATAAACCCAGTTGTGGACTGGCTTGGCTGAGATGTGTTATATATTAGGCTATGTGTGAGTCTATTGTTCCCTTGTCCTTGTAGAAATCATGCCTAGCTCGGGGGTGGAAGTTGTGTTGAGTGATTGATGAGCACAGCTGGCCTATGGCTGGGTGGAACGTTGTAGTTGCATAGACAGTTGCTCGGGACATCTTCCTATCAAGATAAGTACTCTCTTGTATATCATTATGCAATGTTTTAATCAATGCATGTTTTAGTTATGATGGCAATTCCATGCTAGATGTGTGTAGCATATTTTATTTTTGTTGTGTTATTTGTATGATGCATCTGCACACCTGTAAATTTGGTTTCATTTTACTTGTTTTATGAATTTGATGATGATGGCGCTTGAAAAGTAGAAATGGCCTAGATTAAGTGTCATATTCCCTTCCTTGAGCCGGATCGATGGGAGGCGACATGACAATGATTTATTACAGTTTTTCTAATGACTGTGAAAGAACATGATTCTATCATGGTTCTAGTGGATAAATTGTCAAAATCAACACACATTATTCCAGTTAAATCCACATACGAACTAAATGCCATTGCAAATATTTTTATGAAGGAAATTTTAAGATTGCATGCATTGCCTGGGGCAATAATTTCAGACAGAGATACTAAGTTCACTTCAAATTTCTAGAAAATCCTTTTTGCAGATTTGGGTACACAGTTGAACTTTAGCACTTCCTACCATCCAAAAACAGATGGGAAAACAAAAAGAGTAAATCAAGTTCTTAAGGACATGCTTCACATGTATGTGATGGACAAACATTCCAAGTGAGAAGATTATCTACGCTTGGTAGAGTTCGCATATAACAATGGGAAACAAGCTTCGTTGGGCATGAGTCCATTTGAAGTTTTATATGGTAGGACACCAGGGACATGGGATAATCCAGTGAACAAAATTGTAATTGGGCCAGAATTGCTTAAGGAAATAGAACAAGAAGTTGCAAAAATTAGGCAGAATTTAAAGGCATCCCAAGATAGATGGAAAAGTTATGCAAATAAGAGTACAATGCATAGAGAATTCAGTGTTGGGGATCATTTTTACCTTAGAGTGAGGGCAAGGAAGAGTTCCTTGGAGCTTGGATGTTGTGCAAGTTGTCACCAAGATATTGTTGGCCATTTGAAGTTCTTGAAAACATGGGGCCAGTTGCATATAGAATTGCATTTCCTGCTAATACTAGAGCTCATAATGTTTTTCATGTTTCTTTGCTTAAGAAATATGTACATGACCCTAACCATGTGATTAATTGGGATGTGATTTAAGTGGAGCCCGAGGGAGAGTTCCAAACTGAGCCACTGTGCATCCTAGACAGGAAGGTAACATTGCTCTAGAACCAAGCCAGCGGACAGGTAAAGGTGCAATGGAAGCACTTCGTTCCTAATGAGGTTACGTGGGAGTTGGAGGATGCCATGAAAGAGGCATACCCATTTTTGTTATGATTTTTAGAAAACACTGAGGACGGTGTTATTCCAAGGGGGAGGGGATTGTAATACCCCCAGTTTTGACTTGGAATGTATTTAATCACAATTATGCAAATGATGTAAATATGCTAGTATGGATTCCTAGTGCGGAGCTCAAGCCCAAGGCCCGACTAGAGAATGGCTAGGCATGTATGATGTATATATTTTTTTATTTGCACCATACGGTTGGCTTACTATGCCAATTCGAAATGTATGTAAATATTATGTTGAAAATTAATAAAATGGTCCAAGATGGTTGTGTAAAGAGCACTAGAGGGGCTATGATTCCAACAAATTGGAAGAGGAAAGGAGGCCTATGGGGAAACCAAATCCTATGTTGCCAAGTGTCAACCTTAGAACTCATCCAAAATTATGCCATGTGCTTTAATTGAGCCAATTACCTTCTCCTAACTATTAAACCCAATCATTGAATGCATGTGTGAGGTTGGTGGGGAAAGTCATTTGATGTAGTTATTGAAGCATGGAGGTTGTGACAGTTATGCCAGTTGTCAACTGTCATATTTCTTCTATGGTCAGAAGCTATGTCAGTTGTATTTTCACCCTTACCTCATATCCTTGGAGTCAACACTCTTTTGATCATTCTCTCATGCATGTTCCTACACTATGTAGAGTTTTGCATTGTTGTTCATGACCATTACCAGACTATGTTTAACTCGAAAATTCGAATTTGGAGGCATAGCTACATTTTTGGAAGGGAACATAAATGGTTGCAAGTGAACATGGAGGTTTGGAAAGCTAGGAACCTTTACCCATTGAGTTATGCTACTTTTGGATGCTTGAGAAGCCATGGATTAATGTTGCGGGAGGTTCTCCATTGGCATATAGCAGATTGGGCTCTTATTGCACATACTGGTAAGCACTGTAAGGGTTGGATTTCTTGAGTGAACTATGGATCCGTGAAGAGAAATGCCTTCCTTATGTTGTGTGGGGCAGTTGGAAGGAGTTCCATGGATGTGATGGCTTAGTGAGATCCATGTAGAGCTCAGCTGGAGTTTTTGGCTAAGCATAAAGAGCAGAGTGGGTTGTGGGATGAGAGAGAATAGTGTGTAAATGTTTCCTTCGCTTTAAATAAATGTCTTGTTAAACGCAAGAATAGTTAAGAATTTCAAAGGAAAAATGACGGAGAATCTAAAATAAAAACTTACCCTAATAGTCATCCTCTAGGTCAGAACCCATGCAATGATATTGTCCAGGAATTAGAAGAGAAGTCTCTATATTATAAATTGTGGCCTGCGTAATTGAGAAAGGAGGGAAGGAACTAATGTATTATTGTTATCTTCATACAAGTACAAATTTGAAGCGGTAAAATCCATCTTCTAAGTAAACTTCCAACGTAAATAAGATAATGGCTCCATAAATGGGTAAGTAGTAAAATATAATTGATAAGGTGGTTATTAAATTACAATGAAGCTCACCCTTATAGGCTTGAGAATATGTAGTGAAAGGTTACACCCTTTCACTTAATTTAATTAAATAAACTATAATTAATATGTTATTTATATTCGTTACATTGCCTTCCCCTTAAGGGAAGCTTTGTCCTCAAAGCTTATTGGAATCAAATGATTTTTTTGTTTGAACCGACATATCTAGATCCTTTCTTTAGTACTGGTGACACTTGATGAAGTGAGGCGATAAAAGTTACGAATCCCAAGGGAGAACTGTCGCATCTTCTCTGATGTGGTCCATCCGAGATATATTTTTATTGGAGCTATTTGATTTGGTGTTCTTAATTGTCTTGCAACATAACTCCTCTATGTATGTTCATTTTGACCCTGCCGTTGGTCAAAATTCCAATAATGCTCCAATTGTTTCATGCTCTCACTTCTAGTAATACTGAGCAATAATTTCACTAATTAATGGTGGGTTGATGAATGATGCTTAATGTGTTGTGGTTGTTGTTCATGACAGCCTATGATGTGTTTCTACAATCATATATAGGATTAAAACTCAAAATTGTGTTCCTTATTGAACTTCTTATCTCTTTCTCAACATTATGTTTCCCCCTTGCTGATTGAGTAGGCAATTTTGATTAATATTCACTATTTTGCTTGTATCTTGAGTTTTGTATAACCAAATCTGATTCTGAAAGCTATTGCAAGTAGCTAATACCAAGGGCTACCCGTCCCAAGTGGAAAATATAGCATTTGTTTTCCCTAGGTACCGTTTGAGTTGGGTCAAAAACTGTCTTCATGTGTTGTCCACAAAATGTGCCTAGTATCCATTGTTTTGATCATATATTGAGTTCCTAAACTCAAAATGATTATCTGTAACTTGTTACAGGTAGGGAATATAGTATAGTATCCATTCCAAGACTCAGTTCCAGAAATTTTCCAGCCTTAGTGTGACTTGGAACCATTTGGAAATTACATATCTGAGCAGTCCACACTAGTTTAACCTTCCCATATCTTACCAAACAACCATCAAATCATCAGATATGAGTGTCAAACCTTTTCTGCAATAATGTGTGGGGTTCTAACTAGAGTCAAACTGCATCCTTAGTGCACCAAAATCCGTTGGGTTTCCACATAATTCCTGGGGACTAACAACCATGCGGTCCTTGTGACCATCTTGGGCGTGATGCACACATAGAATGTGCCTTTGTCAATGTAGAGTCCATGTCCATGTCTCATAAACCTTGTTGGCCTATCATAAACCTGCAAAACCTTCAAAACAGAGGTTAGTAACCATACCAAGTGTGCCTCGTGCCTTTTTCACCCTTGAACCTAACCCTCTTTGGCCTAGCTTTGAGTCTTTGGAACTAGTGTGCCAAATTTTCGACTTTGGTACAATACAGTGGTATCAGGGAATGGTCCTCTGCACCTGTGGACCATAAAAACTCTTAATTGAAGAAATATTGCAGAACACATCTTCAAGTTTGCAGACATGTCTTGGTATCACAATAGGCCTACTATGCCCGCTTTCCTTCCTCCCCCACCAACAAAAAAAGAGGAGCAACAAATGGCTAAGAAGAAACTGGAAAGGGTAATAGAAGCATGTGAAATATTCCCTGCTTCTACCAGGAGTATCTAGCATTGGGTAAGGATATTTTTGCAGCAATTACCTTTAAGGAATATATCTATTTCGAGTATGGGTTTTGGCCCAAAGGTGTAGATGAGAAATTTTCTGAGTCCAGCAAACCATCAAGTGAGGAATCAAGATGTTCCACTGCTCCAAGCAAATAAAAAGAGGACGAAGAAGAAGAATAGGGTGACTCTAAACAAGATGAAGGTACAATCATTACTGATGAGGGTTGTAAGATGAAGAAGCCACCACCTGTTATGTTAAGGATCATCCAAACATGGATCAAAGAGTAACGACTGATGGTTGCTCTAGCTCTTCTGAGACACTTACTGATGGGCGTCATGATGGGGTCTTTACTGATGAGCGCCACAGTTCTGCAGAGGCATCTACTAATGGATTTTATGATGGGATACCTATTGATGGGTGTCCAAATCATGATGAGGTACTTACTAATGAGTGCCCAAGATTTGGATGAGCATCTACTGATCGATGATGAGATGAGATACCTACTGATGGGTATCATGGTGATGTTGGAACATCAAAAACCCACTTTATACTTAGAATATAATTTATTAATCATTTTTTATTAATTTCCTAAGTGTCGACTAGGAAAGTTGGCCTAGTTTTGTCTTTTATGGGACCACATGCTATCCTGATTCACTAGGGCGCACTTGAGGGGATTCTAGATAAGAGTTCCTGAGATTATGTTTGATTTCTTTCCATTCCTGGATTAAAATTGTGCCTCCCTACTTTAGACAACTTTATCATGTATTTTCTGCTTTCTAGTGGATAAGGTAAAGCTAGTTTGACTTGGAAACTGTCTCTACTCAAGGCCAATTCGACCTCCACCTCTTTATTCTCTCCAAAATTCATCATCACATTGCATTTTCATCAACTAGCTTCCATACCATATTTAGCTAATTCATGGGCCCCTTGACTGATTTGGAATGTGCTTTTGACACCTAGGGGGTTTTCTAGCTTTTAGTAAGCATACCTTTTTTAGCTTTTCAAACTTGCCTCTAAGGCACTCGACTTTTCTCTTGAGGATGTATTATATATTGTAAACATATTGATGAATAAACTACATTAATTTTTTCTCAAGATATCTTCACTATTCTTCTTCTCATATTCTTTGAAATATTCCAATGAAATTGTCTTATTGAATCGAGATCTAGGCAATCTAAATTCTCACATGGTATCAGAGCTAGTCTGATTCAAAGCAATTTCCACATATTTTTGCAGGTTATTTCCATCACTAGAAGTGCACCAACATGGATCAAAATCAAGATCAAGTTGTGATTCTTACTCCCTTCAACTACATTGACTGGAAGGCCCACATGATCATCCAACTTCGAAGTAAAGGATCTATAAAGTCACTATGGGGCCTCAAACTGACCCAACAGTTGTTGCACTAAAAGATAAATGGTTTAATAGGCTTGATGAAGCTTATGGTTTTCTTTTCCTCTTTGTCTCTCCAAATATTCTATTCCATATTGATACTTTAACCACTCCAAATCAAGTATTGGAAATTGATTTGATCTCACTTAGTCCAAGCAATTTTAATTCAATGGAAGAATTCATCTCAAGATTCGAGAACCTAGTAATTCAACTCAAGCAGTGTGGTGTTGATAAGAAGAATGAGCAGCTAATTCTTACCATTCTGTCGAAAACAAGCCCTGAATATTCAATGTTTGTGTCTACATTTCATGCTACAAAAATTGCAATTCCCAATTGGAAGATGCCAACCTTGTATGCATTCATTGCCTCGCTCACTAAAGTGAATGACAAGCTAGTTCAAATGGGGGATTTTAAACCCTCCAAGGACCATGCACTTATTGCTCATGGAGCAAAGAGTTCCAAGAATGCCAAATCCAAAGGAAAACAAAAGATGTTGTCGGAAGAAGAGGAATCTGATGAAGATTCCAAAGCCAAGAAGATGAAGAACAAGAAAGAGAGATCCAAGTGTTCTTACTGCTGCAAAGGTACCCATTCTAATCAATCATGTTTCAGGAAGAAATTAGGCATCGTGACCAAGATGCTTCAAGAACATAATATTGGTGTTCCTGATTTTGCAAGAAAAGAACAAGGCAAGCTTTTTGTTGAATAAGAACAATGTCTCCAAGCATATAGTGGAATTGACTGAGGATTTATACTATTCAGACCAAAAGAATCATGGTTATTAGATCATCAGTAGATAAAAGAGGGTCACTAGAACTAGGGGCCACCTGCATGCATTACATGTGGGCCATATTTCATGATGCATCCACATAAATACCTTTATTAAGCCTTCATGCACATAGAAAGCAATGCATGCAATTCAACTGAGAATTTGAAGAGATAGCAACCTAGGCATGCAAACGTTAGGCCATGCACTGTCAAAGTTATTAAAGAAGGATAAAGTGAATGAATAGGTCTGCTTATTGATTATTGATTTGAGAAGCTGACTTGGAGAGATCAGAGAGCCAGTTTGGGGTTGAGGGCACCACTCAACCATCAAGTGTATTTCGGCAGTTAAATCTATCTTCCCTAGTCACTATCAGGATTGGATCATCTAGATTCAACATTATTACTATCCTCATACAAGATTCTTCGGCATTCGTCAGGATTCTAACTACATACTGGAGAAGGAGGATTCACCCTCTCTTGCATGGGTGAATTGGACAAAGGAGGATAACTCATATCTTGACAGATAATCACTATTTAGTCAACATGTTGCTTCTATCCTTCCGAGAGCAGCATTATTAGCCTAGTTACTTAATAAAATCTTCTTTTTCAGCTTCAAAAGAGAGATCTCTCCATTCCATCATTCAAAAGGGTTCCTTTCCTTTCATGGGCGACTTTCCTTGAGGAATATATTCGCCCTCTGACCTAGATGTCATGCATGATCTGCATGCGGCTTCCATACTGACCAAGAGGGCATTATAACCCTATTAGCTTCATCCAGGAGAAATCTGACATCGTTTGATCACTCGTGCATCCATCCACATATTGAAGAAGGCGAATTCATACCAAGTGCACATTATTGGAGAGAGGACAACTCATATCTCAACAATTTCTCCATGCATGGCTTGCATGCTTAGATTATATTGATCTACATCAATTGTTTATACTATTGGTACATACATGCATATTTCTATCCCTACTTTATAGCATTTCTTATTATCTGGGTTATTTAGGGGTTGGAAAACCCATGCATTTGCATGTATGCTCATGCAAGCATAGTTCAGTATAGGAATTCATGTTTCCTTCAAGTATTGGGCCATAAATGATACTAGCAAGCAACAACATCATTAGAAAATCCCTAAACAGATAAATTATTAGTTGGTATATTACAGAATACCTCCCATATGACTCTGAAGGTCTTGTTTTGAGCAACCCCCTCAATGGGTTGCATATCAAGTGATTCGACCCTTAGCATAACAAGACCCATTGTTTGGTGTATCTAGTCTTTTCTTTTTTTTGTTTTACACCTTTTTTCAGCATGAACCTTAATAGTTCTCTCTTTTGATTGGTATCAAATGGATCTCGCTCCCTCCTTTCATGTTGGTTTTCCTAATGGCGCAAGTAGGTGGTCCCCAAATATGGAACTCTGATCATGCATTTTATATCAATAAACAATATGGACCATTAAATAAAGAAGTTATTAAGTATATTATACAAATAAATTACATATCTTCAAAATAATAAATTATTATGTCATTTCAGTGAGTTTCAATACACAAAATGCACTGTTAAGTTGCATACCTAAGCACATTGGTGCATCATACGTGAATGCATCATTAACCAGAAAAAAAGTTCATATATTCATTTGCTAGTACGATTTTTTATTATAAAGCACCAGTAATTCAAATGGTGTGCTTTTGAGAATAACTCACTAGTGCGTTATAACTTCTCGACCGCACTGTGAAATACGTAAATGTTTAAAAAAAATATCAGCCCCGACATTTCCAGTGTGCTAGTACTATAAACACATCGGGGCATTTAAACAATTGGAACGCACTGAAAACTGCATAAGCATTTTTTTAAGCATTTTTTAAATTAAAAAAACGCTCACAGAGTCGACAAGGTTTCAGATTCGACCCAAGAAGTGGTCCCATCGGTCCAAATGCCTTATATATAAAACTACAAACCCATTAAATCTAAAATACCTGAAAAGAAAAATCTTAGTTGTGAAACAATAGAGGGAAAACAAGGGTTTCAACAAGAAAATGAAATGAAGCAACAAAAAAAGAGGAGTTTCAACGTTGAAGGTAACTATGCTTTTTTTTTCTTCTGAATTTGTTTAAAATCTAAATAAGAAAATAAATAAATCATGCATTATGATTAATAGTACTAATTTACATCCTTGATATTTCTAATTTGCAAGGTTTTGTTTGATTCATCATACCTTACAAATTTTGATCTTCAAAATAACGTGGTTGCTCCAAACTTCTCCTTGGTAAGTCTCTCTTCCAAAACTCTCCCATCAAAAATTTTGGCAGAATAATGAAAAAGTGATTAGTTTTTTTTAAATACCTTATACAATTAGTTTTTTATATTGAAATTCCCACTCCTTTTCCAGTTTATGGGAAAAATAATTTGTCTGATTTTTTATTTTATTTTCTAGACATTGATGCGTAATTTACACAGGTGCATTAGTGCGTCAAAATAATAAATGCACCATACAAAATTATTTTTATAATTTTTCCACAGTACCAGTGCTACAGAAATTTATGAATGGACCGATGTGTTAGATGTTTCACGATGCACTGTATCAGCATACAAAAAATAAAAAATATCATACTACGGTGCGTATTAAAAATACAAATGCATTGGCGCACCTTTATATCATAAGCACGTAGTTATCAACCAAAGTGAAAATTACATAGATAACTATATGTTATCAAACATAGCGGATAGTTTCATTTGTGTAATTTTTTTAGGATGTTCCAAAACAATGCGTCATGGTTTATCAGCATCGATGCGTCCATTTACTCAAGACGCACTAATGCGGTTGTATTATTATGGCGCATTGTTTTAATTAAAAATCCCTGTGAATTTTTGTTTCAACTTAAAATGATATATTCATCTCAAATGTTATTTTAGGATTAAACCACACCAATTACAATACTTCATATTATACATATGTTGCTCAAAATCACCTTATTCTTACAAAATGGTTTCGAAAATATATTGGAAGTTAGATTGTGATATGGCTCTCAAAATTTATTTTAGGATTGTAGACACATATTGATTATCGATTTGACTCAAACAAAGATTGAAAATGATTTAGCTTTTGATTAAAAACCTCACCTTTGCGTTGAAGTTCATGACCAATGCCGAGAGACAGGTGAACCAGGCCAGTTCCTCATTATCGAGACCAAAAAGGAAACTTGTGTATTGAGGGTTTATTGTTTATGTGGAAATGTCAGGGCAACCATGGCAGCCGAAGGAGAGAGCTCGACTCTCCTCTCCTCCTCACCTCTCACAGTCCAAATGGTGTTAGAACCCTCAAGAAGGGTTTGTCATTTTTCAACCACATGTGTGATCACATGACACTCTTTAATGCGCCAGCTAGTTAACGTTAATGTCTTTTTAGAAAACCCACTTTGTATAGTTTTTAACATCCCTTTCACCATGGTCCAAAACTAATCACCATTACATTAATTCTACACCTTATAACGTGCTAAGTTCATCATTGGATCAAGACTTTCCTTAGGGCTTTGAGTTAGCAAAGTTAACACTGAACAGATGACTAATTTATACAAATTGTCATTCATGGAGTAGAACAGGGTCAAATATCTGTAACCTGTGCAAAAAGGATTTTTACATGCATTAGTTTTATAAGCTAAGTAAGTCTCGAAGACTACTCAAAGGACCTTGGTGAGCTTTAAGAAATTAATCACATTCAGTTAAGCATGTCATCTTAGAACGATTACGAAATAACAAATAAACATCATCACAAAATGTAAGACATATCAACATACTATCTGCGAAGCAATAAGTTCATAGTCATGATGGTGAAAGTGTAGTTACTCTTTTTAAGTTACGACACTTGTGGATCAGAACATTCAACGAGGCAAAGCCTGAACAAATAGATAATTAATACATACATATATAAGTCTATGTGATACATAAAAGAAAGCATGAGTATCACAGCTTTAACTTAAAAAGAAGTTTATTCAAAGTTTTGTCGACTAAATTACCCACAAGGATTCTTTTCACATAGATTTCCTAGTTTTGTATTGTACATAAATAAAATAAAATAAAATAAATAAATAAAATAAAATAAAATAATATATATACGATTTTGAGGGATTTTACAGGTAGAAATTAATTGCAGTCTTTAATGTAACTCAGTAGCTTCTAGGTGAAGCTATCTCAAGTCAGTGGTTATGCAATTTATATATATATATATAAGAAGATAATTGAAAATTAAAAAGAGATGTGTGAGGGAAGAAGAGAAGAAGCGAAGAGCTGTGAAGTGTATTAAGAGCCCAAGCTTTGTAAGAAGTGAAAGATCAAATTAAAATCTCATCTTTGGACAAGTTACTCAGTTTTACTATGGTAATGTATGTAATATACATAAGTCCATTTACGGGTTGTAAAAGAAATCAAGATTTTCAAATAGTTCACAGTGGTAAAAGTTCTATTTTAACAACGAATAACTTTGCCTTGATTCGACATGCTTTCAGATTCGACCCAAGAAGTGGTCCCATCGGTCCCAATTCCTTATATTTAAAACTACAAACCCATTAAATCTAAAATACCTGAAAAGAAAAATCCTAGTTGTGAAACAATAGAGAGAAAACAAGGGTTTCAACAAGAAAATGAAATGAAGCAACAAAAAAAGAAGGGTTTCAACATTGAAGGTAACTATGCTTTTTTTTCTTCTAAATTTGTTTAAAATCTAAATAAGAAAATAAATAAACCATGCATTATGATTAATAGTACTAATTTACATCCTTGATATTTCTATTGTGCAAGGTTTTGTTTGATTCATCACACCTTACAAATTTTGATCTTCAAAATAACCTAGTTGCTCCAAACTTCTCCTTGGTAAGTCTCTCTTCCAAAACTCTCCCCTCGAAAATTTCGGCAGAATAATGAAAAAGTGATTAGTTTTTTTTAAATAACTTATACAATTAGTTTTTTATATTGAAATTCCCACTCCTTTTCTAGTTTATGGGAAAAATAATTTGTCTGGTTTTTTATTTTATTTTCCGAACATTGATGCGTAATTTACACATATGCATTAGTGCGTCAAATAATAAATGCACCATAAACATTTATTTTTATAATTTTTCCACAATACCAGTGATACAGAAATTTATGAATGGACCGATGCGTTAGATGTTTCACGACACACCGTATCGGCATACAAAAAATTAAAAATATCATACTACGGTGAGTATTAAAAATACAAATGCATCGGTGCACCTTTATATCCTGAGCACGCAGTTATCAACAAAATTGAAAATTACATAGATAACTATATATTATCAAACATAGCGGATAGTTTCATTTGTGTAATTTTTTTAGGATGTTCCAAAACAGTGCGTCCATGGTTTATTCGCACCGATGCATCCATTTACTCAGGAAGCACTAATCCGGTTGTATTATTTTGGTGCATTGTTTTAATTAAAAATCCCTATGAATTTTTGTTTCAACTTAAAATGATATATTCATCTCAAATGTTATTTTAGGATTCAACCACACCAATTACAATACTTCATATTATACATGTGTTGCTTAAACTCACCTTATTCTTACAAAATGGTTTCAAAAATATATTGGAAGTTAGATTGTGATATGGTTCTCAAATTTTATTTTAGGGTTGTAGACACGTATTGATTGTCGATTTGACTCAAATGAAGGTACAAAATGTTATAATATCAAATGGCCAATTCTTCAAATTCCACCTCATTGCATATTGTTCAATGTTTAGCGATTCCTGCCTTTCCATCTCTAGTAAGTTTATATTTTATTTATATTTTGATTATCTAATTGAAGTTATGTTACTTATCCATGTGAATATGAATAACAATGTATTCTATTATTCAGGATCCCGACTCAGGATTGAGTTTAGATGCACAAGATAATCCACCATTTGCAAAATTTCATAAGCTCTTATCAAGAGCAAGATACTGCAAGTAGTTGGTAGAAGAAAATGGGCAGCCACTTTACCTCTCCAATTGTAACATGCCATTTTCCAACCACAATCTTGGTTCATTGACGGTAATTTGTTGTGAGTTGGATCTCTTTGCTGACACCCTAGTAATATGTGGTTGTTCAAAATGTCAAGGGTTGAAGGAGAACCCTTGATGTGTCACGCGCACCAATTATACTAATGATCGACTACACAATGTTGATGGTCTAATACCCCCTAGTATAGTAAAAAATCCAATAGGTGATATAGAAAAGACACGTAGAAACACTTCCTTATGCTCATTTTTTTAAAATCCGGAAGCCAAAACAACTATGTTTCCTCCTAAATTGACCAATCCCTCAACTTATATTCAGTCAACTGAAAATTCTAGTGATCCAAAGTATGATATCAATGCCACCCAAAACATCTCTACTAGGACATCCAAAAAATTGCATGAGTTGAGAGCAAAAATGTCCAAGTACACAACAAGGTCGCTCCAATTGTTGGAAGGTAGCGTTGACTTCTCTCTTCCCATGAATTTGTAAAGTAAATATCAAACTTGTTACAACCGTGCTTTGTATGGCGCTTGGTCCTCTTCTCTACCTTTTCCTGATGTTGGAACCGAATTCTCCTTTTGTGTAAATACTTTTATGATTTCCAAGTCTAATATAGATGTTGCAAATCTTCGATTTTTTATCCTTTCACATGGACTCGTTCCTCCCAAACAGTCAGTAGCACTTATTCCATTTTTCGGTCCTATCTATTGTTGGTCGGATTACTTGAATATTGTTAAATACAAACATAGCATTTCCATGTAGTATGTGCATGAATGGTTATGTTTCTGGAAACTTTAATAGGAAGAACCTGTTATATATTGATGGTTTTCCATGCACTCATGGGAACCTTATAGGTTCATAAATAGTTTAGGTGCTCTTTATTTTATGCAAATTGTTCATTTGAGGAACACTTCAATGACCAACAGTTCTTTATGAAAAGGAAAACATCCATATTTGTTGTTGTGCATGCAATACTTAGTTTGTTGCATGGAGACGAGTTGTTATTAAACTATAACTTATGTAAACCACCAATCACTTGTCAGAGATGCCTTGCATTCGGACAAACTTTAGACATCCACTTTGGGCATAAAACAGAAAACATTTACTAATTGTATTTTTTAATTTTCAATGGGATTGATGTTAATGTATTGCTCAAATAGAAATTTTGTTTTGTAAATTGTTTGTGGTTGAACATTTACTATTGGAAATATTCTTGTGCTTCTATAAAAATTGTTTGGTATGATGTTGGAACAAACCAATTACATTGTGCTTACTAATATCATCGATGTTATGTTCAATATTTTTGAAATCGGGATTCTAATGATGTTCGACTTGTCTACCATCTTTTGTTACACCCCACTACAATGTCAAATCAAGATAACAATACAAAAAGAGTGCAACTTGGAGAGGAAGCATACCAAGCATGGTTGAATCAACCACCTATTCAATTCCCATTGTGTCCATACTCACCAATTAGGAATGCCTACAGTTATAGTAGTTCTTCACACGTTGGCAATGGAGGCAATGAAATAGACGTTGGTATGGATAAGTTCTTACAACATGTGAGTGCCATGGATGCAATGTTGTTAGATGCATTCCAAGAAAATGAGCTAGGGGATGACGCTCATATCACTGATACCTTCTTCCAAATCCTTAATTCGGCTTCCACCACCCCTCTCTTTGGACCTGACCAGTCAAATTCTACCTAGACAGGGACAATAATGTTACTATACAACTTGAAAGCAATGTATGGCATGTCAAACATGTGTTTCTAGACACTTTTGAGGTAACTGACCATCAACTCCCTTATATTTTGAGAAGTCTTGTCACACAATCAACATTGAAAATGGTATACTTTATGAACATTAAATGACATTGTACATTTATATTTCCCACTAACTGCAGGTTATTCAAAGATAAGGTACTTCCAAGTGATAATGTCTTGCTCGACAGTTGCGAAGAGGCAAAGAAAATGTTGAAAATGTTTGGTGTTGAGTACATATCATATTATGCATGTCTAAATGATTATATTCTATATCGAGGCGAAAATGCAGACAAAGAGATATGTCCAAAATGTGGACATGACAGGTACCATGAATCAAGAAACAAGGCTAAAGCACATGGTCCTCCTCATAAGATATTGAATAACATGCCTATAATCCCAAGGATTCAAAGGCTCTTTCGTTGCAAGAGGGATGGCATGCCTCGCACT
Organism: Larix kaempferi; assembly: GCA_027924585.1. NCBI lineage: Eukaryota > Viridiplantae > Streptophyta > Pinopsida > Pinales > Pinaceae > Larix > Larix kaempferi. The sequence goes on from BSBM01001073.1 coordinate 9,623,212, forward strand.
GAAGTGAGGTAGGGGTTATGTGAATCCCAACATATTCAATAGCCATGAAGCATATAGAGGATACATGGCCCAATAAATTCAAGGATGAAGTATAGATCCTTTGATTGAGCATAGCCATGGATGGCATAAACCTATATTCTCTCCAAAACACCAACTAACAAACATAAACATAAACATTATCATACCATAATAAACAAAAAAATAAACATCATTTTAACCACCTAACAAACATAAACATAAACATCATCATACCATATTAAACATAAAAATAACCATCATCATAACAGCATAAACATAACCATAAACATACCATAATCATCATTTTCACCACATAAACATAAACATACCATCATCATCATTTTCACCATCTAATAAACATAAACACAAACATCGTCATACCATCATAAACATAAAAATAAACATAACACAAGTTGTATTATATAACATAACCATCACACACATCTAACAAACATCATCTAACCTAACCTAACATACACATCACCTTCAACACATAAATAAACATCAACTTGAAAAATGTAGTGTGTGTGTGTGTGTGTACACATGTGTATATATTAACATGTATAAGTGTATATATACATATATGTATATATAATTGTTAGAACATATCCGGTCCACCTACGGAGCCAGAGGCATTAGTACCTCTCCCACCAGAGCTAGAGGCATTGGCACCTCCACCAATAGAGCCAGAGGCATCAACACCTTCTCCAACTGAGCTAGAGGCATCGACACCTCCACCAGTAGTGCCAGATGCATCAGTACCTATGCCAGGAAAAAGACGAGCCTGGAGAGAAGCATAGATAGGTCCATGAGGTTGAATCATACCTGTTGTGGTCATCGTATCTACAATCAAGGTGGTTGGAGAAGGAAATTGTGGATGGTCAAGTTGATGAGGAGGATAGGCTAGTCGGTCGAGTAGGAGTAGATGAGGAGATGGATGTGGTGGGTCAGGTAGGGGTAGATGAAGAGATGAAGGAGATGATGGAGGAACAGGTGGATGATATGCCAAATCTAATGGAGGAGGAGGTGGAGAAGTTGTCGGAGTTGATGGAGGAGGAGGTGGAGGAGGAGGACCTCTACCCTCATCATATGAGGAATGGTCATCCCTCCTAGCATCTAAAAGGATGGATGTACTGGAAATATGTTGCATCAAGTTCCTCATATCAAAAGGAACCATCCTCCATATCTCTATGAGGTCAGAGTGTCACATAATATCATGCACCCGTACATGTTGAACCCCATGTTGCGCCAATAATGTTGATAACCTATCTGACACAACCTATTCATACCTATCATCAGGCCTACATCGAAGGTCATGTCTGTCCAACTGTGGCACCTCAGGCTCTTGCATCTTCTCATCATCCTGAACGAGAGGAGTTGGCCACTTCCCATCAAATGTGCCAACATCTGAAAAATATATAGTACACAACAATAATTAGATAATTTGAATATATTTTATTTGCTTTAAGTATAAAGAGAATAAAATGCAACTAGATTAATTTAAACATAATTCCAATATCACCTCTCTCATATGGTGGCTCATATTAGGTGAAGAAGATATTGTGGCACGCTCTCCAGTCCAAGATCGCGTATGGATATGGCACAATGTCTAATGCATGGTCGTCCTCACTGACTAGCATCTCAAGCACCGCTGATGTGATCCTAGCCGGGAACTCAAGTTGCCCCTCTTGGGCATCATCTACCCCCACATGTGCATATGCACCTCCGTCATCGGCCTAGGAGGGAAGCACTCAAAGGATGCCCCGGTGGCCAGAAACCTCTCAAAAAATAGACAAAAAACTCTAAATTGAAAGGTAAGTTAACCCAGGCCCATCAATGTGCACATCATTGACCCAAAGCAAAACAAAAATGCCTCAAAAAAAATGGCATACCACCTAATGCATCTAGGTCTTTGTAATAAAGAATCAACATAATACAATAGAGTGCAATTGATGCACTGCCCATCAGTGGTGGAGTGTGCCGCCGTCGTAAGCAAAAAAGAGAGGCACCTAAACTCCTCTCCATTGAAAGAAAAAGTATTTAGTTGTCCATCGCACACCTAAAAATCAACAAGATCGATGACGTGGTCACCAATATATCTCTAAGAGTAAGCTAGCCAACTCTCTGTTGTAGCACCAACTGGGACATCAAGGAACTAGGGAAAATCCTCCCCTCTCTTGGATATCCTAGTGATGAAATAAATGTCCTTCTCAGTGGGATAGAACCACTGATAGGGACCAACATGAAATGCATGCCTACAATGATCTGAACGTCGGATCAACTGTACCGACAATGACGAATTCCCCTTGAGGGATGTAGCCTCTTGATAGAACTTCATGAGGCCGACAACCATCAAGAGGTATTGGGTCTGAATTATAATCGGGTGAGGGTGCAAATCCCTCTCCCTCTCTCTCACCTCCCACTCACGCACAAAGTTGTACTAGTCAACTTGTGCCTACTGCTGCTGATCTACCTCTCATCGTTGATGTCTTTGATATATAGATAACATCGATCGGTCTCATAAATACACATAAAAAACATTAAATATTCCATTAAATGAGCATCTTATTTATTAACATCAAATAACTTTTTTTTCCTAAAAAAATGATTTTGACAAGTAGTGTGCCTTAATTACTGTAGCACGCCACTAATTGTGCTTTTGGACCACACGCACACTGCTAACTGTGCTCTTGGACCACACGTGCACTGCTAACTGTGCTCTTGGACCACACATGCACTGCTAACTGCGCCCAATGATTCACAGAGCACATCGATGTGTGTTTTATAATTTTTTAAATGGTTTTTGATGGTGCAACCATTAAACATCATCACACCAAAAAAGGAGCATAAAGATTCATAAACCGCACCATCGAAGTCCTTTGTGAGTTTTTTTCTTTTATGTTTAAATGGTGTAGTAGTTGCATGTAACTGCACAGAGAAATCAGTGTAGAGAATTTAACTTAGCGCACCGTTAAACATTTTTTTATTGAAATTTTTAAAGTTTTCCACCACTTAACCAATGCACTGTGGACATGTCATTGTACCGTAAACGATGCGTAAGGGTTCTTAGAGCGCATCGTAGCCACCATTATTGAGTTCAAAAATTCTAATGTGATAACGATGCGCCATTTACACATTCGCACACCGTGACATCGATGTGGAAGATTAATGGACATCATCGTTTAACGTAATGATTTTTTTAAATAACATTTGGTTAAGTGGTGCAATTTGCACGCGTTAGTGCACTATATTAATGGTGTGCTCGAGTTTATTGTGCGCATCGTAGAAGCCATTCATGAGTTTTTTAATTTGTTAATGTTTAATGATGCGGCAGATACACGTCACCGCACAGAGAAATCGATGCAGTGAGTTTATCAAAGCACACCATTAAACGCTTTGTTTTAAAAAAAAATTGCACCCCCAAAACTAGTGTGTTGTAGACATGTCATCGCACCGTACATTGTGCGTAATTTTTTATAGAGCACACTGTATCCTCTCTTGTTGAGCACGGAATTTTGTATTTGATAATGGTGCACCTGTTACATGTCGACGCACCGTGATATCGGTGTGGACAGGTTAATGAACTGCACTGCTTAACAATATGATTTTTTTTAAAATAGGTTTAGTTATGAGGTGCCCTTGGAATAGGTTTAGTTAGTATATGTACAAGTTTTAGTTGATAGTTTTTTTTAAACCTGGTTTATCGATGCATTATGAAATTATAGCACACCGTTCGCGTGGTGTGCGTATGTCCAAAACACACTATGAATGGTGCACTTTGTAAATTTACAGGGTGCATCGATTTGCGGTGAGATTCAAATGGCTCAAACGCACCACGCGGGGTTTTTTTATTATTTTAAAATTTATGAGAAAAAAGGTTAATTTCCAATTTTAATTCACTAAAAAATTAAATTATGAAGTAACAAAGAATTTACTTGGACATTTGCGAGTCAGGGAGGCATGGTTGTGATGTATGTCAAATTTGAAATTTTGCCCAGCGTTTAGCAAAATTCAAAATATAGTCAACAACCAATGGAAGCGGGCAATGTCACCACGTGGAGCACGAATGTCGGGTGTCTTAGCAGGGGATGTACGACCCCGGTGCTATAGGGCTCAAAAGCACTATAGATCCAGTAAAAATGAATTTTTCACGCGATGATTTTTTTATTAAACCTTGTTATGATGCGCCCGAAACTATAATGCATAAGTGTGGTCAATTACATACAATCCACCACTAATAAAAAGTTAAGATAAAAAATAATATAGTTCGTGATTTAAAATTCGAAATTTTTTAACCCTAATGCAGTGCGGCTTAGGCTATATTGTCTCGGTGCGGTTTAGTTGAACAACTGCACCAATGATGGATATTAAAAATTAAAAATATATATAATAATATGGTGCTCTTGTCTATTAGTTTATCCTACTTCGGTGCTTTCAACTACGTGGCACCCCGGTGCACTTTGTTAATATAAACACACTATTTGCAACACCAAAAAATGTGCTTGATGGTGTTTCCAACCATGGTGCCACATGATTTATATGCAACACCGGTGCGTTATTGTCTTGTACGCATCGATGCTTTTATTATGTATAAATGCACCGAAAAAAAACGTCCGCTAAAACCTCTGCCTGCTCGCCTCTACTATTCACCTCCGCTATAAGAAGATGTTTGGGCACTTTTTAGAGCAGCGTCTGCTATAACCTACGAAAAAGGGAATTTTCCTTATAGTGACGTGAAGGATCAATTAACTATATTTAATATCAATGCTAAGGAATCTATTTGGTGGCAAGATTTAAAATTGATTAAAGGGATAAATGAAAGGAATGTTAAGTGGAAGGAATTTAAGAAGTTGTTCAAGAAATTGTATTTGTTGAAGAGGTTTTATGATAAAAAGATTAAGGACTTTCATGACCTCAAGATGGGACAACTGAGTATGGATTATTTGATTAATAAATTTATGGATTTGTTGCGATATGTACCATATATTAAGGAGGAGAAAATTAAAATCCAAATACTTTTGAGCTACCTGCCACGATATTTCCAAGACAGACTTGAATTTGACTGCCCAAAAGATTTAGAAGAAACATTTCATAAAGAAAGAATGTGTTATCAACAAAGTCAACACAGATCTAGAAATTTGAAAAATATACAAGAGAAGAATAGGCATAAATCATAACAATGGAGAAAGAGGTTCAAATCGTCTCCATTTATAAATTATTCTAAGTCCTTTCAGAACCATAACAACTTTGGAAAAAGTAAAATTGAACCAAATGTTCCAGCGCAGAGTGTAAATCAACTTGTTGGAAACATGGGAAAGAAACCTGAAGGAACTATTCCTAGATTACTACAATGTTGGGGTTGCGGTGAGAACCATAGACTTAGGGATTTCCCCCATAGAGGTGGGACAAATAAAACCATTCATAACATTCAAGAAACTACTACTATCAATGATATAGCAATCAACCCACAGATTTGTACAGCACTAGATAATCAACAAGCCAACCATCTATCGTGGAAATCAAAGGTAAAATTTATGAAAAACTAATTTATGTTCTTATTGACCCTGGATCTTGTAGGAGTTATGTTTCCCCTAAAATTGTTGAACATTGTGCTTTAAATAAAATTAAGTATGGTCAGGGTTGGTTCATACAATTGGCTACAAGGATGAAAAGGAAAGTGTCTGAATTAATTTCAAACTGTCCCATAGAGTTAAATTGACTATTCACTACAACGTAATTGAATGCCTTACCCTTTGGATCTTATGATTTACTTATAGGCATGGACTAGTTGGAGAAACACTGAGTGGTATTAAAATTTTTGACAAAGACATTTACCTATGTGGATGGTAATAGAAATGTTAAAACAATAATTGGTGTCCCTAGTAGAGTTTATGTGAGACAAATTTATGCATTATAGTTAAAATACAACGCTAGGAAAGGATGCAAACTATAAGTTGTACAAGTTATGGATTCTGATAATGAACATAGAGCTAAGATCGAATACTTTCCTATTTTTTTATATTTCAAGGATGTATTTCCTTATTGAATACCCAACTTACCTCCAAAAAGAGACCTTGACTTCACCATTGACCTTGTACCTGGAGTTGTGCCTGTCTCAAAGGCACCTTATCGAATGACAACACCAGAATTAGTGGAACTTAAAATGCAACTGTAGGAATTGTTAGAAAAGCACTACATTAGGCCTAATGTTTCCCCTTGGGGAGTACTAATCTTATTTGTTCAAAAAACGGATGGAACCCTCCGGCTAAGTATTGATTATCGACAGCTAAACAAAGTCACAATTAAAAACAAATACCCTCTGCCTAGGATTGATGACTTGTTTGATCAAGTCACAGGAGATTGACTCAAGGTCAAGCTATCATCAAGTGAGAATTAAAGATCAAAACATCCATAAGACAAATTTTAGAACTCGTTATGGACATTATGAGTTCGTGGTTATGCCTTTTGGCCTAACCAATGTACCTGTTATGTTCATGTGCCTTATGAACAATATTTATAGTAAATACCTTGACAAATATGTACTTGTTTTCATATATTATATACTCATTTATTTGAAAACAAATGAAGAATACGAGGAAGATCTAAAAACCATCCTACAAATTTTAAGAGAACACCAGTTATATGCAAAATCCAACAAATGTGATTTTTATAAAGATCAAATCCAATACTTAGGACATGTGATTTATGTGTAGGGAATGTTGAAAAGATAACTCTGAAGGTCCTCCCTCATGTTTTTGGTGTGGGTGTGATGAGGGGGACTTGAAGGCTCTGCTCCTTGTACATTTATGTAAAAAGCGACTTTAATATAAATAAAGTGCGATGTTTTGTACTTTGTGAGTTTGGGTCTCACTTAAGTGAAATATTTAATAATTAAGTGATTTAATTATTAAAAAGTAAGTGCATTTAATTTAGACCCTTGATTATGTAATTTGATCTCAACCCTAGATTGGGTAGTTAAGCAAGGTAGTTACAAAATTAAAGTATAAAACAACGAGAGAAGGGGCATTGAAGACACTAACCATCAAAAGAGAGGAAGAGGGGGATTGAAGACCAAGAAGAGTTCCCAAGGTAGAGAAGGTCACGATTTCCAAGATAAAGGAGAAACACGTATCCCTAGGCAACATGTAGTAGGTCGTACAATGCATTTATGACAATCACACATGTGGGCTTGAATCCCAAGAGAGCTGGCTCGAATCCCAAGAATTGACTGTGCATTAAATGCAGATCGTACAACATTAATTGCAGGCACGTGTGGGCATAGAAATCGAGGTAGAAAGTGTGCAGGTCGTACAATACCGTACAACAAATGTGGGCATGCGTACAGTAGACCGTACAATAAGTTTTGGCACAAATTTCAAGGTAGTTTTGTTGTTGTTATGTTTTGAGAAATATTGTCAGTAAGGGTTAAAAGAAGAAAAATTCATTGTAAAGAATTTTCTGAGTTTGCTCTTCTCAATGAAAAATCTTCTTCTTAGGGTTTTCCCTAGAATGGGGTTTTGCCCGGTCTAGATTGACCAAAATTACCTATGTTTTATGTGATTGCTTAATTTTCAGTATTTGAAGGGATCCTGAATTAGTGGTTTTAGTTTCAAAGTATTATGAGTTAATCTTTAATTAAAACTCTAGATGTTCAAGTGTTTGACACAATGTGTGAATGAGCAATTTCATACTTATGTCATTTTTCTTCATGGTATCAGAGCGATACTGAAGTAGGAAGCAAGCAAGTGTTTCACAGTAGTGCAGAAGAAAGTGTTGTGGTTGTCTTTTAGTTGTTTTGGTTAAAGGTGATTTTCCAATGATGAGTATATGGTTTTAGGATAGGTTGGATGGTGTATCTAACTATATACCATGGAAGGTAAGAATAACTGCAGTATTGAAATAATGGAAAATTTGGAGGTTTGAAAATAGTATCATGACCAATCCCACTAATAAGGATGAGCTTAAAGAGCATGAGGCTCTTGAAGCTAGGGCTCAGAGGGTAATTTTGGATGGGGCGGGAGTTGCAGGTGATCGGCATGTTATTTACATTTCTTTTGATGAGGAGAGTGGATCTCTCTGAAGCACTGGAAGAAGACTCAACCAATCTAGTGGTGATGGTGATGAGCAGGTTGATAAGGATTAGGTAGAATCTCAAGAGTCAGAGTTCCATTTCAAGGGTGGGCACTTGTCTCCAAGAGGCATTCCAGATCAGGAGGGAGTTGCGTCAGAAATGAGAGGTGGAGATTATGATGGTGTCGGGACCTCCCTCATTAGTGGGGAGTGTTGAAAAGATAACTCTGGAGGTCCTCCCTCATGTTTTTGGTGTGGGTATGATGAGGGGACCTGAATGCTTTGTTCCTTGTACATTTATATAAAAAGTGACTTTTATATAAATAAAGTGTGATGTTTTGTACTTTATGAGTTTGGGTCTCACTTAAGTGAAATATTTAACAATTAAGTGATTTAATTATTAAAAAGTGAGTGCATTAATTTAGACCCTTGATTTTGTAATTTTATCTCAACCCTAGATTGGGTAGTTAAGCAAGGTAGTTACAAAATTAAAGTATACAACAATGAGAGAAGGGGCATTGAAGACACTCACCATCAAAAGAGAGGAAGAGGGGGATTGAAGACCAAGAAGAGTTCCCAAGGCAGAGAAGGGCACAATTTCAAAGAGAAAGGAGTAGCATGCATCCCTAGGCAACCTGTAGCAGGCCGTACATCGTATTTATGACAGTCACAAGTGTGGGCTAGAATCCCAAGAATTGAATGCACATTAAATGCAAACCGTACAACATTAATTGCAGGCACGTGTGTGCATAGAAAGCGAGGCAGAAAGTGTGCAAGTCGTATAGCACCGTACAACACGTGTGGGCAGTCGTACAACAGACAGTACAATACTTTTTGGCACATATTTCGAGGTAGTTTTGTTGCTGGTCTGTTTTGAGAAATTTTGTCAGTAAGGGTTAAAATAAGAAAAAATTATTGTAAAGAATTTTCTGAGTTTGCTCTTCTTAATGAAAAATATTCTTCTTAAGGTTTTCCCCAAAATGGGGTTTTGCGCGGTCTAGATTGACCAAAATCAGCTGTGTTCTATGTGCTTGCTTAATTTTCAGTATTTGAAGGGATCTTGAATTAGTGGTTTTAGTTTTAAAGTATTATGAGTTAATCTTTAATTAAAACCCTAGATGCTCAAGTGTTTGACAGAATGTGTGAATGAGCAATTTCATACTTACGTCATTTTTCTTCGGGGAATTGTTGTAGACCCTGAAAAAAATCAAAGCAATAATGGAGTGGCCTACTCCAAGAAATGTGACTGATATATGATCATTTATGGGCCTTGTTGGTTATTACCGAAGATTCATTAAAGATTTCTCAAAAATTGCTCATCCCATAAATTCACTCCAAAAGGAAGAAGTAAAGTTCAATTGGATAGAGAAATGCGATCCGAGCTTTCAGAAAACTTAAACATCTATTAACTACTACTCCTATCCTAAATATTGTAGATCCTTATGGAGATTTTGTGGTGTGCATTGATGCCTGTAAAGAAGGTCGTGGAGGAGTCTCAATGCAGGATGATCATGTAATAAGTTATGAGTCTATAAAATTGAAAGAGCACGAAAGAAACTACTCAAATCATGATTTGGAGCTAGCAGCCATAATCCATGCACTAAAAATGAGGAGACATCAGCTACTTGGAAAAACATTTTTGTTGAAAATTGATAATATTGGTTTAAAATACATGTTCGACCAACCAACTTTAAATGCTCACCAAGCTAGGTGGTTGGCCTTTTTAAGTGAATATGGTTTTGAAATAAAGCATACCAAGGGTAAGGAAAATAAGATAGTCGATGCCCTTAATAGGAGCATTTGACTAATTTATTTATCTTCTCCGAGTCATGGTGAAACTAACCTTAAAGACATAATTAAATTAGTCATTGAACACGATGAAATTTGTAGGAAACTAAGGACAAATCTACAACATAATATGTTAGGACAACAACATGATAATCATAAATTGACCAAGGATGGGTTTATTAGTTTCAAAAATAGATTATATATACCCAACTTAGTAGAATTAAAACATATTATTATGGATGAGTTTCATGGTTAACCATATTCAAGACATCCCATATATCTAAAAATGATCTCAACTATTAAAAAAAAACAATATTTCTTGCCTAAAACGAAATCTGAAATTACATAATATATAGCTAAATGTCTTGAATGCCAATAAGTCAAGGCTAAACACCAACACCCAACCGATTTAATACAACCCTTACTCATTCCGTAGTGGAAGTGGGAAACTATCTGAATGGATTTTATGACAGGATTGCCTAAATCTAGAGCACAACATGATTCTATTTTGGTGGTTGTAGATAAGTTAAGCAAAGCTACTCATTTTATCCCCTTTAAGTCTACTTTCAAGGCTATAAATATTGTAGACATCTTCCTAAAACAAACATTTAGACTTCATGAAGTACGTAAGAAGATTATTTCAAGCAGAGATATGAAATTCACCTCGAATTTTTGGAAAGCATTATTTGTAGGTTTGGTACACAGTTGAATTTTAGTATTGCTTACCATGGTCAGACTGAAAGGACCAATCAAATCCCTGAATACATGTTACATATATTATATGGGATGGACAATCCTAAGAGATGGGAAGATTACTTACACTTAACAATGTTTACTTATAATAATGGCTATTAAACCTTTGTTAAAATGAGTCCCTTTGAAATTATGTATGGAAGAAAGAGCAACACCCCAGTCACTTGGGACAACCTAGTGGACAAACTTATGCTAGGGCCTGGCATGCTTAAGGAGTTAGAGTGAATTGTGGATGTCAAGCAGAATCTTAAAATAGCTCAAGACAGGCAATAGAACTATGCATACCTAAATAGGAGGTCAAAAGCATTTTAAATTGGGGATCATGTATATCTTAAAGTAAAAGCAAAAAGAAATTCACTCAATTTGGGGAGATGTTCTAAGTTAGCCCCAAGATACTATGATCCATTCCAAATTTTAGCAAAAGTTGGAGTTGTTGGCTATTAGTTAGCTATGCCACCTAACACCAAAATGCATAATGTATTTCACATATATGTATTGAAGAAATATGTTTATGATACTAAACATGCTATTGATTGGAATGTGATACATGTAGAACCAGACTGAGACTTTCAGCTAGAACCCCTGTGCATCCTATACATGAAAGAAGTTACTCTATGGAAACAGACCATTGCGTAGGTAAAAGTGCAATGGAAGCAATTTGAACCTAAGGATTCCACCTAGGAGATGGAAGATCATATGCGAGAAGCATACCCATCTATGTTTCAAAATTGAGATACTTTCTTTTAAACATCTAGGATAATGTAACTTAAGGGGAATGGGATGTAAGACCCCGGAATATTGAACCACAAAAGTGACTAAGTTTTATTTGTTGGATATTTGAACATTTTCTTAAATGATTTAAATACATTATTTCATCTTATGATAAACTTGCTTGCGCAAACCCGAAGAAATGAGGGGGTCATGGTCTCTATTGGATTAAGAAAACTCATTTAAATATGTGACTTAGTAAAACATTGAACTTTGGAAACTCAAAGGAAATATTAAATGAGCAAAACCCTAACTGAAAGATAGGTGGCACCTTCCTATAAACCCTAAATAATATTTACCAAAAATATAACCTCACTTATACAAAAGACAAAACATAAAGGAAGTGCGAGGTTGTTCACACCTAAGGAGAAGGATTTGACCCAAAAATAAGAACATTTTCCATCGAACTCCAAGAAAGGGAGAGATAACACTGAAATCAAGACAATAAAACATCTTGTGAGAATGATAGTATGTGGTATTTGTGCTAGCAAATGACCAATTTTAGTCCAAGTTCAGTATGGTTCATGAAAAGCTATATGGCCATATAGTAAGAATGAGAACCAGATTGTGTTGAGATAGGAGTATTGTCTCTAAACATTGTTGGAAGGGGGGTTTCCTGTTTACTTTGAATCATTAAAGACTAGTAATGCTTCTTGGACAACTTGTAACAAAGAAATAGAGTCCCTGAATCTTGATGTCGGGAGTACTTGAGGGCTGTGAGGTGGAGATTCAAATGGGTATGTTATCTGATTACAAAGACCTGAGACTGAGGGTTTAAACATAAAAACTTTGAGGACCTAATTCTATAGAGACCATAACTCAACTCGGTGGTGATTGAATAAATGCAAAGAGGTTAAGTGTCTTCTTCAATCTATGGTTGGGCAGTTCAGGATTCTGCCCAATAAATTCATCATAAGTGATTACAAATAAATATATTAATCTCTATGCATATTTTTTATTACAAGTTGAAATGTATCTGTTATGTCAATGTCAATTACTAACATTGATGATGCTATATTAACTATTTTGGTTATATTTATTGAAAGAGACTATTTGAAGTTGTGTTTTCTGTTCAAATATATGTGCAAATAAATTTTTGTAAAAGAATAGTATGCTGCTAAACTTCTAAAATTCGGAATATAGGAATAATATTACATGATTATTGTTTATAGAATTTCATTTGTAAAAACGCAAGTTATAGAAACAAGATTCTCAACATTATAAATGCTAGACTAGAATGTAAGGAATTTTAATATTAAATAATCCAAGGAGTCGCGTTCAAGTTTTTTATGTCTTCGACGTTTCGATCCCAACTCCAAGATCATCTTCAGGATATTAATATTGTTATATTCTAGGTCATTCGTATATTAAACAGAGTTGGTATTATCAAATATCATAGATCTAAGGAATTGCATCAAATATTTAATATGTTAAAGCAACAAGAAACCCTGCTAGAATAAATGTTTAGTATATTGTAACCAAATGTAAATGCAACAGCATATTTACCATGTAAATAGTAGATAATAATACTTAAATCATGTATAAGAGGTTATTATAATATGCATTGCGATAACAATAGTTAAGGTTTGAATTTACATTCAAACCATAATTCACAAGAGTTATCAAACAATTATTATACAAGACTTTATATATATATATCTTCCATAAGGAAAATATCAATCACTCTAAATAAATAGTGATCGTGCACTGTCCTCTAGGGACTTACATTCCAAAAATCAAGATTTACATATTGTTATACATCTACATCTTAATACATCTTCATGTTCTTTATACATATACCTCTTTCTGCCCTCCCAAAATTACATAGGTGTAATTCGCTTATGTTCAAATACATTCTGCTCTAGTCATGATATTTTGATTATTTACAAAAACTAACCAACAATATCGCGTTCTCTTTTTTGCTTCAATTATATATATATATATATATATATATATATATATATATATATATTGTTTTTCTTTCTTGGAAAAAAATATGTAATGGCATAATAAAACAAATCAAACTCCCTATGTAATTGTTAAGCAAATACATAGATTATCCTGCTCGATCTATTATATATAAAGATGAAACATAGACATATACATTATGGCATGAAGCACGAAGAGTTGGAGTTACAAATAGAACGAACAATAAGATACTGCCATGCAACAATTTTAAGAACGCGTCCTTATTTTCCCTTATGCATAATGAAACATCCTTATCCTTGGAGATGTCGTGGGTTATGATGGTGAGGGTTCTGCAACTAGTGATGGCGGCCCTTTGTAGGGTTTACTGTACAATGGTGTAGTAGATGCTTTCTGGCCTCATGATTGGCACACTTTTCGAAGCTCCTATGATGGACGGTCTGGATACTTCTCTCGAGGCTTTTTGGCCTTCCAAGACCCTTTTTTCGAGGGCATTATTATCGGCGGTATCTTCCCCTTCTCTGCAGGCTCCACTTGTTTAGGTGTCTGTACAGAATTATGTCTCTTTCTTCCAACCATCCAGTGGAAATGAATACCTCCTGGGTTCATGTGCTCAGACAACACTTAGTCAGAAGGAAAAGACTCCGGCTCACCCTATATCCCGGCTCTAGAAGGTTCACTCGAGACTGACTCTAGTTCTAAGAGAATCCATGATATCCAACTTGCTATTCCTCCGGGTGTTCATCCAAAACCCTATGTCAAGAAGACTGGTAAGTGATTCCTTGCCCTTAGTGAAGATGTGGAGATGAATGAAGCTATTGCTATGTTTGAACAAGCCTTGGTGGGTCGGTTTGGCGACCGTAGGCTTGGTATTTCCAACTTTAGGCAATGGGTTTCTCGTACATGGTCTCCCCTCTTAGGTTGTGAACCTCGACTTTTTTCCCTAACCAAAGGATGGCTAGAGGCGGTTCTGGAAAAGGCCGAGGCCGCGACTACCATTCTCTCACAGATTTGGGAACTTGACTCGTTTGTGCTAGACTCAAAAGATGGACGCCTTTTATCGACTCACACACTGAGAAATGTTATAAACAACCAATCTGGGTCAAATTCCTAGGCCTCCATCCTGAACTATGGTCTCCTAATATTTTTCAGCTGCTGGGTAACGAGCTGGGCATCTTCTTGAAAGAAGATATGGGGATACTTGGATACTGGCATCCTATCGATAGTGAAAGTCTTGGTTGAAATCGAACTCGACCTACGTGACGACCTTCTGGAGGAAATAGACATATCTTTGCGAGGGAGGTTATGGACCTAGAGAATAGATTATTATGGTGTTCCATTTCAATGCAATGGTTGCCACCATTATGGTCACCTTGCCAAAGCATGCAATCAAGGCTTTAGGAAAAAATTATGGCAGAAGAAATAGGTTAAGGATTTTATTGGTGCTTTGGGTAAGGTGGCCCCTGCAGCACTTCCACAGTCCGTCAACAAACTGTCACCTCTCTCGGAACTGTGTTATGCGATACACCCTCCAGAGAGCTCAGATGATGAAATTGCACTTGCATGTATGTTCACACAGTCTTACTCCTTATTTTCCATTGGAGTGGAATACTTTTTGTCTCGAACCTCTATGTTTCCTGACCCACTTTATAAGAAGGTCTTTAACTTGAGGGATTCTACTATCCCGTTCCCATCCACTAAAGTTATCCTGATGGGATCCATGATTTCCCTTACACCTATTAGTGACATCTTCTCCCAGGGCCACCTCCCCGACAAGGCACCTCGTATTTTAGAAGGGCTACACACCCATCCTACGTTTTTCCCTCCCCTTCTCCCTTGTCCTATGGACTTGTGTCCCCCCCACTTCACTCTTCTACTTCTCCCATTGATTCCCCAGTCTCCCCATTTATCTCTGATGGATTAGCTCTCGACCCTATTGAGGTCATCAATGTCCCAGAACCAACAGTGACTCCAGCCCTGAGGAGGACTCTCCCGAGATCCTTATTTGCAGTTGACTGCGGTTATAATTTACAATCCAAGTCCGGGAAGCTGAAGAAGTCAAGCCAAGGATTGGGTCCTATTCACGGTCTCTCGCTATCCTCTCCTCAACTTAGAGGAAGGCGGTCCATTATGGACTCGGCTAGAGAGAAGGAAACTATCTAGGTTAGTGTTGGCCGACAGAGAAGTATCAAAGGGTCGCTCAGAGCATGCAAAAACGGAAAGGGGTTATCTTAATGTTAGTCCTCTCTATCAATATCTGAGGATTAGGGACACCCTCCAAAAAAAGCCCTAAGGAGGTTGGTAGAAGTTTTTCGACCATAGGTTCTATTGCTTCAAGAAATTTTGGCTTCCGGGAAACATATTATTGAGGATTTGCATAATCTTTTACTTGGTTGGTCCTTCATTTGTAGTGACGTGGCTGGGCACTCTAGAGGTTTGATAACATGCTGGTTATCCTTGCTCTTCCTCTTGACCAACAATTGGGCCATACATTCAGTGTCGGGGACTGTTATGTTCTCCAAAGAAACATGGGTGGCATATACTTTTGTTAATGTCTATGGACCATACCTAAATTGATAAGTATTATGGATCGTTTCTGTTTGCTCATACTTCTACATGTGGATCGACTCATTATTGGTGGTGACCTAAACTTCACCATGGGGGATGCTGAGATCCGGGATACTCAAGCTCATCGCGATCCTCTGTCAAAGTTCCACAACAATCTCCTCACTTCCCATTCGTTGGTTGACATCCCGCCATTCAACTTAGGCCGACTTGGCGCAATATAAGGTCCGGAGAATCCTATATTTGCTAAATGCCTCGACCGCTTCCTCCTTAATGAAGGCACTATACAATATGCTTCCTCTATTTAGAAATAGGTTGGGGTTGGTGGTGACTCTGACCACCATCTCATCCTCCTTGAATTATCTCATGCGGCCAAAAAACCCCGAGTCCCTTCAAGTTTGACATGCGATGGCTTAAGGACATGGATTTTAAAGGTATGGTGGTCAAATAATGGTCTCCATTTGATAGAGGTAATGGTATTTTGTAGCTATGCAATTCAATAATAACCTCAAAAATATTAAAGGTTTGGCTATCCCATATATAGATAATAAAAGACGAGCTATTTCTTCAGAACTTAGGGACATTGAAGAAAGACTGGAGGCTTTTTATGCTCGTAATCCGATAGGGTTCTCCACTGATGCCCAATAACAGGACA
Organism: Larix kaempferi; assembly: GCA_027924585.1. Taxonomy (NCBI): domain Eukaryota; kingdom Viridiplantae; phylum Streptophyta; class Pinopsida; order Pinales; family Pinaceae; genus Larix; species Larix kaempferi. The sequence continues at coordinate 9,639,755 of BSBM01001073.1, forward strand.
TTTCTCTGTTGGAGAGCTGAAAGAAGGAGATTTTACTTGAAGATGAGCCCACCGCCAGATTAAAAAGTAGGGCCTTATGGCTACAGAAGGGTGACGACAACACCAATTTTTTCCATAAGTATATTCAACACAGAAAGAATACTAATTCCATTTGGGAACACTAGGATGAGATGGGCACTAATTACTCAGGGTTTCAAGTTCTTTTAGAATTGGCGGTCCATCACTTCAAGAAAGTTTACAAACAAGACCAAGGGATTCCTCTATTTAATATGATGAGTCTGGCTGAGGAATATTCGAGCATGGTAAATGAAGAACATGTTATTGGCCTCCAACAACCTGTGACTATAAAGGAACTAACATAGGCAGTTCAATCTATGCAGCATGAGAAAAGTCCAGGAGCAGATGGATGGGCCATTGAATTCTATGAAGAATTCATGAACTTGTTTGATCAAGACATTCTGGCCATCATAGAGGAATCGTGACAAAAAGGGAGAATCCTAGTAGCATTTAATTCTACATTTATTGCTCCGATTCCCAAGAAAGATAAAGGAGAAAATTTTGGGGACTATCGACCGATCTCACTCTGCAACAGTATATACAGAATGATTGCTAAGGTTATAGAAAACAAGATCTGTGACATATTGTTGGATGGCATCTCACAGGAACAACATGCTTTTCTCAAAGGGAGAATCATTCATGATGTGATAAGCACTGCCCAGGAAGTTCTCCACTCTGCCAAAATTAAAAAATCCTCAACGATCATCCTCAAAATTGATCCTTGTAGGGATTATGACCAAGTTAACTGGACTTACTTGAGGCTCACCCTTCTGCATACGGGATTTCCTTTGATGATAGTCAATTGGATTATGTCGACTGTAAAATCTGTGTCCTTCCCTATACTTGTCAATGCTTCGGCTTCAGGCTTTTTTAGGTCTGAGAGGGGATGATGTCAAGGTTTCCCACTTGCTCCCTTATTATTCCTTCTTGTTGTGGAAGGATTGAGCCGAGCTATCCATCGTGCAAAATCCTCGGGGTCCTTTTATGGTTTTAATTTTGCAGCCAACCTCAGCGTGATGAATCTATTGTTTGTCGATGACATTTTGATTTTTGCAGCGGGTTCTCATATAGACATCATCGCTATCAAAAGGATTCTCAATGGCTTTGAACAAGATATATGTCTGTCCATCAATTCTACAAAATCATATTTATCTACTATGAATGTGGAGGCTGAGCTTACTGCTTGGATACATGCACTTTTTCCATTTATATTGACTAATGCAGATATGGGCATGCCATACTTGGGCTTCCTTATCAAACTGAATGACTATTGTATCAAAGATTGGTCTTGATTAGTTAGCAGGGTAGAAAGGAAAGCTCAACTTTAGTGTAATATTCTGCTGTCAAAAGGTGGTAGATTGGCACTTATCAATTCTATCTTGGGATTCTACCAGTCTACTATCTTGGGATTCTACCAGTCTACTGGATGACAATTTCTCACATTCCGATCAGTACTATTAATAGCATAAGGAAATTTGCAGTAACTTTTTATGGAAGAAATATGACAGTTCCTCCTCCTTTCATCCTTTCATTGGATCGCCTAGGATAGACTCACTCTTCCTAAAACATGGGGAGGATGGGGTATCAAGCATCTTGGTTGCTTCACTAAATCTCTTGCAGCCAAAAACATTTGGCATCTCATCGAGAGCAACAACTTATGGACGTCTGTCATACAACGTAAGTATATCTACCCACTGTCAATTGAGGACTGGCTCAAAAGTTGGACCTTCAACTATTAGAATATCTCCAACTCGTGGAGAGTTGCTCTCAATGCATTTGATTTAGTGGCAGATAGTTTATGCTGGAAAATTGGAAATGGGGCATCGGTTCGCCTTCGCATTGATCCATGGATTAACAATGCAGATGACTATAGGCTCCCTCCTCATACGATTGACCAACTACAGGATAGGGGGATCTTTTTTTAGCACAGGCACATGATCCATCCCATACTTCATTTTCTAAACAAGGTTGGTTCGATGCAGATACTATCGTCTTCTATGATGGAGACAAACTTATATGGGACTCATATACAACGAATCTTCATAATAATTCCACCTGTTTGGTCAACAGATCTGATGATATCATATGGTATCTGAATCAGAACGAAGGCAGATATACCCCCAAGGTGCGTTACGAGGTCCTCTGTACAGAATGTGAGCGAATGGATCCTGAATGGTGGTTTTCGGTAATCCTGGATTTGGCTTACCCACTGAAAATATAATATTTGTTTGGATAGCTCTAGTGAATCACATTACAGTTTAGCACTTTTTACAGAGAAATATCTACGAAGGTCTGGGCCAATGCCCATTGTGCAAATGCAGTGAAGAGACAATTGAACACCTGCTTATTTCCTGTTCTTATATTCAATGGATCTGGCGATCTATTTCTTTGATAAAATGGATCATCTTTGATTAGGATGGCATCAACATTTCAGAGGCTTTGGGAAGATGGATTGAGGATCCAACTGCATCTAACCGATTGGCTCTACCTATTGTAGTTATGTGGTCAGCTTGGAATGCACGTAACTTGGCTACTTTTGAGGATATATTTATCCCACCGATGGCCTATGCTCCGGAGTGCCTGGCCATTCTTGACTGTATGCCACAGAAAGATATTGCACATCTTCCCTGCACTATTTCGGTAGAAGTGGTGGATGTCTCTATCCCTTGGTGCTTCTTTGATGGAGCAACCCAAGGTGATCCACAAGTGGGAGAAATGGGCGAGATTATCTATTTCTCTGCTCGCCGATGGACTAAATTAATTGTTGCCTATGGTCCCAACACTAACAATTGAGATGAATTGCTGGCCATCAAATATACTCTCCTTCTAGCTGTCTCTTTGGGAATCATACGCATTCAAGTATTCGGTGATTCTCTGCTAATGATCAATTGGCTCAAACACATTTGGAGGCCTAGAAATATCTCCCTTCTTGCTACCTTCGAGAAGGTGGACAGGATTGCAACACTCTTCCTTTTTATATCTTTCCAACATGTTCATAGAGAAAGGAATCGACTGGCTAACCAATTATCTAAAGTTGGTTTACTTTTAGGAGCAGGACAGTGGCAACAATGGGAATGCAACAATGATACCATCATTGAAGATGATCCGGGACCTATCCCCTTTTGAACAATAGGCTACAATCTACAAGATTAACTGTCTACTATTTGTGATTGTAGCTCTACATAATTGATTGGGTTTAACAAAGCAACATCATTTGAACTCATGATTATAGGTGATAATATGTAACGAAGGCTTAATGAATGTTGCATATTGGGTTTTCCCAAAGAAGATTTTAAGGAGGCCATTGGGCCATGCAAAATGTGTTTTCTTTAATAAAGAAAGTATGATCTTTTTTTATGTGGAAAAAAATGCAATGCAACAATATAAACCTAATTCAAGAAGTAATGAAATTATTCCCTCCTATTTCAAAGGTCAACAAAAAGTATGGCTTGCATGTAACTAAGAATTATCAAACTAGAGTTGCAACCATAAAAACAAAAGGAAGAACTGTAATTATTGTTTAGCTATAAATTCCTTTTAGTCTAAATGTAAGCAAGGGTTTAAGCCCCTAGTACTTCATTACCAATAATACATAATACTTTTCAAGACATTGCAAAACCCTAAGGGTTAATGTATATCTATTCAAAGTTGTGTTGTAATTCTTGCAAGAGAATACTCATACAATCTCCATAAAAAGTTTATATGACTTCCATTGGGGAATAATCTAATAAACCTAATTTTAAAACTACCATCACTTGCATGGGATTACAGGGTTTTGAGTTACAAGAAAACACTGTTTGCATCTCAAAAACTACTTAAGAAAATAGAACTTGGATGGGATTGAAAAAGATTTGAAATATTACAGCTTTTCCTTTAAAAACTAAACCTATCTAGCATATATATTTCTATAATGTTGGCATGACTATCATGACATACGTTACGCAAAAACACAATTCATAGTTTTTTAGTTAAAACAAACATAATGGACATATATCTTGTTTTAACACCATCGTCACTCCCATGATGTGTTAGGTTTGATAACTAAGTTTATGGGTTTTCACTTAAAAAACAAACACCATTTGCATAGAATTTTGCACTTTGAGTTGAAATAAATTATTATTTACATCTAAAAAATATTCAAAGAAACCCAAACTTGGATGGAACCACACAAGATTTGAAAGAACTTCGTGTTTGCATTCAAAAACCAAATCTAGACTATAAAGTCAACATGGTCATCGTGGCATGCATTGCACAAGAAATCAAAGGAATCATTAGGGATTTTTTGTGGCATCATCCCGATGGTTGTTTTGGGTGGTGGTTGTTACATCAATAATATTGCACTCTTAATCGACCGTCTATCCTTTGAATTCAATTTTTTATTTTTTATTTTTTTTTTTATTTTTATTTATTTTTATTTTATTTATTTATTTATTTATTTTTAATTTTTTTTTTAATTTTTAATTTTTATTTTTTATATTTTTATTTTTTATATTTTATATTTTTTCTATCTAGAAGTGTCTCACATCCTCTATCTAGCACAATGAGCTATGTGTTACTTTTGTTAGGATCGTTGAACTTGGATCCTCTACCAATTTGACAATTTAAAATGTGACTCCATTCTATTTATGGTCATGCATAATGTAGTAGCTATAGGTTAGCAAATTTCCTACATATATTACTAGTTCAATCAAATTGATGAATCCATAATTGTATCGCAACAATGATGGTGTTTGTCAACGTTTATACATTTGATCACAAATATATTTTCAACAAAATGATTGCCTTGACATGGCCTATGATTTAGTCTGGTTGACTTGGTTAGGTCCACGAGGAAGAACGTCTTATTGAATTGACATTGAGAAACTCTGGGACAAGATCTAAAGATGGTAAAAATCCAGAGGAGGGTAGAACCTTCAACGCACATGACTTTGAATATCCCCAATTGACTTTCCTAATGATATAGAGGCTACATTAATTCTCTCGTTGTTTGGACCCAAGGTGGTATTCAAGGTTTGCTTGCATCGTGGAAGTTAATAAATATTCTTCAGCTTGATTTGTGACACCAACAAATTATTCTTCTCACAATTATAGAATGTGAAAGGAACAACAAACACATATGACAACTCGTGAAAGGAACTCTCCTTTGGATTGCTGTCAATTCTATGTTAGATATAATGTCTCACCCTTCGTTTACCATTGTTATTGTTAAGAAATCCACATGGCATGTTGCCATGACTTGGCTGCAAACCATGCATCCCTCCCTTGGTACTAATGAGATGCAATATTTTTCTTTTCTTCACATGTTGGGAGATGCATTTAGAGCTATTGCACTTCGAGGATGCATGCCAACGCCGAGAGCCACTAGAGGTTGATGCATTAAGAGTTACCAAGCTCAAATGACAAACACTTGCATGCCTTGTTAACGCCCATCATAGATTATAATTATCTTCGCCAATGTTATAAATATCGTGTCGGGGAATATATCGTCGAGGGTTTGGAAATAAACTTATAAGAAATATTGGGAAAAATATTGAGAATTATAAAAAAATAATGGCAAAAATAAACTTAGACCTGGAGAGTTATGAAAATATTAGACAAATTGATAACTCGAAAAACTTGGGAGAAATTGGAAATATCGAAAGAAACGAAGATATTTATAACATTGATCCTCACCAAAATAATTCCATTATAAAAATAACACCATGATTGAAATGCTCATGCTTATACATTCAATACCAAAACATCACATAACTATTTCATTAGTCATATTTTATTTAAATATGACAAATAACAACACTACTTTCTACAAATTAATCCCATAAAAAATTCAATTTCTTAAACATTAAACTTAGAAAATTGTTTAGAATGGAAAAAATATGAAAACAATTTGTTTAGTAATGTCATGTAGAACAATGGCAAAATTGTCTATAATGTAGTGAGCATTTAAATATGACAAATAACAACACCACTTTCTACAAATTAATCCCATAAAAAATTCAATTTCTTAAACATTAAACTTAGAAAATTGTTTAGAGTGGATAGCATGATGAAAACAATTTGTTTAGTAATGCCATGTAGAACACTGGCAAAATTGTCTATAATGTAGTGAGCATTGCTCTCTTTGATTAAAATCTTAGAATATGAAGAATCATGTTCTTTTCCTTATTGAAAAAACACTTAGAAAATTGTTTTATATTTTCTATTTAACAAATTTGGATTAAAAGTTGTTTTCCGGCATAGCCTTAGCCAACATTGCCAATTTTCTTTTTAAACAGCAAGCAAGATATTGTTTGATCTTCTACTTCAAATTTCTTTAGGGTTTAGGGTTTAGTATACTAAGGAAGACCGGGTTATTATGTAAGTTTCAATTGTTGAGAACCTATCGTTCTCGTCTTTGCTACCGAAGTTCCAACTGAGGATTGCGCAGCGACTATACACGAGACACTCTTGAACTATGTTATAATTCAAACTTCAAATTTCTTCAGGGTTTACTGCACTTAGGAAGACCCGGATATTCTCTCATCCACTGCCAAAGTTCCAAGTCAGGGGGACTTTTCTGGAACCACAGCCATGGCGACTTCTCTGGAATCCCAACTTAAAGCTATTGCTTCCACCCATGTGCAAACCGGGGAGTTGAAAAAGCGCCCCTTCACGAGGCCTTCAATCCTGTTCGATCCCACTGAAGCAGCAGATGTTAGTTTAGAAAGCGTTTATGACATTGCTCTCAGAGGTAACAGCTTTTTTTCTTTATACATGTGCTATATGTTATTAATTACTGAATCAAATATCTTATCAGTATATCATGGAGAATTTGACGACACTGTACACTCGCTCATATTTTTCAGTCGGCAATTTTTATAACAGATTTTATATTTGAATTAATTTTAAAAATATTCGTCAGATTCGTAAAATTTAGGCTAGATGTTATCGATGGTTCTTATTTGGATGGTTAAGCTGGGGGCGGGTTCGGTTATATTCGACTGTGCCAGCGGGCCGCTGGCACATTTCAAGTTGTTGCTGTGGCAAGGTGCAAGTTCTGGACGAGTTTGCCTGGGCAGATGCCCCACTCATAGCTTCTTAGCTGAAGTTATTCCAACATTTCTTAAGATAGATGTCTCTGACCGCTGTGCTGTTTCAGAAACATGCACCCACACAACACGGCATACAGTGGAGGAGGGGAAGGCCGAGCATGCTCAAGCATACTCAGCCTGCAACCAAACAACCATCATATTAATAGGAGCACCGCTCTTATCAATGCCGCCATTGGCTACATTCTACTTTCAATTCTCCCCGATGAAGGAAGGGCTCGCTTGCTGAACAAGGGTATTTGAAAGAATCTCGGGAGGGGCTTGCTTGCCTAACAAGAATATTTGGAAGAATCCTGCGAGTGAATATACTCATTTGAGATAAGATCAAATTCTTACATTTTTCGTCAACTTCTTCATCATTCTCCCACCTATTACCCGCTCAAACTAGCAGTCCCTTTAAAGCAGGCTATTTATGCCCTGTGCTAGTGATGGTAAGCATATAAGAGGGGCTAAACCCATTGTCACCTCAATCCAAGCTCTCAACTTCTTCGGGTAATTCCCTAGGGGAGAGTCCCTAATGGAGGAAGAACACCTGCAGACACCAACACACCTGCAAATACCCTCCTACTAGCCTTATAGCTAAGATCAGTGCCTTATATAGAGTCAACAATGAATAATAAAGACACATGAAACATATAAAGGAATTAATTCAATCTACTAGTCAACATCAATAGATATCATCAATTTAATACACTTCACGAGTCCCAAGGTAGGGTTTCACAGTTCCCAAGGCACTACCTCAGAAAAGTGCGCTTTGAAGGGGAGAAGATCAAGTGAACTAGGGTGCACTTGATGATCCAGTTAGAATTGCCAAAAATCCTGCAAAAACCCTAATTTGGGCAACTTCACGTTTTCCAATGCACCAAGGCAAATGAGGACGCCCTCAGAAATTTGTGGATAAATCCACTAGGGCGAATTTGGTGGGTGGACAAGAATTACAAACTCATGGCTATTTTTGGAGCTATGAATTTATTTAGATTTTCAGGGTTTTTCCAATAATATTATATTTTTACGTTTTTTTTTCAATATAGAAATGTATGTAAAATAAAAGACAAGTAAATTGGTAAAAGAGAGATAGTTTTGTTGAAAAAATAGGGCATATGATTCTTGTCTCAATCCCTAGGGCATTGAGAGATCGATACCAAGGTCCCTATCTGGAAATAGCTTCCAATACTTGCCATTAGGGCTTCTACTAGCAACCTCAAGGGTTAGGTAGAAGTGCCTAATTAGGCTAAGCAAAGGAGTCCAATGCCCAATCAATAGTGGAAGGCTCCTTTGATAGGATAGTCTCCTCATACAAAGTTGACCAAATGCTAGCAAGAAACCCTAACAATTTAACATAATGCACCATAAAAGTGGCATCAACTAGGGTTAGAAGTAAACTTTACCAACATTCACCAAGAAATGAGCAAGGAAAAAACCTTAGGTCACTCTCGAGCTTGAGTTATTACAACCAATCGTAGCATCAACCAAAGCATGTGCAAAATTAAGCCCTAGAAACAACTTCATTCATCCTTCAAGCAAAGAAGATTATCCCAAGAGAGGTGTGCATAGCATCAAGAGCTCCAATAGACTAGTAGAAAAATAAAAGATCTCATAATGAACCCATATCTTGTTGTATTTTTTACAATGAGAGGGAGGCACTATTTATATAAGACTAGCCTCACCTAATTTTAAGTTATTAGCCTACAAGATAATGTGAAAATATAACAATTTTGGTTAGTGCACCCACAAATTTGGGGACTTAACCACACAATGACATAAAATAACAATAAAAATGTGAAATTAGGCTCCACCAAGTGCTAGGTGTTCCAAAAGGAGGATGCCATGCCCCAACTAACCCCAACAGATTTGTTCCCTCAACGTCCTCCTTCATTATCCTTGTAGGCTTCTTCAATAAGGAAGTACAATTTGCAGGTAACACAACCTAGAGGAGGGGTTTTATAATGAAAAATAGGTCCAAGAGAGCAAATAAGGTGTGCTGAACAAATGCTATCACCTTTTACATGGCAAATAAATGAGTGTGGTTATGCGTCCAAGTGATTAGCCCCCCAAGGGAACCAACCTTATAGGGTGAGCACCTGCTGGAGGAGGAAATCAAGAGGACCATCCGTGACATGATTGGGGGTATTTAAGCCCAAATCAACACTCTATACTTCAACTTGGCCTTTACATCAAATTGTTTTTTAACCCCTTCCCCTGGGGGATCTGTAGGGATCGTTGCAGATACTCTAAGGCGTAACACCACCCATGAACTAGATTGCTCTTAGATAATTTGCCCTTTTATAATAAAGTGATGGATAAAGCTGCCATCGACAAATTGAAGAAACCATATAAGGTTTTGCCCATTGTGAACACCTGAAGGGCTTCATTGTTGATGATCGATTAAATCCCTGATCATGAAAATATAGTTGGTCCTATTTCATCTCTTTCTCCACAGGGCGTGCATTCTCCTTGTCAACCAACATAGTTTGAATCTTCTCATAAACAATTGCCTTATACCCTGCTGACCATCATTAATGGCACAAACCATTTGTGCAAAAAAGGGTGAGCAGACTGCATTGAAAGGGATGCTAATGCCAAACAAGAATATTATGAAGAATCTTGGGAGGGGCTGGCTTGCTGAACAAGAATATTCAGAAGGATCTTGGGAGGGGCTGGCTTGCAAGACAAGATATTTGGAAGAATCTTGGGTGGGGATGGCTTGCCAAACCAGGATATTTGGAAAAATATTGTAAAATAAATAGCCTAGATGTTAATCATTGGAAATTTGAAAGTGCCTTGATATTCCAAGGCATCTTCTTTCTTGCCAAACAAGGATATTCAGATGAATTTAAAAAAAACCTAGATATCAACCATTGGAAATTTGGAAGCAGTTTGATTTTCTGAAGCATATTGTAAAAAAAAAAGCCCAGAAATAGCATCTTTCGAGAGGAGATTTTATAGTCGTAGAAGCTATTCCAGGATGCTACAATATAAGTGTATCTGATTGTTGTTCCCCTGCAATCTATGAACCATTATGTTTGTAGGAGACAAAGTTCAAGTGCTGAATGAATTTTGCTTGATAGATACCCCACTCATAGCTATTTAGCCGAACGGATCTTTTGAGAGGAGATTTTTTACGGTTGTAGAAGCTATTCCAAGATGCTACAAGGTAGCCAAACCAGGATATTTGGAAAAATATTGTAAAATAAATAGCCTAGATGTTAACCATTGGAAATTTGAAAGTGCCATGATATTCCAAGGCATCTTCTTTCTTGCCGAACAAGGATATTCAGATGAATTAAAAAAAAAAACCTAGATATCAACCATTGCAAATTTGGAAGCAGTTTGATATTCTGAATCATTTTGTAAAAAAAAAGGCCCAGAAATAGCATCTTTCGAGAGGAGATTTTATAGTCGTAGAAGCTATTCCAGGATGCTACAATATAAGTGTATCTGATTGTTGTTTCACTGCAATCTATCAACCATTATGTTAGTAGGAGACAAAGTTCAAGTGCTGGATGAATTTTGCTAGATAGATACCCCACTCATAGCTATTTAGCCGAACGGATCTTTTCAGAGGAGATTTTTTATGGTTGTAGAAGCAATTCCAAGATGCTACAAGGTAGGTGTATCCGACGATTGTTTCCCTGCAATTAATCAACCATTAGTTTGGTAGGAGTTGGCCCAATTGGGTACAATCCATTGTCAATTCTCCTAGATGGGGGAGGGGCACACTTGCTGAACAAGCATATTCAGAAGAATCTTGGGTGGGGCTTGCTTGCCAAACAAGGATATGATATTCAGAAGAATCTTGTTAAAAAAAGCCTAGATATCAACCATCGGAAATTTGAAAGCACCTTGATATTCTGAGGAATCTTCTTGTTTGCCTAACAAGCATAGTTGAAAGAATTGTATTAAAAAAAAACCTAGATATCAATCATCAGAGATTTGGAAGCGATTTGATATTCTGAAGCATCTTGTAAAAAATAGCCCAGAAATCGACCATTGGAAATTCAAAAACGTTTTGGTGCAATTGTTTTGACATGTTGTCATTGAGGTCTGAGCCCTCAGGGCTAACATTCATCCCAATACGATAAATGAAAGTGCTTTGTTCTTGTGTATACATATGTGTGCAAATTCTGGAAAAATTCAAATGTTAGATTAAATGATAGATTTTTTTACTTTGATTAAATACCAGTTTTAGATCAGAGAAGATGTTAAAAGACAAATAAATAGTCCATGTATGTGTACATGTCTATGCTTTTTTTTCCTTTGGTTGTGTTTTTTTGGCTGACTGTCACGATCTATGAATTTGCAGGGCTTGATGAACTCTCCGCAATTGAAAATCTCTTTGCTACATTTAAGAAGACTTTATTCAATTCAGAAAGCCTACAGATAGACCGGGAGCTTCAGAACAGAGAATACAATGCAAAACTAGATAGATCTATTGCCTCATTCTTGCGTTTACTATCTGGATATCTACTTCTTGCACATTCTCATAAGACACTGGAGTACTTGATTCGGCGATACAAGTTTGTAAACTTTATCCGTAGACTGTACTGCATATTCATCATTTTAAGGATATATGAATGTTGCTCCTCTCTTTTATTATTCACTCAGTTCACATGGGATTATCCAGCTGCAATACAGGTTGGTCAATTTGTTATTGTCTTTTATTATTATTATTTATTACCCAGGTAATATATCCTGGGGGAAACTGCCTAGGCACTTCCCCTCATTCCAAGGAGGTTACCCAAGGTAAACCCTAGATTTTTCAGGGCATAAGGCCAGGTCAGCAACTCATGTATAGATCATATAGAGCTCAACAACAATCGGCTCACTAAGGGCAAACACGTCAGAAAGTGGGATTTGAACCTGATTGGGAGGGTAACAATCCTCACAATCACTTGTGCTACACCCAATTGCCAGTCAATTTGTTATTGTCACTGATCATAGGTCGAAAATTTTAGTTATATAGCTTCTGAAAATCTAGCTTTTATCATTTCTGCATAGTGCATACATTTTTTAATTGGATATGGAAAACATAATTAAGATCATAAAGCTACCATGGGTTCATATTTATAATAACCCATGATACACTTTAAGCAATAAACATCAATGCCTGACTCATTCGTCCAAGAAGCCATGTGTGAGGAGTAACCATATCATCAAAATCACCTATGACTTGCACATGGCCTTGATTGTGAAGCACCTAACGTGGATTCACTCAAATCTAATGTCCATGGTGGCCTGACTACAGGCAACTTTGAAGTTTTTGTGCCCAAGTGCCAACTTAGATCTTTATGCAGGACTTGCACACCTAACCATGTCATCAAAATCACCTAGGACCCGCACTTGGCCTTGATGTGAAGCACCTAATGTGGATTCACTGAAATCTACATCCATGGTGTCCTGACTTCAGGCAACTCTTGAAGTTTTTGCCCCCAAGTTCCAACTCAGATCTTTATGCAGGCGCAATTGTAGTGTATTTTTTTGGTTCACATAGTTCTATAACACTCCTTGAGAAAGCTTATTTCCCACAGTGATGTTCCTGTGGGATGCTTCTTAGAAGTTAGAACACAAAAAGACTTAGCTGCAAGCATAGGGTAAGAAGGGCTCCAAGGCAAAAACTAATAATTATGGAAGGAAACCTTGAAGCCTTCAAATTTTTGTCTTCAAACGTTTAAAATTTAAACCTTTTGTTATGAGTTTCCCTTTTCGTATGATCAGCACTTTCTGAGAAAGAAGGAAACCTTTAAAGGCTTAGGTTAGAAAGTGGAACTTAGATCTATGCATTTGTGATATCACCAAATGCTTGAAAAAGACAAAACAAACTGTGAAGGCCTTTGTCTGGACTCTGAAGACAGTACATTGAAAATCCAAAAAACCTAGCTGGAACATACTGTTGAGTCTGAACAACAGCAGCTTAGATAACATAAATCTGCATCAACCCTGAGGGTAGAAGAACCTTTAAGTTCAAACTGGGATTTTTCACTGCAGCTCGTGCTAGATCTATGCTGTTGAGAACGGGGAGCGGGGAGCGGGAGTAGAGCAAAAAGAAAAATGTTCAAAAGCCCCCATTTTGGGAGCGTTTTTTATACACTATATATTTTAATATATTTTGATGGATTTATATCTAAAAAAACATGTAGGATGTTGAATTAGTTATAGAAAACATGGACTAAACCTTGTAACATCAATCATCTAGTGGTTATAACTTATAACACCAGGTTAGATCCATCTAAACCTCGGATCTACCATGCGCTGAGAGGGATCAAATCCCTTGAGGTGCAAACGTCTTTTATTGTCAATATATTGTTGGATAGGTTTGCACCTCAAGGGATTTGATCCCTCTCGGCGCATGGTAGATCCAGAGTTAAGATGGATCTAGGCTGGTTGCAGTCTAGGGCAGTCACATTAAATTTGTAGATGATTATGATTATGTATATGAAGTATGTAAAAGGTAACTTCAATATTTCAATGAGAAATAGGTGAATAACAATGTTGAATGATGGCACATGTGAATATTAAGAAAGTAAGAGGATGTGTATAATCAATGAAAAATAGATTATCTGCAAATGCTATTGATATATTATCCTCATTTTGAATTTACTCTGTTGGGGCTATCTCAACATTTCTTGCATCATATGAAGTATGTAAAAGGTAACTTCAATAGTTAAATGAGAAATCAGGTGAATAACATTGTTGAATGATGAAACATGTGAATAGTAAGAAAGTAAGAGGATGACTATAATCAATTAGAAATAGATTATATGCAAATGCTATTGGTAGCATATCTGGAAATGCTACCGATATATTACCCTTATTTTGAATTTACTTTGTTGGGGCAATTCTTGCATCATTATCCGATCTGACAATTACATGTTCAGCTATGGAATAGATATCAGATTCTATCATTCTTTGTTCTTGTTGTTGGTCAACTTCCATTTATTGTGATCATTTGAAAAGTGCTCTGTGTTTCTCCTAATTTATTTTTTCTTTCTTCCTACTTTTGGTCAGGTGTCATTTGTTGTGATTGAATTTGTCATCATGTTCTTTGTTGTTCATTTTTTTCCCTTCTTCATTCTTCCTTTTGTTCATTAGTCATATATGCTAACTTCTTTCTATGTCGCCTAACATGTTCTCATGTCTATCTTCTTACTTCCTCAACATGCACATCATCCATATCTCTAGTATGAGAAGACATGATAACATGAATTACTGTACCACAATCAAGCACCATAGTTAATTTTATTGAATCAGATAAAATTGAAATAAATGCATTGTACTCAATCAAGAACCATAGTCAATTGAATTGAATTGAATAACACTGAAATCAATGCACTGTACTCAATCAAGATCCATAGTCTTTTGAATTGAATCGGACAACACTGAAATCAATGCACTGTACTCAATCAAGAGACATAATTAATTGAATTGAATCGAATAACACTGAAATCAATGCACTGTACTCAATCAAGAACCATAGTCAATTGCTTGCCCACTCCTTGAACCCCAAGTTCTACATTCGGGAATGGCTCACTGGTGGATTGGGGCCCTCACACAGAGTCCCTCTTCACACAGATGGAGAGATTTCACATGGGAGGAAGATAGCATTTAGACGGATATTTCAAGATAGAGACTTACTTGATGGGGTGGAGGAGGGCTTTGTAGAGTTTTCCACTTCCATTGGGAGATTTGGAGGCTATGATGTGCTTAGAGACAAGGGGGTTAAGAAACCCTATGTTTGGTGGGTAACTCATGGGGCAACATGCCCTATTCTACAGAAGTTAGCCTTGAGGGTCATCTCTCAAGTCACATCATCCTCTTGTTGTGAGAGGAATTGGAGAACATATGGGAACTTGTACAGTTTGAATAAGAGCAGGCTTGAGCAGTCCAGAGTAGAGATGATGGTTTATGTGCACTCCAACCTTTGTCTTATTTACAGGAAGAGGGAGGAGTGGGTGAAGGGACAAAGATGTGGGATGTCTTTCCTGATGATATGGGGTTTGGATAACAGTATTGAGTTGGCATTAGCCAACATGGATCTTAATGATCCAGTGCTAGAGCCGGTTACTTTTGATGATGGTGATCCTTTGGAGGGGTCATCCTCCAAACTAGTAGATGCAAATTATCAAATGGGTAGAGAGGAGGGGGAGGAGGAGGAGGGGGAGGAGGAGGAAGAGGAGAGTGATGAGTTTGTTGATTCAGGCATGGAGGAGGACTATTGACAGATGATATTCTTCCATCTTGATCTACCCCTTTTTGTATTTACTATTAGACTTTACTACTTTAGTCTATTTGGCATTTGCCAATGCCTAGTGGCATTTTGACATCTATCTAATACATTTTGATTTTGATGACTTAATGAGAAATATGGTTCCGACATCTTGAGCTATTGCCCAATGCCTATCAAATTTCAATGCATCTATGTGTCTCATTGTGATTTGTGAATGACAATTACAAATGTGTAATCATTAATGTGTATTGATTCTAATTTCTAATTTTCTATTGAATATTTGTAAATGTTCCAGTTTCTAAAAAAATTTGGATCTATATGTCTATATTTTTAAATTTTAATATATTTAAAAAATATATATATATATATGTATATAAAACGTGTCCTTAGTGTCCTGATTCCAGGTGTCACCGTGTCCGTGTTGGGCACTCGTATTTTGTGTCCTTTGTGTCCCGTGTCCTCGTGTCAAGTGACTTAGTTTTTAACCGTAACCATAATATTATTAACCTTTTAACTCACTGCTATTACAATCCATATCTAAATGCATTCTTCTCACTCCTATTACAATCCATAACTAAATAATTTTATTTCATTCTTAACCCACTCGTATAAACATCCATAATTTTAGTAAATTTTGTTGTAACTCAATTCCAAAAGAAATGGAATGATTCAACCTTCGAATCCATTTAAATAACATTATAGTATAACTATATTGCCATCTTATCTATCTTTTTCTGACTTTCTGTAATTGCCATTTAGATTGAGTAAAGAATAATATACAAAATAAAGTAAAAATAAATATTTTTTACAAAGGTTAATATCATGTTAAAGAAATGCTTGAGAATGTGCCTTTAAAAAAACAGTTACCCAATCCGTACGAGAAGCACCTGCTACTAAACAATTACCCAATATGTACGAGAAGCATTTGCTATAAATATTAATTTAGCAACTTAAGAGTATATACAAACCTTTTTCTAAATGACTAAAATTAACTTAAGAAATAAACGAGAATTATTACTACGCATTGAACAATTAAACTTTTCTTTAAATGGTGTAAAAGTTTTGTATATATTCTTAAATTTAACATCAATTTAATTACTCTTTTAATTTATTTTAAAGTTTATTTTTTTATTTTATCTTTTATCTCTCTTTTTGTAATTACCATTTAAATTGAGTAAATAATAATATACAAAGGAAAAGTCAAAATAAATAATGTTTACAAAGGTTAATATCACGTTAAAGAAATCCTTTTAGTGAGAATGTGCCTTCAAAGAAACAATTAATTTAGCAACTTAAGAGTATATACAAGTCTTTAAAGAAACAATTACCCAATACGTATGAGAATTACTAGCTATAAATCTTAATTTAGCAATTTGAAGTTAAGACTCAAGAGTAGATACAAACTTTTTTAAATGACTAAAATTAACTTAAGAAATTATTAAATTCTAATTATTCAGAATTTGATTTATTAAAGAAATGTTTAATTGTTCAATGCGCACTAATAATTCTTATATATACTCATATATTTGTAAGACTTTTTTTATTCATTGGAACATGTCATGGGGAAACCCTCAGGTACTTCCCCTCATTTTGAGGATGGTACCCAAGGTAAACCATTAGCCCTGATTACGGGGCCTGACTCGGTGGGGACATCAAGTGAGGCCCTTATATAGCAATGTATAGCCACCCAGGGATTTGGCCCCGAGACCTTTTGCTCACAACTTACAGCACTCAACCATTTGAACTAGCCCACCGGGCTATATATTTGTAAAACTTACAATAGAAATAAATGAGAACTGGTTTAAAAGTTTTGTATATATTCTTAAATATAAGCGGGCATCAATTTAATTACTTTTTTAATTTTATTTTAAAGTTTTTTAATTTTATTGGGTCAACATCAATTTAATTATGATTTTTTTAAAATTCAAGCCGACATCAATTTAATTTTGATTTTTTTTTGTGCATAACGCTACATTATATGATAACATCTCCCCCATACTGGAATTTTGATTTTGTCTTTTTGTTTTAATTAAGCGGACATGAATAATTTTTTTTATTTTTTTTATTGGTGTGCATAATGCTATGTTACGTGACAACATCTCCCCCATACTGGGTTGTAGAGCACCTCTCAGCGCAATTATCTTCAAATGATCAACCATAACAATTTTTATAGGAGCTTGGCAAAAAAGGGAGGTACCATAACATTGTCATCAAATGAACAACCTAGCATAGGAGCTTTTAGTATAGGAGAGGTAGGGAGCGCCTTGGGAGCGTTTTGGGAGTGAACTTCCGAAGGAAGCGAGCTTCGGGAGCGGGAGCGAGGAGGTGGGGGGTGCTCCCACGCAGCAGAGTGCTAGACTAAGGGCAAAAGACATCCAACACGACGTAGCCACTTTCTACTACAATCTAACTGAGTTGGCATCCCACAAGCTCATGCCTCAAAATGAAAGAGTGGAAATGCAACAAATTCAAAAGTGCAAAAGTTAGCTCCATAAAATCCACCTCCTTTTTACCAAATCAGACTCAATTGCTTTTAGGACCACAATAGGCTGCCTATCAGGTTCTTATGTAGCTGTAAGTTGGAGGGTTTGCAGCAATGATGACTTAGGTTTAAAACCCATTGGGCTTGTTTTCTGTGATAATTGCAGTTTGCAGTTGTCCAAGTTGTCATTTGAGGTGTCAGTCATGTGGCAACACTGGTTCCCGTGATAATGTGGGTTTGTTGTCAAAGGTTGATTTTCCATACTAATTTGGTCCTCATAATTGGTGAGATCAGGTGCAAATCCTGGGTGACTTTGATGGAGTAGATATCCTTCTGTTGTGGTATGTAGTTATATGCCTTTAGGTTGCAAATATGCTTGTTATGAGTTTTATATCGCATTAGAGTCTGTTTCCTCAACCTGTTCCAGTACTGATAGCTATTGTTCACTTACAGTTACAGCCTAAAAGTTACCTCAAGACTAAGACCACTAGAATAGAATATAATTTTATTACAATGTACATGAGGCAATTGGGTTATGGGACTAAGAAATTTACATCTCACTTCAACATTTCTTCTACAAATGAATGAAGAGAGAAAAATAAATGTGTGGAAGAACCTCCCAACTAGCCCTTCAGTCTTTTTAGCTATGTTACTAGATCTGTCCTTTCTGGGTGCTGGATCCATGGATTGGATCTGGATTCAGCTAGGATTAGGTTATGAAATAGATGCTCACCATGCAGAAACAGAGCCTGAGCTGGAGAAATGAATCCTGAGCAGAAGATTGTCTCGAAATGGATCCTAAGATTTTTTGACCCTGATTTCAGTCATCACCACATTTTTATTGGAAGATTGCCACACTATGTTTTGAAACCTCAAACCCCTAAAAGCATTCAGTCTATAAGAAGATTGCTTCCCCACATTAGCAAACATACAAAATAATTTATCTATTGGATGTTTGATAGAAGCAGAGCTAGGAATTGAAACTACGACATTGGGCAGCAGGCAATCACTTCACATATAGTTTGTGAAAGCTACAGCCTACATATGGGTCATTGGTTTTACAGTTTACACCTTGACTCATGGAGTATTATTTCTTTCGTTTTGCTGCTTTCTCTGTTCTCTGTTCTGTTACTGTTCTTCAGTTGTTCTGTTCTTTCTTGTAAGGTTTGTTTTATTCATGCTGCTCTGTTTCTGTTCATGTGTTCTGTTAAACCAGAAATGCCTTCTAATCTGTGGAGAGCAATCATTCATGAGCTCTAGCAACAGTAGCCAGTAAAGTGCTGAAGGTGTTTGTCTGTCTCTTCATTATTATAGTGAGTTTTGGCAAGGTATGTAGTGAAGCTGTAAGCTTCAAGAAAGCCTTGAAATAACCTTTTGTTGAGTGAATTTTATCTTCACAGCGGAAACTGTATTCAATTGTTGATAAATTTCAGATTAATCCTTCTTTTAGGATACCATTACCCTCTCTTGACTGTTGAATTGAAATGGCCCCTCTATTTTCTCAGATCACCCCTCTATAGTGTTGAAGTGCGCTGCCCTAATAGGTCATTTGTGTCCCAAGTTCCAACATGCCATAATGTTCGTGAACTATTATAATATTTATTGTACAGTGTTCTATGAATCATGATATATTTGATATTTCAGATTTTAATTTTAATATTATAAATATATTTTAATATTTTTTGTACTTTCCATTTCCTCACCGTATCCGCATCCTGGCTTTTCAAAAATCTGGTGGATCTGTATCTACTATCCATATCTGGTTCTGGATCCAGATGCATATCTGTTTCCAGGTAACTGAGCTCTTTAGCAATATATGAAAATAAATCAAGACAATTCCAGAAGAAAGAGTGGTGGAGTTCTATCAGATCTCACAAAAATCTAAGAAATAGTTCCTGGTGAAAGGTTTTCCTACCTAAGATGTAATTGTTAAACGCACAAACATAGAAGAAAAGGATCCAGATTCCAATGGCACCACCAATGATGTAGAGGTAAGCTGAATACTGTAAAGACAAAATCGCTGTTTTACTTTACAAACATTGAAATGACTTCAATAGAGCCTAGAAGAGAAAAAGCTGGCAAAAGTCTGAAGGGGAAGTGGAGCTGCTTTGCCAATCCAAATCTACAGAATTTCACCCTGCAACTTCAGACCTTATGGGGTACCCTATAGGAAATATCAGGGTTTCACTAGCTTCTGTGGTTTTGGAGTGGCATCTCCATTAGAAAATCAAACAAGTTTTATGAATATTTTTTTTCCCTTAAAATGCAATTCATCCCACCTTCAAGCCTGTAAGTGAGAATGAGATTGCTGGTACGTTGCCACCCCCACCAACAATTGGCTGGCTCACAAAGAGCCCCAGTCAACAATTGGCTCATGAAGAGCGAATGTGTTACAAGCGGGATTTGAACCCGGGTGGAGAGGATAACATTCCTCGTCTCAACCACGCGAGCTAGACCCAATTGACAACTGTTTATAAGTTGTTATATATGACTTCATGGTATAACAAGAGGAAGTGCAGCTGTACAGATCAAGCTGAACAGAATATTCAGATGAAATTTTTGGACATTTCAGACAAATTACATTAGTAATTTGTTTTGGTTATTTTCCTGACAGCTGTTTGAAACTTTTTTGGAATCTATCTGTAAAGGTTGGCTACCCATTTCTGAAAATTTATGGAAATCCTTGTCTGTAACCTGACATTAATATTGCTGTCTGAAGACATGTAACTCTATGGGAGCACTGACTTTTCTGAGATTAAATTCTGATTTTGGAATTAATGGGAAAATGTTATGAACTTCACATTAAAAAAGTTAAAAACTTCTAAGAAATTCTTTTAAGCTTGGATTTCTATTCTTACATTTACTTGATGTTTTTGATATCATATGGATACAGGATATATGCATACAACGTAGACGATGTGATACTCTGTGCTCTTCCGTACCATGAAACAAGCTTATTTGTGCGAATTGTACAATTGCTAAACTTGGAGTAAGTCCCTTATTTTGTTGTATCCAACAGATAGACTTGTAGTTATCAGTTTTTTTCCTGTGGTTTGTTAAGATGCTTCTCCAAAGCATTGTTGTTCTAATTGCTACAATTTTATTGACGTTGTATGTTTGTATTAGAAAAACCAAGTGGCATTTTTTAGAAGGAGTGAAGAGGTCAGGTGCACCTCCACCAAGAGCAGTCCTGGTTGAACAATGTACCCGTGTAACAGCAGTTTTGGAGATGATATGTGAATATGTAAGCTTTGTTCTTTAATTTTATGTGAATTGAGATATATGGGTTTAAACTTTACATCCAGACATCCATCACTGTATGTAATTGGTTCGGATTGAATGTACTGAAATTTGTAGAGCTTTACCATAACGCTTATTGGAGTTGGCATTTTCAACTTAGTGTTTACCGGCTGTTGCACTTATCTAGATACCTAAAACTTAACTTTGTTCAACATTGTTTGATTGCAGAATATGCCAGGGAACAAAAACCGAACCTGCTCCAAATTCTCAATTTCCTTCTGTGTGGCAGTAATAATTGAGACCTTGGGTGCTGTGACAACAGTGGGCACTGATTTAATTAACAAAGTTCTCCCATTCATCCTTTGTTGCTTTGATCCTTCAGTTGGTCAAGACTACAAGGTTTCAACATTTTACCGCTGCTATTCTGAAACATCTTTTGTTTGAAAGTCATACTACATGCTTTTTGTGAAACATAAACTAGAGATGATTGAAAGATATTGCTGGCAGCGAGGCTTATTGTGCTTAGTTCTTCGTGTTTTTTTTGTTTGCATCTAGATTGTTTTATTCATCAATTTTAATCGTAGTTCTTTGGGTTATGTAACATATATGATTGCTTGTTATAATTAGTTCAAGTTGCATGACAATTGTAAACACTGATAATATGGTTTTCTATTTGTTTGATATTAACTATGTTTGGTAAAAAACATCTTCCACTTCTGTTTCTGAAACATTGTTACATGTGAAAGTTACTGGTTTTTAAAAATATAGCTTGGTCAACAGAAAGTTGGTTTTGAAAATTTGACATTATAGTTAGTTATTTAAATTGGTCGGTTTGCATTACTAGTTCATGTTTTTTTGTAAGGCTCGTACCCATGGAGTTTCAAACCGGTGACCTTATGCAATGAGTGCTTTAACGGTACACCCATTCACCATCTATTCTATGCCCCTGCAGGCTTGCATTACTAGTTCATGTTAACTTGTTTAAAACAAGTCTATTAGTTGCATTTTAGCACGTATAATTGCTTATATCTAAGTTACCAGGATACGGATACGGATCTTGATCCAAATCCACTATATTCTTAAAAGGCTAGGATCCGGATACGGTTGGAACTTGGGAAACAACAGGTACAAATAATATAAATATAATTTAAAATTAAAACTTATATAAAAATTAAAAACTATATAATTTTTTAAATATGATGATGATTATTAAAGGAAACACAGTAAGAAATTAATTCATGTATTAGATTTTAATAACAGAAACATGTTAGATTTTGTAGCTCGGAGGTACTTATGCACTTATTGTGCCTAGGTGCAGGGGTTTGAGCAAGATGTCTCATTTAAGTGACTTTATAAAAGTGATTTTTATAAAGTGAAAGTTGGGGTCTGTTATCATTTTTGGGTAAAGTGACATTTTTTGAGAGAAATGTGATTTTTATATAGTTTCATTACTTAAGTGACTCAAGTCATGTCAACTTGAGATTGAATCATAACCATCAATCTTGTGGGCCAAGATTCAATCTTGACAGTAGAAGATGAAGAGTTAGGGCAGTTACCCTAAATGTGAAATTAAAAGAGCTTGAGTGAGACCAAGAGGGGCACACATTTCCAAGAAGAGAGTTTTTGGAAGAGTGGAGCACATTAGTGTGAGGCACAATTTTCAAGAGAGGAAGAGAGCTTGAGCTGAGGGAAGAGAAAGAGGAGCTGGGGGGTGCACTTACCAAGAGAAGTTGGTGGCATTATTCCCAAGGTAACTTTCAGCATTTAATGAAACAGACAGTACAACAGCTAGTGTATGCACAGATTTCGAGGAAGAAGGCAGAGAAATCGAGAGGGTTTTTGCTGCACATAAATCGAGGCAATAAATGCTGGTACATAGGGCCATACAACCACACTGTTGAGCAGAGTATATGGCACAGAAATCGAGGTGAACTGCTGTACTGTTTGGCAGGAGCAAGGGCACAGAAATTGAGGCTGTGACCACAGCATTTAATGCTGCATTAAAGGAGCAGGCCATACAGTCATTATTGCCCAGAGATTGATGAGAGTTTGACATCATTCCTGTGAGATAAGTGCTTGTGCTGAAATTTTCTGCTGTAACAGCGTCATTTGACCAAAATTTCCTTTGTCAAATATGTTAAATGTGACTGCTGTCCACTGTTTATTTCTGCTGCTATTTCCAGATTTACTTAGCATTTAGTATTTCTGCCTATAAAGTACAGTTGGATGTGTTTGAGATTAATGCATGACTGTTGAAGTTTATATGAAGTAGAAATCAGAGTTTGCTAATTGTTTGACATATTGCCTAGCTAAGTTTGCTAGCAGACTGTTAGTGTTTTGACAGAGTTTTAAGAAAACATTATATAAATATAAATAAAATAAATTATAATTTATAATTTTAATCTATAATAAAACTTTAAGTGAGTTTATAATTTAAGTAACAAGTTTAATATCTATAACTTAAATATAACTTTAACTTTAAGATATATAACTTTAGTGTAAATATAAAATTTTTAAATCAATTATTTATGGAGGCTTTAAGTTATACTTTATAAATTAAAATTCCGTTCGAAGGGCTCAACTCAATGACCATCAATTCTGTCTATACGCGAAGGGCTCCCAACGACCATTAGTCAAGTGAACTAGAACCAGATACTTGTGAATGAACTGGTTGATGAAAGGAGGGTTTGATTTTATGAACAAGAATGTGCAACCAATAGTGGGCTTGACCAAATGAAGATGCCCCGACATCCAACGATTTTAATGTAGGAATTGTTGGTGAGCGATTAAAACCGTGTTCGTTCGAGCTGCCATGAAAATTCACTGAGGATTCACCATTAGAAATGCATCTCAACATTTCACTATTTAAAACCTTATTCATCTTTAGCTGCCATTGTTTGTTATTAGGTAGCGGATCCTGCACGGATCCATATGGATCTGGATCAGAATCCGTATCCGATTCGGGTATCCGTGGATCCATGCCCAAGGGCCGGTGGATCCGGTAACACAGGTTTATATTGATTAGTTCTTCATGTTCTTTATATGATGTAGCTTCCATATACTAACTCCCATTTTATAAGTTCGACTGTTCTTGCTGTTGTTTTCGCATGTATTTTCTTCATTTTAAGAACATATTTTCTGAAAGCACGTGAGCTACTTGGATTCAGTTTTTTAGTACTTCATGTCAGCCTTTCGGTAGCCTGCAAGATTCAAACCTGCAATGCAGTTCAGCAATGAATTGGAAAAGCTGTAAGAGGAATCCAATAAGCCCCTTATAAAGAAAGGTCTAAATGGTAACAACTAAATAGATTTCTGTTTCCAGTTCTCTTCAAGTTAAGATAGCTATTTTATTTTCTAATGTCAAGGCAAAATAGTCCTGGATAGAGTCCTATTAGTTTGTAGAATATCTAATAAGAATGTTTAGTATACAACAGCTAAGGTGGCATTTTATGATATTGAACCTTTCTAAACTCTATTACTAAAAGCCATATGTCTGTTTGATATATAACAAACACAATTGCCGTCATGCATCCCTGTTCCTAAGGACTTGGGAGTCAGTACAAGGTAAATACATATCAGCAGAAATAATTTAAATGACCGCTGACTAAATATGCCATAATGTTCTGGCTGAGATTTGTTCTATTTTACTTGTTCAAAGTATTTGAATTGAAGAACATGTAGGTAGATGCTCTTTATCTCTGGGAATTACACCCTTGCTTGAATCTTGAGTCGCTCTCTTCACAACTCAGAAAATACAAACTGTAAATCCTTCAGTCACATCTTTCCATGAGGGTTGGATGGCTTCACCCAAGGAAATGCCTTCTAGAGAAGATAATACTTTCGAATCTTCTTACCTCAAAGACTCCTAGCTTACTTCGAATCTTCTTACCTCAAACAGCTTTGCAAGTATAAGAATTTATTTTCTTCGATTATCAGACCAATTGACTAAGATCCCTAGTAAACCTGTCGTTGTAGACTAATGCACCTCACCTAAGGAGATTTAAACCTGCACCTACTAGCACGGAACTAGCCAAATGCCCAGCAAAATTGGCAACATCTAGCTGAGCTAACACCTTGGGCTACTAAAGTCTCTTTCCTATCTAATGGTGGGGAGAATTATATTAAACCTTTTGCACTTACAGGTGTAACAATTCTTCTTTTCTTTTTGATAGGTTCATCCTTCAATATAAGTGAAATAGTCCTCTAGAGTCTAAGATTCTAAACCTAGTTTCAGAGTGCATACTTAGTGGAGCTGAACAAGAATTATCCTTTACCAAGTTGTTATCTTATGGTAGACTTTTGAAGGTCCCATGATGCTTATCACCCCAGTTGAAATGGGAAAGTTAATCAACAATTCAGACCATTTGGTAACATGATCCCAACATTTCACTGTAGACATAGACATATCGAGCTTTTATGTCATGTCACTCATTTGTTGACCTTGTGTCCAAACCTGCGGGAAAGAATTGGACAATTCCTTCCTATAAAAAATTGCCACCATCCATGCTTAATGGGCTTTAACTTGATGACAGTTTTGAAGTAACTAGAACTCCATCCTCTTAGAATTATATATTGGATAAATCTTAAAGCTCACTGATCAAGGGATCTTTTCATCAATGAGTGAGACTATTTTTTGATGTCCCTGTTCCATGATCACTGTAAACGCTGCTTTGTTATTTTGTTTCAGTTGTCACTACGTTTGTTGACAAATATTTTCCTCTTTTGTTTCAGAAACATTTTTGCATTTGAAGTGATTCTTCTGCTTTTAGTAAAATATGACCCAAACATCCAAAAGCTAGTTTGGAAAATTGGCATGTTGTGGTAGTTCTTTATATTGTTTAGTTTGCATTAGGGGTTCGTGTTAACTTGGTTAAAATAAGTTCTAGTTTTAGCATTTGTAATTGGTTAGTTTTTCATGTCCCCTATCACAGACACTCTAATGAAAGACTTACTGTTTCTTTTCATCAATATATCTTTCTGTTAATATACTTTGTCTTTTGGAGGCTACCTGCATTATAATTGTGTAATTTGGTGGTGACCTTCCATATAAATAGCTATAACAGATCCCAGGTTTGTTGTAATGGACAGTAAAAATTTTCAGCATAAACTAACCAATGTATGTATATATAATGTTCAAGTTATGTTTAGATAGTTGGCATACCATCACCTACACAAGTTGGTTACTTGTTTTTAAACCAACAAGATAACTTTTAAAAATATAATTTATATATAAGAAAAACATAACTTATATATAAATTTATAATATATAATCTAGGCTGCCAGGAAACTTGGGTATGGGGATGGAGATGTGGGTGCCACTTTTTGAAAGAGGGAACTTGGGTATGTCAGGGGTAATATATATATATATGAAATTCAAATCATTTTCACTGTTCAACAAGTAACACACTATAAAGTCTAACATACTAAGTTAAAGTTATTAACTAAATAGTAAAATATGCACATTGCGTCAAAGTTCATTGATATAAAGTGGAAATTACATATTAATCATAAGTCTAAATATGATAAACCAAGCAGTTCTTTTTATCATTTTTCGTTTTTGGGACTCATAGGTCTTTGGAATAGTGTCTAGGCGTCCCCCTAAATGTTATTAGAACTGTACTGGTCATCAAACCGGTCAATTGCAAAATTCTGAATTGGACCGGAACCAGAAAAAAACCAGACCAAAAAATCATAAAATATTCAAAATTTGAAAAAAAATGCATTTTGGTGCATCCATATGAATCCAACCAATTATACATGAATATGCAAAGCTTTTTATCTATATAGTAAGGGTGCATATAACTAAAATAACATCAAGTGCAATCCATATCTGACTCATAATACATAAACAAAGAGGTTCTAAATGGCCTCTAGAGTCCAAAATACTTCATGCTACAACAAATAACTACATATTATCAAAATCATTGCCTATATTGGGATCCTATTCATCAATAGCACCTTGTGCCCCGCTCCTCTAGGCTCTAGGCCTTTCCTCTACCTTGAATCTCAAAGTTGATCCTCCAAGGACATTAGTCAACACCCTACAATTTTGATTAAACTTCTTAATCCAAACGTTAAAATAAGGTAGAAAAAATTTCCCATGCTTAATAAGTGATTTTGCTTGAGTGAAGTGTACATTTTTATTAAGGTCATGACAGAGGAGTTCAACAATTATCACCACCAACATCAAGGTACATTGAGAGGTTGATGTGCTTGATTAAATGCCAATCCCATACCCTCATACATGATGGGATCCAGTGGAAATGTCGTGATCCTGAAATCCTGAAAATTGTTAAGTTTGTTGAATTCTGAATGGGATCTGAAATTCTACTTTTTACATATGAAGTCCAATGAGGTTGGAACCATAGTTGAAAAAATCGGCATCGACAAAAAATTGGCAAGGGTCTCGAATACAATTTCTCGGCAACATTGGCGAAAAAATCGGCAAACCCCGATAAACATTAAAAAACACAATATATTTATTTTTTTCATAATTTTAAACATATAAAGCAACAACAACATCAGATAAATACATTGACACATAAATATGGAGAAAGCACTAATATATATGTAGTGGATGCCAAATAAAAAATGATACATCAAAGTTGATACATAATCTTGAACCGTAATAGTTGTCCAATAGTACTCAAAAGTGGACAACCAATGGTCCAATACAAAATTACATCACAAAAAGTCACAAAACTAGCAGCTAACTATTTGTCCCTGATATCAATGCCCTCTCTCCCTTTTATGGGAAAAGATCATGGGCTGTTTGCCAGGCCTTCCTTGGTAGTAAAAGGTTTTGGCCCTGGCCCTGCACCAGATGTCGAATGGTGACTAGTGGGTGCCAATATGGGACTAGATACATCAACCGGTGTAATCACCCTCAATGAAGTCTTCAAGCTGCTCCTCTTGCTCCTCCTCTAACCATGCAGGTAGGTGCCTCCTCCATGATAGGCAACTCAATCTGCACCCTCCACTTGGACAATACATCAATATTGTCCAAGGAAATGTCATCCACATCGGGTGTTTGCTCCACCTGCTTCATCAATAGTTGGAGATTGTAATGGACATAGACCAACTCATTCAGGCGTGGGAAATCGAACCTGTAAGAGGGTCATAAAAAAATTTAATGAGTCTTAAGGCCCGAGGGACATAATATGTTAGAGGATCTTAAATTACATGAATTTAATTGCTTTGTTCAAGTTCTAACTTGTTGCGTTTCTTTGAGTGTATTTTATCAAATACACTCCAATTGCGTTCACATCCCGAAGAGCTATAGGTTTGGCAGAGGACTCGGATGGCAATTTTTTTAAAATTTGGTGCCCTTTCACCATATGTTCTCCACCAAATACCTACAACAAACAAGAAAGAAAGAGAATTGGATTACATAATTCAAATTTCAAATTTCAAATAAAATTATAAAACATAATTAAATTTAAAAAATTTAAAGTTCTAAATTTTAATTTGTAATCACTTGGCATCAAAACGGTCCTTTCATGAATAGAATTAGCAATTTCAAATAGTCCAGTAGCATCTTGATACATCTCCATCTCGCGAGTAATACTGTGGCGAGTCCCAACATCAGGTACCATCCTATGAAGACATGAGATAAGCCCTTCCATCACCTCGCCATCCAAAATAAATTTACACTTGTAGGAAAAGGTGGGGTTGAGGAAAAGTGTTGTTGCACGAATGGGTCGATGGAGCATCTCTGTCCATCAACTATTAATCAAATCCCATAGCATCATGTGTTTATTGTATCCATGGGTACCCTTCCCCACATAATAAGATCGAATAGTCTCTTTTGCCCTATCCATGGCCTCATAGTCTCATACAAATAGCCCATAGCGGGCTTATCACTATTGACTAATCTCAGAACCTTTACCAAAGGTTCAATGATTGAGCACACTTCTTCCACTCCTGCCCAAAAGGACTCGACAGACACCAATCTAGTGATGTCTCTCCCATCCTCTCTCCTGCTATATGTGCAATCACGCCACTCATCACAAACAAACATTTGCTTTAACTCAAATTGACATTGAGGTAAAGACTAAAGAGAAATGAAGTTGGTGGCAAAACGTGTGATTCTAGGACACATCAACTCCCTATTTTTCGTGCATCTCCTCATGAGGCTAAAATAAAAGCATTTTTATATATGAATTTGGAGATGCTCCTAGCCTGATCAATGACCTCCTTGGTGAAGGGAATTTTCCCCACATCCTCCAGCATCAAAATAATACAATGTGCAGCGCATGGAGTCCAAAACAGTGAGGGGTGCCTCTCCCTAAGCAATTTACCAGCAACCACATAATCACTTGCATTATTTGTTATGATTTGCACCACATTGTTCAAACCGATCTCCTGGAGGATCCCATCCATCAACTCACATAGCAGTGTTACATCTTTTACTTGTGTTGATGCTTCAACGGATTTGATAAACATGGTACCTTTAGGACAATGTCCCAAGAAATTGAGAAGGGTCCCACCCTTCCTATCTGTCCAACCATTGAACATCACTGTGCATCTAGAGGTCTCCCATGATTGTCTCAACATTTTTAAAACCGACCGAGTTGGAACCGTAATCGGTCGGTTTGACTGGCTAAGGGGTATGGATGTTCCAACCGGCAAACAACTTGAACTGGGGTCCGGTTTGGGAACCAACCGATTGACCTGATGCCTGAACCGGTCGGTTTGTTACCAAATCGGCCGAGCCCATGACAAACCGACCGGCTTGCTCCTCTTTCAAGTCCATGGGCCCCAGACAGGAAAAACACAATTTTAAATTGTTTAAAAAAATCATAATACCTAACCCTAATTCGCCTCTAAACAAATAAATATGTGCCCCACATCCTAAATATGAGTCACGACTCTTCATTGATCATGTTTTTTGGACTGTAGAGGATATAGAGCCTCATTGATATTGTATTTTGTTTCAAAATCTGAGATATATGCTATGAGACTTTATTATGTAGTGCACTTGGTGCCATTTTGTGACTCGTACATGGTTTATGGTATATATTAAGGAGTAGACTTTACATATTATGTGTCTAATGGTTTGAAATACTTATAAGTATACATATTTTGTATACTTATATGCATTGACTGGTCATGAGGTGAAGGGGTATGTGCCCTTTGACCTTTCATTATCCTAGTTGTTTTATTATTATTATTATTTTTACTATTTTCATGTTTATAACATTTTTTTTTCATCTATTGCTGCTTTTAATTTAACAGTGCTGACTGTTTAAGATAATGATTAGAATAAGCTACTTAGCGAAGAGAGCCTTTATCATAAAGTTTTTCTTCCCACTTTGGTCAGTTGGCAATAATCTTTCTATGGACCTTGTTAGTTTTTTGTAGCTCGGCAGGTACTTCTATGTTGGGGGTGTCTAGCAACATAGAAGGAGCCGAGGTGATTTCTAGACATATATTTTTAAGGTGGATTTATAACACCTCATTTAAATGGTTAGTTGACCCATGGTATTTGCATGAGTGTGAGATTATAAAAGGAGCCTTAGTGTATGAGTTGAGTACCACCAGTGTGATGGGAGAAAAGGAGATCTTCTGTAGTGGTCAGCATCATAGTTGCAAGAGACGGTTCCTCTTGTAGTGATCAGTCTGATCTCAGTTTGAGATCACAGTTTTTCCAGATGAGAGTTATTTCTCTGTTGACTATTGGATCTAGGGTGGATCTAGAATTTGTCTATCCAGTTTGCAGAAAGGATTGCGGGCATCTTCAGTGTCCATAGGCTGTGGCTAGAGGCCTTTCTGAGGAGTTTTGGTCCAGATCTGGAGGACTGTTGTAGTGCTGTTGTAAACAAATCCTTCAATAAGAAGAAGACAAACGTTTGCTGGTTTTCCCTGAAGGACTGGGGTTTCCAGGGTAAATCCTTGTACATCTTGTGTTGTGGTTTTCTCTAGTTATGGTTGCTTATCAGTGTGTTGCTTTTTCAGTAATTCAATGAGTTAATTAATTACTGGTTTAGTATAAGATCTGGTGAGCTGGATTTTTCACAGACCTCTGGTAATTATTCAATGCAGCTTGGGAAGGCAATTTTGAAGCATGGGTACGCGATCCCTTACATGTAAGACCTCGACAATGGTACTTAGGACTAATTTGTGAACCGAACTTGCTCAGAAATACATGAACAAATTCCATTCCATCCAACAATAGTTTGAACAATTTAACAATGTTATGTAGAGCTAACAAAAAGATCTTACCTAAAAGAGTTAAAGAAAATGATTTTACAAAAAACAAGACAATGCTTCATATATCCATACTCAGATGCTTCCCCAACATTCTACTAATTCTATTGCCATAGAGTCATTTCTATGTGTAGCAGCTCAAAGGCTTTCCAGATTTACTCCTCTTTTTCAATGATTATTGGATAAGTTGAGCAAACCACCCTCCCTATCTAACATTTAGGAAAATTTATCTCAACTCTTACGTCCTACATGTATAGCTAATCTTATGTTTTTTGGTCTGGTTTGTCCATTTGTACAGATTCAGTCATCCTGTCAATCCCTAGTTCTGACTGATTCCTTAAAGCATACACCTAGCAAATGTAGAGAAGAATATTCCTTGTGCAAAAGTTTGTAAGTTTATGTTAATCCTCTTAAGGATGTCATGACTGTTAGTACTTATATTCAACCAAAGTATATTGTGTGAGTGACTAAAACCCTCATGACATAATCCCATAAGGGTCTATTGAAGCAGTCACAACTTATGCACAGCATTTCTCACCACCTTGTATGTATATGCATGGGTCGTTATATCTTTTCTCTTGTTTCTATGTGTTGTCTTGGATCTGTAGAAAAGGCATTTACTAAAATTGTTCAGTGTGTAAGTTTCTAAAGAATTCTTCATTTTCCATTCGATGCATGCCTGTGAAGACACATTTCCATCATACAGGCATGATTCTACTTTTTTGGATGCCTGAACTTGCCCTTCATTTCTTTCTCAGTTCCCTTCTCCATCTAATGGTGCCATGGAGATTTCCTAGAATGACTCTTTTGCAGCAGTTCAATGGTGTATTGTTACAACCATGGATAATTTGTGGATTTTGCAGGAAAAAGAAGCATTCCAGAGTTATGGCAGTAGGAGTAAGTATGTTAATGTGGAACAAAATCCCATTATAGTATATGCCACTGTAGTAATAGCTTGCAATTATGGACATCACAGACATAACAACCACAAGTAAGAATGGACGCAAAGCATGACACTGAAACAAGTAGTGATGTCAGACGTGGAGTCGACTCCAATATATATTCTTTCCCTTGCCTTTGAACAAAAGGGGGTTTATATATGACAGACTCGTAGTGGACCATGAGTTACAATTAACTAATAACAGACAGATCAGAAAAGCTTATTTATATGATCACTGCTAGAGTGTTACTGAATGTGTTTTGTAAATTTTCTGAGTTTTACTGCTTGCTGGTTTATGTCAACATTTCAGTGGTTTTCACCTTCAGCTGCTTTTGCATAGGCTGAAAGTTACTTATGAAATTTTCTTCAACAATTAAACACGCTGTAAAATCATACTAACAGGCAGAAAATAAATATTTAACATGCACACCATAAAAGATAGAGACTCAGAAATTTTTGGCAACTGTGCCCTGAAAAAACCCCCACGGGGAAAACCAGTTAAAGAGAGAGAGATTTTATTTCTTCAGCAAAAATTATCATCACAGCACTACAATGAAAATTTAACTTATCTTCACCACCCAGCAGAATCTTTCTTGAAATCTGTGCACCTATCTGAATCTCGATTTTTGTGCTTGCAGCCTCGAAATGTGTGCAACCAGAACCTCAGTTTCTGTGCTGGAAAACACAGTCCGTACCACCTGTATGGTTCTCTGTTTGTGTGCACTAAACCACCTCGAAAACTGTGCAGAAATAAACCAGAAATCTGTACCTCGATTTCTGTGCAGGTTCACTCCTCAAAATCCGTGCTGTTTCACCTAGAAAAAATCTGCAGACAGTATTGGGAATCGTGCCCAGAACTACTCCTCGAAAACTGTGCAGCAACTTGGGTTTTGTGCCCAGTCAACTCCTCGAAATCTGAGCCAGGAAATCTCGGGTTTTGTGCCCAGAAATTTCACCTAGAAAACCATGCTGCAACTCGGGATGAGCACCCAGAAATGTTCCTCGAAAACTGTGCCCAGAAATTAAATGCTGAAAATCTTCTCGATTTCTGTGCAAAGTCTCTCTTTGGAAATCGTGCTAGTCTCCTCTCTCTCAAATTCTTCTTTTCACTTCCAAAAGTGAAAGTGAGTCTCCTTGCCTCCCTCAGCCTTTTTGATCAAACCCTAAGGGAGTTCTAATCCAACGGTCAAGATTAGATCTAATGTGATGGTTGAGATTGAATGAGAGTGAAAATACCTTTTATTTAAATCTCATAAATAAAATTCACTCACCCACTTAAATTTATCAAAAAGTGACTTTCATTTTATAAAGTCTCATTATGTGCATTTAATGTGAGGGTCACCTTTTTCTCCCTTCTAAGTGACATTAGGCAAATGTCACTTGGGGAACACTTCCCTAGGTACAAAAACTAACATGTTTATCCTTAGATAATCCTCAAAATTCAAGATAATCTTTTTGCTATGCAAGGCAACTTAGTACTTGTGCCTGATGTCTATCATTATTTCTTTCTGGTTTGCAGAGCATCTGCAACCAAAATGAAGCACCAAGTTCCTGCCATCTTAATAATATGTTTTAAATATTAAGTATTATGAAAACTTTTCTCATGCTCTGTTCTCCATGATGATATGTCTAAACATGTATCTACGAAGTTAACAGTGATTTGCAAGGGCAGAACTTGTCCTTTAAAATATGTTTTCTTTTAAGTCAGTCCATGTTCTCGCAATTTATATGGAGCTTACAATCTATGATTGTGCTCATTGTATGATTGTACTTTTCCTCTTTTTTGTTCTTAGTAAAGTGGCAATGAAAGAAGCTGCAAATTGACCATAGGAATTCTGTGTATTCATTCTTTGGCAGGTAGGTGGACTGATGATTGTGGGTACCTTAGTGGGTAGAACAACGTTGTCAGAAAAGCTTATCCAGAAATTGATTTGCTCAGTTGCACGATCTCTTCAGAAGGATGCCGACAGATTAGATTATGTGTCTTTGCTTCAAATGACACTTATGGCCTTGATTAAGTTGACTCAGGTAAACTCTTTGTACTTCACCATTTTTAATCATCCTCTATTTTTTCTGGTATAATAGAAGTGTTCCAAGTGTCTCCATTGGCATAAAACATAAATCATCTGGTTTACAAATATTATACATATTTCTCTGTTTTATTTTAAAAAATTTCCTGTCTTTTAGGGAACAGAGTCTTTCTTTATTTTCTTAATTATGAGACCTATGATAATTTTAAATGATACAATTTCAGAGTGCCACTCAAGATTTTGTTTTTCTTTCTTAATTTTATAGGGAATATCATTTAGTATATATTTCTGTATTTAATCCTTTATTTGTAATTTCATCGTTTTGAAACAGGGATTCCTAAGAAAAATTAACTATTAGTATTAATGTTATTGACAGTAGGGAAACTGAACCACAGGTAGAAACATTGAGCTTGATTCTGTATTTGGATAAAATTGTTTTGCCCTATGCTTTCTTTGTATTTGTCCTCGAATCTTGGGAATCCTTTTGGGATATGCCAAAGATGGTATTTAATTTAAATGGTCGATGTTGGCAAATTGAACTGTAAAATGTACAAAGATAAGTTAACATTGGGAGGCTTTGCAAAGACTTTCCTGCATTGTAAAGACTTCTTGACATTGTTCCTATGTAGTCATGTTTTTTTATTATTCTATCTCTAGTTACTGAAATGAGACAAGTTAATACATTAAAGAAAGACTCGTAAAAAAAGGTAAGATGGATTTTTCTATGAATTTATGCAGTGGGAGGACCTTAAATGACCTAGTAAAGTCTTTTAATGGGTCTTATGTAACAGAATATTGTTTTAACATATTGTTTCGTATTGTTTTGGTAACTTGAGAGATAATATAGAGAACTCAACTCCAAAGATCACTTGATATAAAGTATTTCTTTCACGTCCTATCTCATGGGTTAAAGATAACATGATATAATAAAGTCAAGGATATACCTACATAACTATATAGAAAACTTGGCCTTGTTTTCTTTTGCTATTAGTTATCAAAATCAGAAAGGACTCTACTTAGAAGAGATACTTGATGTAAAGTAATCTATGGAGTTATGTTTATCTTTATTAGTTCTCTAGCTATTGAAATGAGATGAGTCAATATGTAATATTCTCCTCTAGCAGCTACTCTTCTCCTCTAGCGAACTTGTCCTTCTCTCTCTTTTTATGTGAACTTGCTTGAGTGAGTGATCTCCAAATGAGCTAGGCGCCACCCTTATTTATACTAGTTACAACATGACCTTTTTCCTAACTGGGCTGACTTGACTTCCCTAACTGGGCCGACTTGACGGGGGTAGTTTTTCCCATTGTTTGGGGCACATACTGCCCATTGTTTAGGGCAATTTACCCACTGATTTCTGTGGGGCCGACTTGTCTATTTTACTTGATTTCTTTTAGGGTTTTACATGATCAATTAAAATATAAATATTTCCCAAAGGAAGTACAATAAAGCTAAGTAGCCATGGTACCCGTACCGGGGGGTCGGGTACGTGTGCCAGTACCGGGTACCTGTACTGCCGTACTCGGTACGGAACAGGTACCCCTGGGAGTACTCGGTACCTTGCCCAAGTACCCGGTACTTTCCACTGTCCAGTTGGGTACTGGTACTTCAGAAAAGGAAAAGTACTCTGGTTTTGGGTACTTCGGGTGTACTTCTAGCCCATAAATCTTAGCCTGTGGACTTCAAAATCCAAATTTTTTTAAAGTTTTGAAGTGAAGAGGGGGTAGGGTATGGTGGGGTCCTCTCCCAAAGATGTCCAAGTGTGCAGCGATTTGGTCCAATGACTTCCACAACATGAATAAACGCATTATCTCAATTTGCTATTACACGATTTCTGAATAGCAATAGACATACTAAAGTAGTTACGCTGTTACAAAATAATAAACCTGTAATTTTAGGTTAGTGCAACAAGCTCCTTACACAAGCCAAACTATTCTTCTTACAAATAACTTTCAGCCTTTGAGGCATTTCAAGGCATATGCATCATGATTCATGTCTCACAATTCTTACATTAAATTTTCAAATTAGATGTATATAGTGATGTTGCATATGCTATTGGTCTAGCATAGATGGCTTGAGGAAGCCAAATCTGAAATCAACTATGATGTTTAGTATTTAAATAGTATTTTAGTATTTTGTATTTAAGGTTTGCTCACAATTCTTACATTACATTTTCAAATTAGATGTATATAGTGATGTTGCATATGCTATTGGTCTAGCATAGATGGCTTGAGGAAGCCAAATCTGAAATCAACTATGATGTTTAGTATTTAAATAGTATTTTAGTATTTTGTATTTCAGGTTTGAAAATATGCTAAATGCCATTTGTCATATTTTGGATGTAGTATGACAATGGACATATATCATGATGATGATTCATATCAATATCAATATGCAATTTGAATATCAAGCAATGTGCAATGCCAATGTGTGTTGGAGTTTATTGTTTAATTGTTGAACAATGAACATTGAACAAAGAAAAACTTAATAATAAATATTAATATATAATATAATTTATAAACTTGAAAATTTAATATATATATCTACAGTACCTCGACGTACCCAAGTACCCTGTTTCAAAAATTGGCGTACCTGTCCTAGTATCCAAGTATCCTGGCAGCTTAGCAATAAAAGCTACAATAAGAATATCTTCCAAATTTATACAATCTTCAACACTCCCTCTTAACAAGGAAGGTTTTCTTTTGGCACGGTCATCATTGTCATCGTCATCATTATCACTACTGCTGTAACTCTGTACTTTGACCATTGACTTGTGACATCTCTCACGAATCTATAGATCACTAGAAGTTTTGTACGAGCAAGCCATCAAGTGGGTCAAACCTAGTAGCACACATTACGTTGCTAAAGCAATTACCTACATTACCACACTACATGTCCATATCATCTTGTGAGTGTAGCCTAGGAGCCCAAATTACGTCACTGAAGTGACTGCCCGCTAGCACATGACATCTCATCATGTGGAGAACAACCCAGGACCACTAATTGTGTCACCAAGTGACCACCTGTGTCTTCACACATCTCGGCAACATGAACCTTGGGAGTATAGCCTAGGATCAGAAATTACGTCACCAAGTGATTACCTACTATCACGTCACATCATGTGGAGAACAACCCAGGATCACGAATTACGTCACCCAGTGACCACCTATGTCTTCGCACATGTCGTGTATGCCCAACATAGCACTTGCAGTCAGGAGACCCAATTACGTCACCAACATGACTACCTACTGCATCCTCGTGAGTGTAGTCCGGGAGCCCTCATTACGTCACCGAAGTGACCACCCACTACCACATCGCCTCAAGTGGAGACCCGCCCAGGAGCACAAATTATGTCACTACGTGACTACCTGCGTCTTACACGTGCTATGTTTCTCATCCCTCCCTGTTTCGAGGATCATTGATCTGGACAACTCCAAGCTTGTCCCTGAAGTACTCAAACTTCACTCTCGACAGAGACTTGGTCAACACATCGACTATCTGCTCGTCTGTCGCCACATACTGGAGCCTCACTGCTCCTCTCTGCACTATATCACTGGTATAGTGGTACTTGATCTCCATGTGCTTCGACTTGTCATGAAACACTGGGTTCTTGGACAACTTCACACAACTCTAGTTATCGCAAAAAATACAAGTCGCCTCTAACTCAAGATCAAACAATCCTGCAAGTAACTTCCGAATCCACACTGCTTTGCAACTAGCTGAACAAGCTGCCATGTACTAGCTTTGGCTGTACTGAGTACCACACTCGTCTACTTCCTACTAAACCAGGAGATTATACCTGATTCGAAACTGAAGCAACATCTTGAAGTGCTCTTTCGGTCTGTGACACTATCGGCCCAA
Source organism: Larix kaempferi (assembly GCA_027924585.1). NCBI lineage: Eukaryota > Viridiplantae > Streptophyta > Pinopsida > Pinales > Pinaceae > Larix > Larix kaempferi. Next base: position 9,677,886 of record BSBM01001073.1, read on the forward strand.
TTTGCATCAACATAGTCTTGCAGGTTAATCTTTTGATATGTTGCATATCTGAGCCCTTAATCAATTGTACCCCTCAGGTACCTCAACACATGATTTTCCGCAATCAGGTGAACACATCTCAACTCTACCATGTACTGATTCAATGTGTTCACTGCAAAGAATATGTCCGGCCTCGTGTTCGTCAAGTACATCAACGAACCAACCATTTGTTTGTATACTGTGGCATCCATTGTCTCTGAAGAAGTATCACACAAGAACTTCAAATTCGATGCCATTGGTGTGGCCATGGCCTTGCAATCTCGAATCTCTACTGCATATTTTCCTTGGCTAAGGAAAATCTCTTCCGGATTCTGTCACACCTCAAGTCTCAAGACCTAAGAAGTGTTGCATCATACCCAAGTCTTTCATCTCAAATTATACGGCAAGTTTCTTCTTTGTTTCTGCAATGAGCTTCTCGTCACCTATCGGGAACAAGGCATCTACATAAAAAAGTAGTATCACGAGTTTTCCATCCTCAACCTTGAAGTAAATGTTTGAATTTGCTTTACTCTTGGTAAATCCCAAGCTCGTCAGAAATTCGTCAATCCTGTCGTACCGCGTCCTGGGTGCCTATTTCAAACCGTACAAGGCCTTCTTCAATTTGCATAGATGTGTCTGTCTGTCATGTGTCTCAAATCCTAGTGGCTGCTCCACATACACTTCCTCATCTACTACACCGTTCAGGAAATCTTTGTAAGAGAAACCATGAAATTTGCCTTGTACTTATGTAGTATGCTTGAATTTGTAATTCTTCTTCTTGAAGGTCACAACTGAGCAGTCATCACTTGTTCTTCGGAAAACGTCTTATCATCCTTCTCTTGTAGGTCAAAGCACATGATCTTTTCTACAAATCAAAGTTAGTCATGTGATTAGTAATATTCCATGTAATGACAACTTCTTATGCATAATGTACACATACGTGTAACCAATACATCTTTGCCAATGCTTCAACACAACACTCATCCATATCTCGTATACACACGGTAACTATCTAGATGCCTTCCATCTCTACCAGAACATACTATTAAGAGCGTGCACTGCTCTCAACATGTTAGCAAAGAGTTTTCATTCTACAATAATGGCTCATGGAATGTTGTGCAACACTACAGGCCACTTACCAATAACATGCACTGCATGAGTACTGTTAGTCAATCTTAGCCATATATAAATGCATAAAAGAAAACTGTATCACAGATCTACATGTAACTGGTATGAGTAATTTTATTCAAAATACTTCAAAATACTTATCTTTCATGTGATTCGTAGGCTCCCTCTTAGTTTCTGCCTCCTGAAGTCACTGGACTTTCTGGAAGTGTACTCTGCTCCATCATCTGATTCTGAAGACCTCGATCTTCTTCTTCGTCTAGTCTGGAACTTTCTGAAGTATTCATCCTTGGTCCTCATGTACTGGATTCATGATCTCCTTTTGCTTGGAAACGGATTCTTCACATACACTATCATGTTTTATCTGGATCTTGGGTAGACCAGTCACCATTTTGCTTATGATCGGTAAATACTTGTATATATATATGTTGCACGAAATTCCTAAAATGCCCATGTATTGGTAATGGAAACTCGCAGAAACTCAGAAACTTCTCGGAAACCTCCAAGGTCCATGAGTGGCTTGGGACCCATGGGAAATCTAAAAAAAACCCTAGTTTATGGAAAATGGAAACAAATTTACCTTGGAATTGTTTGTAAACCTACCTACAAAGTAGCCTCTCACTCTTATTTTATTGTGAGATAATGTGTTATTAAAAAAAACTATATATATGAATATATATATCGTGTTTCCTTCGTCGTATCCATTTTTTTTTTGGGGGGGGGTCACGTTTCCAAGCATTCTTGTATCTGAAACTTGTACACGTTTCCATGTTTCGTGCAACTTATATATATATATATATATATATATATATATATATATATATATATATATGTATGTATATGTACATATATGCAAGTCTTCTGTGCCATAGTTCACTTGGTTCCATAGTGTCATGAACCAATGCTTGATCTGGTTGGCCTTTTAATTTGTACAAGCCTCCCTCTTGCTCTCCAATTACTACTATATCATCAAAAGTTCAAGACATATTCTTCATCATTTGATGAATCTTCCCTTGCTCTCTTCTTAATTGGTTCATCATCTTTTGTAGCATGAGCATGATGCCTCTTCTTCTTTCCTTTCTTGTTGTTGCCTTTGTTTTTGGGGCAATCTCTTGCAAGGTGTCCCTTTTCATTACAAGTGTAACATCTGTAGTTTGAGTAGTCCTTATGAGGTCCATGATTCTTTTGGAATCTTCTAAGCTTCTTGTGAGAATGTTCTTCTCTCTTGATCGTTTCCTTCTTTGCATGAGCTGCTAAGGCTTGATTGTCATCTTCACCCATCTCTCTTCTCTGGCTTCTTCTTGTGTACAATTCTCCCATAGACTGCTGAATTTGGTGAGCTTCCTTCTAGAACAAATTCCTTGAATGAATGATTCCCATGATCTTAGGAGACCATTCAATGTAGTCATCACCAATTCTGATTCTAGTTGTTCTTTGATTTGGAAGACCCTCGTGAAATAGGATTGGATACTTTTTGAGTTCTGCATCTTCACACCCTTTAGTTGAGTTCTTAAGGTCATCTTCCTATTAATGTTCTTTCCTTCATATAGTCTCTTCAATGCATCAAACATCTCCTTGGGAGTCTTCAATGATGAGATGAGGATCATTGCTGACTCCATTCAAGTGATCTTTGATGGAGTCAGCAATGATCCTCTTGGCCCTAATCAAATTCTTTTTGTGTTTAGCCTTGTCTTAATCTCCCTCTGGCTCCACAACTTCCTCCTTAACATAGTTGCCCAAATCATTCTCTTCTAGAATGAGTAGTACTCTATACTTCCAGGCTTGGAAGTTATCAGCTCCTTCAAGCTTATCCTCAAGCTTGGTATTGTTTATCATCTTGATAAGATGAGAACCTCAAATGGAAATAAAGGTAATAGTGCTTACCAATAGAGATGCTCCAACCAAGTGCTTGCTTTAATGCCTTCTGAAATTTGCTTCCTGCTTGACCTAGAGTTTGATAGAGAAACCCTAATTTTCCAAGATCTCAAGAATAAGATAAGATAGAAAAACAAAAGATAAGATGTCTTCACAATGCAACTAGCGAACTTGTCCTCTCTTTTTTTATGCGAACTTGCTTGAGTGAGTGATCTCCAAATGAGCTAGGCGCCACCCTTATTTTTACTATAGTCACAACATGACCTTTTTCAAAACTGGGCCAACTTGACTGGGGCAGTTTTTCCCATTGTTTGGGGTAGACTAGCCATTGTTTGGGGCAGTTTACCCATTGATTTCTGTGGGGCAGACTTGTCTATTTTACGTGATTTCTTTTAGGGTTTTACATGATCAATTACAATATGAATATTTCCCGAAGGAAGTACAATAAAACTACAATAGGAATATCTTTCGAAGTGACACAATCTTCAACAAGAAGTAGAATTGAAATAAACTTGAGGCTTGGAAAGATTAGAGATATGGAAAAGATCAATGAAAATTTCATGCCAAAATCAGACTAAGACTTTAGGATTTGATGCAAAAATTTATCCAAGGAAGGGCCAACCTTGGACATACACCTCCAACTAGTGATCTAGCATATACTCCAACAATTGGAAGGTTCAACCTGCAAACTTTTCAAGACGATGTCAAATACAAGCAAGCTACCAATACTAAAGCATATAAGATAGCAAAGAGATTTTCATTTGCTTTCTTCCAAATAGGAAAATATTTACTCTATGAACTATATCTACTAACTTTAGAATGGGCACAATAAAAAGCATTACCTCCATGCTTGATGATCACCGCAATAGATGTCTCACAATAAAAGATAGGTTTTCAATACACCACAATAGTTTGAGAGAAAAGGAAGTTCTAATTCTCTTCTTTAATCAACGACAAAATACAAATGAGAGAGGAGTCGCTTATATAGAGCTTTGGCTCAACAATCCTCCAAATAAAATAATTAGATCTTGGGCCCAAAACCTTGGATCTATTTAGATATGGTAAAAAATACATAGAAAATGAGGTAGTTTAATTGTCCAACTTCAAAGCTCTAACTAACTTCCCCAAAGAGGGGGTTGCACCAATAATTTAGGTGTCAAACACATGACAAATAAAATATATGCTCAAAAAGAGAGAGAAAGCTGTCTTATATATGGTCAAACAATAATGGAAGAGGTTGGAACGACCAACAACCTCCTCAAACAATGTGCCAATGCATATGTAAAACCTCCAAGTGTAACCTCCTCCATAATTATGGTCAAAATGTCAAGTGTGCCCCTTAAGGATGTAACATGCATGGCATGGAAAGGCTGTTCAGTGTGTAACAACCTCTCCACAACTTGTGCCAATTGTCCACGCATGTGCAAACAAGGTTAAATCAAGTGCCAACTCACTCCCATGCGCCAAGGAAATGTCATCGACTCATCAACAAGTAATTAGGAAGGGGATAACCCCATCCTAGAGTCTCTATGTGCCATGCGAGTCTCCAAATACATGTGAGCAAAGGGAGAGCTCATCAAGATAAGCCTAGGCATTTTCAGCATATGCAACAAATAAGTGTTAAGCCATAGAAAAAGCTAAATCGTCCATGTGCGAAGGGGTTCAACCCACATTTAACTAGGAAATACATCCAAATATGAAGAAAAGACATGGAATAATTAACAATTACACAATTCTAATCCCTCAATGACTTATTTAATTTTATATATTGAAACATTAGGCTAACTATAGTGTGACCAACATTAAACTTTATTACATGTGGAAACCCGTTAAAGTCAAGGCACATTACCTAGATTCCTAAGTTAGATGAGGGTGATGGAATGAATGTGATACTTAGGGAAGAAAAGGGGTCTTTGCAAGTTGACCATCATAGCAACTGAGTGTAATAGGTCTACCTCCTAAGCTTTCAAGAGCTAGGAGTTATAGATTTTCCTTCCACATGTGTAAAAATGAGAGCTTTTTTAATCATGAGCTACCCTTTCCTTGCGTCTCTTTTTTGCAATCCCTTTATTTATTTGTTTGTTTTTATTATTAGTCTTTTTTGGTTTAGCCCCTTTGCTTTAAATTTTGCTTTGATAACATGAGACATAGGGAACTTGGCTTTTGGCTCTTTACAATTTAATTTAGCAACATCAACCTTAGAGTACTGGACTCTTTTAACTTTGATTTAGGCATTCAAACATTGGAATAGGATTGAGACCTTCAAGAATTACTAATGATAGATTACTTACAAAGGGGGAACTGGTGGAAATGGATGAAATGGCTAGTGAAATGAAAAATGGCTAGGCAAAATGTTGTGAAATTGATGTAGTACCTACTTAGTTCACTAGGGGTACAACTAAACATTTAAGATGGCACACTTCTCTATGGTAAAAAATGGATAACACCATGGTACATCTTAGTAATGAGTAATAATTTTAAGTGTTATGAGCCACCATCCAAGCATAAGAAAACATCCCATGATCAAATCAACATAAAAGAAAGCATACCAAATGCCAATGAGGATGAGAAATATCACAACACTGGTGCATTTGACACCATCTCTACTAGGCACATCCAATGCACAAGAATCATTTGATCTTGTTGGGAAAGTAAATGACCAATGATCTATGGCAAATCCATATATATTCTCTGGCAATCAGTTTGTGATGAAATCATGAACAAATTTGATCATCAAGTCACCCTTGCTGGTATAGGGGTAACATTTCTTAATTTCGTTAGTCCTAACTTCTTTTATTATCTATATAGTAAATCACTTTATTGTTTGCGGACAGTTTCTTATCAATTGTCTTATTATACTGAGGATAAAATTATTTGAAAGGTGGGGTTTTTTGGCGGTTTAGAACAAAAGAGCCTATTTGGTCAACTTTTAAAAGGGCCAACGCCTTCTATTTCATTATGTTCATGCAAGTTCAAATTTAAAGGATGTATATCATAAGATAAGTTAATTTTATTAATGTCCAACAATTGACAAAGAAATAGGGTCAACCGGACTAGAGTACAACCACTGGTAAATAGAGTAGCAGAGTGCATAGACGCTAGAGCACTCCTCGATGCTAAAAAGATGACAAAAAAGGAAAAATACAACTAACAATAAAAGTGAGAGTAGGAGGATCTTGGTACAGCAGAATAGGAAAACCCTAGAAGGTCCAAGGCCGTAGTTTAATATCAGCATCATAACTAGACATTTTACTCAGCTGAAGATTTAAAGCATGAAATCCTATTGATATCAAATACATTGTATAATTTAGCTCACTTATGTAATATTACGAGGATTGGGTTCCAACCAGTAAAATGCTCTTACAGTCTTGAGAAAACTGATGCTTCATAAGTTTGTTAGTTCTTTGATCCAATGTTATCAGAACCGGACCGGAACCAGTAAAACCGGCCGGTCTGACTTGTTGACAGGCCCAACCGGTTCGGTTTGGTGCCTGAACCGGAAAAACCGGAAATTTGATTCAGACCGGCCCTGAACCGGCCGGTTCCGTACAGTCCATACTCAGCCCTACTATCTGAGATTGATATTTGCAGGTGTCATGGTTCACTAATATTGGTTGTAATTACAAACCTTTTGTGGCTTCATTCTTGACATTCCGAGTACTTCGAATTTGATGTAAGTATTGCTGACAAAACTGAGTTTATCTTGGCAAAATCTGAGTATAAAACATAAGTATTATACCATGGGGTTTATATTTCTTGTCTCACTCTTGTTCTGAGATCAAACATAAGTCTAACTCTGATATCTATAATAGTAAGATACTAAGATCACTGAAGAATCTTACAAACTGACTTTGATGCACTTAATTGGGTTGTTCAGTATGATCATCATATTTTCTGTCCTCTTTATGAAAATTTAGAGCCTCTTTGTTGATGTATTTTGGTTCAGAACTTCAGGGATATATTGCACTTGGTGCTATTTTGGTTATTTGCACCCATACTTACTATGAGAAACTTTACATATTTGTGTATTAATGGTTTGGATTCATACGTATGCAGATGAATATATATGTTTTTAACAAAATATGAATATTTTATGTATTTTTTAGTCGTCCGGTTTTTTTCCCGGTTTTTTTCCTGTTCTGGTCAGGTTCCGGGTTCGGTTTCCGGTCCGGTTCACATTTTGGGCTCTGCTGGTTTGATCACCTGTCTGGTTCTGATAACATTGCATTGATCTTTCATTCATGTATATAATAAATCATTTTATTGGCGGTGGATATTTTTTTGACAGTTGTTTTATTATACTTGTGGATCACTTTTTTTCAGGCACAGCTGATTAAGCTTTTTCCTTGGAAAGCCCTAGAAGTTCTTTCAAATATCAGGTCTGTCCAGTATTTCCCACACTACTAAAAATATATGATCATCCATGCAATTTTGGTGAGGTTTTATTTCAGAATGCAGGTTTTCGCTGTTAACATATTGTAAGTTTTTCTTTTGCAAATGGATAAATATGACATTTTTATTTACTTGCTTCCTATTATTTATTGATCTTTTCATTTGGATTGCAATTTTACAGTGATTTTCCAGCTAGTCTTTTGGAACTTTCAAAAACATTCCGTATGGAGAAGTTCCTATCACTCATTTTAGATGGATTAATTTATCACAGGTTTACTCATCTCAACCTAGCACACCTTTCCTGACTATGTAGGTAAGGCATATAATGTCTAATCCTATTAATATATTACGTCTCTTTACCCTGGCAGTTTCTCACACAAGTCCTGTCAAAATGCTTTGATTACCATCATTGACACTGTCCCTATGAAAAGCCACATTGTACAAGTTGTATCCAAAGTCCTAGGCCTTTGGACGGGGAAGATGGCACAGCTTGACATTCCTGATGCAAGTAAGCTTTTTTATAAGTTATAGTTGTATTATCTATGTCACTAGGTTTTTGCTATATTCGGAGATAGGTTTATTATTTATAGGATGACCATGACTTGTAGAACAAAAATTGTAACTTTGTTTAGTGGTCATAATAATAGAGGCCTCATAGGTTTTATGCATTGTCCCACTGGTGGATTCTGACTCTGGTGCTCACGTGACAAGACTTAGAGTCCTAATCTTGCTCTGTAACGGTGTGCTAATCTTGTTCTCTAAAAGATGTCCTAATCTTGCTGACTAAATGGTTTTCCAGGGACTTGGACCCGACAGGTTTTATTAGAAGTCGAAAAACATTATCCAGCTGAGCTGGATAATGCAGTCTGCAACTTCCTTGAGGTTATTTTCTGTTTGTGTATTCATGTTTATTCAATCTGTAATTGCCTGAAGCTAGCTGATTTTTATCATGTTGCTGTTGATTCCATTTTTTGAATTCAAACATTTAGAATTCCCAGGGAACCAATAAGCAATCATTAAGTGGTGCTCCTGTATTTGAGATTCTGCGAACTGTCTTCAGTGGAAGTCTACATGTTCCAATGGAAGAGTCTAATGCAAGTATCCTTGTGTCGTTGGAGCATCCAAAGGTACGTACCTTGACTGTCTCCAATTGTAAAAAAATAAGAGGTTTTATAAATTGTGATATTGTTTAAATTAAGAAGATGTATCCAAATTAAGAACATCTATCCAAACCTATACAGCTTCATATATTTATTTCGTTCATTGTTTGTGCTGAGTTACAAGCCATAGACACTACTATTTTTCTTTTGTGGAACAAGTTTTGATCTTATAATTTGCCAGGCTGAAATACGAGCAACTGCAGTGTCAAGCTTGACTACTTTTGGAATACTTGAAACTGCCACTTGTGACATGAAGGTAGAGGAATCTTTTTTAACTTGTATGCCTAAAGATACAAATTTCAAATCTTTAAAATCCAGAGTATTGCTAATCTCAAATTGAAGTCTAACAGCTAAATTCCCACTTGTGGATGCTTAAAGTTTAAAGTTTTCATACAGAATTTGAGTAGTTTGTGACATGTGTAAATATGTTTTTTTATAATGTATGGGCATAAATTAGCAAAGATTGTTCTTTTTGGCATTGCCTCTGATTGCTCTTTCAAATGAAACCAGACAATGATAAATATACAAGAGGCACTGCTACGCCGTCTACATGACGAAGATCTCAGTGTCGTCCTTGCAGTTCTCTCACTGGACAGTTTGGCAAGGGTTGTTGATACTGTTCCTTTGTTGAAGGCATTGTCTAATACCTTGTCAAGATGCTATTCGATTATAAGAACAGGTATGTGTAAATTTTTGAATCGTTAATGCCTTCTAAAAGATCAGTATGCTGCATAATTTTTGATGTTTAAGTCGTGTGGTTGAAAAAACAAAGTTATCTCTTTATATTTGTGAAAGTGTGGCATTAGAGTAACTAGAGTCTGCAGTTGTGGTTACCATAGTTTTCTGAGGACGTGATTATGTTTTTCTTTTTTGTATAATATATAGCTAATAAAGCCCTTGTAATTGTGATGGAAGAAGAACTGCTATACATATAAATCATGTTTTTCATTTTGAGAGTTATAGAAGTATATTAGAAAAATAAATCATGGTGGATTCCAAATGGGGGATAGACAAAACCCATCTTTGTGTTGAATGTTACAGAAGTAGGCTAAAGAAAAATGGCTAGCGAACAGAGTTGGACATATTTAACATGATGGCTTTCACATAGAGCATTTCATCAGCATTGTTAACCCCAAGCCACTCTCATGGATTGTTGTGACCTTCTGATTGTCAGACCCTATCAACATTACTGTTATGGTTTCTATAACACAAGACGTAATAGGTTTCACAAAGAGAACATCTGATATTAGCCCAAGTGTTCATCCACGCCTACCTGGAACTCTACACCTCCCAAAGAGATTCAAAACATGCTTCTTTCAAACAATATCTGATGCACTTAACAATTTTACTCTCCTAAAGACCATGCAGCTTTCCATTGTTCCCCTTCTAGGATGTCAGCCCAAAAAATGTAGTAAGCTCCCCACCTATGCTTTGCTCCTCTTTGTATACAACAATCTTTTGAGATTGACATTTTTTGCAGTTAAATTGTAACGAGCCGTTGTTGTCATTAATTAGGGGCATTGAATCTAGGTCTCCAATACTTCCTTATTCGCAACGCTTACACATAGGGTTTCTTGTCAATTGTCACGCAACCAGAATCTAGTTTAGAGGTATAAGGTGCTTGCATATTTGGAGCAACCCCTTGGCACTGCTTTTTTCCAAATCACAAAATTTCCATAGTTTTTTATGAGATAATTTAATTTATAGACACTCAACTGCTTGTGTGGCAATTACCCTCTTCAAAACATTTGGAAGGGCCACCTCAACTCTGTTTGACAAATCTACATGACTTACAAAATTTATGTTTTGACCCCAAAGTATATGGGGCTTAACACAGTGTGTATGGTAGTTGTGTTGATATTTTTGTAACTTTGGAAGATATTCACTTGTATATTTTATATTGTATTTGTATTTTATTATTGTACCTCCGACGGAGATGTTTATTCCTCCGGTCGGAGAAGTCATTATTGTATTTGGGTCATGTAAAGTCAATGAGGTTAACCCTCCATTGTATGACAGGGCATTGACCCCAGAGTTGAGTCTTTCATGGGTTATTATACTCTTCTACAGAAGTCGGCCCAGTCAGTTACACTTAGGGGTCGACCTGTTTGGGGTTAAGGCTAAGTGAAAGGTAAAGTATAAATAGAGAGGGTGCTCCTCTCTATTTGATCATTTACACACTCACTCACTTCGCATTAGTGAGAGAGAGGAGGAGTTCGCACAAGTGGAGGAGGAGGAAGCTGCTGGAGATCATCTACTTGTTTTGGGGTTTTGTATTATTGCTCATTCAATCTCTGAGGAAGTTGTGGGGTTTTCTCCTTTATGGTTTCCCTGTTGAAATGCTTTGTGTCTCTTGTCTCTTGTGTTTGATTTGCTGTGCATGTTATTCTCTCACTTAAGATCCTAGATCATATTGAATTAAACGATGAAAAACTAACATGGTATCAGAGCTAGCCTTAAGGAAGGCATTGTATGGCATTTAAGACACTTGTTTCACTTGCGACAATTTAAAGCTAGGGCTTTGTAGTTTGTATAGAAAAACCTAGTCATCGTGGAACTTCCTCTATAAATCAATTTTGGCAAAGGTTCAGGATCTGAAACTTGGACAGGCCGAAGATAAAATTTTCCTGTACCTTGTGTCCGAGTTTCAGCCTCAGATTCGTTATACTTTCTGAGATATGATTCGTACAAGTTAGGGTTTCTGCCTCTTCTAGAATGAAGCCCTAAACAGGTGACCTAGGTAAAAAAGTCATATCTCGGGCTAGGAAGATCCAAATGGAATTTCGTAAAAAGTGACAGTTAGGGCATGGGTTGTAGTTTCACAGGTCCGAGTTTCAAAGGCCAAAGTTGAAACAGTGACACATGTCACTCCGTACAAGTTCGCTATGCTGTTTCATCCCTTAAACAAGTCATGTTGGGAAACTAAGCATATCTCTCTGATGGAGAATCCCATGAAGCTAAAACCTGTGTGGTTGGAAAGATGACAGGCTAGGCTACCACAGGCCGAAGTTTCAGAACCTGCAGATCCGAAATTTCAGAGATACACTAGAAACAATACGGCACATGTGAAATGGCTCAATGGAGGAAATCAAAGAAGAGGAGGAAGAAGCTCTCACTTAGGGTTTTCAATTTTTAGGCATGGCATGACCTGATACAATGTTGGAGACACCTGATGAAACATTGGAAACTTTGAAAATGGATTTGGAATCCATTCATATTAATCCTCCATCAAAATGTTGTGGGAGGAAGGAGATTGAAAATTAGGGTTTCCAAGTAAGAAGAAACCCTAGCAAAGTTGGGAGACTCATAGGGAAGTAATGAAGGAGGTTTAAATGACATTGATATTCTATCATCCTAGCACCATGAACCTATATAAGATGTTTACGAGTGATCTACCTTGGATGGATAGGGTTTTACCCTTATAGAGAAGACTACAAGCAATCTCGATAGGTATGACTTGAGGAGATGCAGGTATGTTTTGAAATTTGTTTCATTTATTTGATGATTAAGTTTATGTGTTTGTCTTCATATTATTGAGGTTAGTACAATCTTGATTAATTTTAGACTTGTATTATCACCTTAGTAAAGGTATGAATGCATGTGGATAATAGAAAAGACATTCATTGATTAGGGTTATGACACTTATGATTGTACTAATGCACTTGTGGTGTTGTTGTTATCACACAAACTCTAGCTGCTAATGAAAGATATCTCGTCTGAGATGGTAGAGGGTGAGTAGCCAGGTAGGTGTAACCAGCAAACGCCAAGTCCACCGTACGAAGAGTGGTAGTCACCCCAGACAAGGCGTTTGTCACTTCAGATAGGGCACGTACCCTAATCCAGGGGGAGACCCTTCTCAACCAGTGATGGTTGAGAGACAAAAAGACACCCAAATCCCAAAAAATAAATAGATAAAAACAAGAAGTGTGTGTTAATGAGACCCTAAGTCTGATATCAGCCAACTGATGGACACAAATGGTAAAGTGAGAGTGATACAAAATGTGACCAACAATCAAACGTGATGAGATAGAGAGATTAGATAGGTGATTATGTGGCTGAAATAGTTTAAGGATGCACAGTGAATTGGAAGTGAAAGGATGAAGTAAACTGCCCAAGAAAAAGGGTTAGATCAGTAGCTTAGTTAACCTAGGGCAGTGATATCTATGCTTAAACACACTTCCAACAAATGGTAGCTTGATTTCTTAAGGTAAAATGATGATTTAAAACCAAATCTAAACTACCCAGAACCCCAAAGTGACTCAGTTAAGCAGAAAGAGAAAAACGCCCCAAGGAGGGCGTTTTTGCCAAATAGACCAGTGCTAATCCCAAGGGTAAATGGAGTCCAGTCAAAATGAAACTTTAGATATAAGCGTTTGACAACGTTTCATAAGTGGGTTTGAAAAAAAAAAGAATTTTAACGGTTGAAAATTGAGTTTTTTAATATTTAGGGTTTATTTTATTGTTTGCAGCTTAACATTTGCAAATGAAACTGACGTGCAAGATACAAGCAAGGATTGTACCCGGATAATGAAGATAAATACGTTTTGGTGCTGAAGACAAACCCCGGAGACCAAGTGCTAAGCAGCAATGCGTTTTCCCTTAGCGATTTTGATGCAACCAGTTGACCAATGCGCCCTTGTACCTGCCACAGAGAGAATGAATTAGAGACTATAGCAAATAACCAAGGAAATCAGCAAATGAAAGACAAATAGTGAAGGAAAGCGAGATACAACAGTAAATTTCACTTCCCTTGTTAAAATCCTGAAGAGAGAAGCAACTAGGAGCTGCTAACTCAAGAGCTGCGCCCTCCTCAAGTGGTCAAGTCACCTGCAATTCGTTTTTGGCCAAAGAAGGATGGAGAAACCACAAAATTACTCAACAATGCACCAACAATAAGCTAACAATCAACACCATAAGCATTCACCACCATATCACAAGCAAATTTGGAAGAATTGTCTCTCTATTGCTCAATCTCAAGTCTGAAAAATGCCAAGAAGAAGTACAAATGGGAGAGCTTCTCTCTTAAGTAGAGAATGCTCCCAATACAACACTAATTCCCTCCAAAAATCGATGGCTGAGATGCTCTCTCTCAAGTGCCAAATCGATGGTGGGGATGAACGACACAGTACAGAACTGATCGGTTAGGTGAAAAAAGGTCGGTTCTGTACTGAACCGGCCATTTTTGGTTCAAGTTGGCGGTTCAAACCGGCTAGGCGCCTAAACTGGTCAGATCGACCGGTTTTTCCAGAACTGGACCAGTTCTGTTAACACTGATCTTGTGAAGCCGGGTTGTTTATTGGAAAATTGACTAACTATAAAAATTTCTTTATCAATTGTCCTTTAAGTTTGATATGTCTAATTCTACATGTATCAAGACTCAATCATGTTGGTAGGTCATATAACTAACATGGCATAGATGATGTGTCATGTAGGACATGTTAGAACGTTAATGGCTATCGATTATAGGCTAGATGTTGACCTAGTGCAAATGATGTGTCACATATTACATGTGTCAACAAGTGACATGATGTGGATGGAGGGTAGATAAAGACGTGTGACTAGAGGACATCATGCCTCTAGTGGATCATCTTAGTATAAAAAGAAGGTGCATGACCAAGTCACACCATAATTACAATTTATGGGGCTCTTCAAACTCCAACCATAGAGATCTCATTTGGGGAGTCGTAAGCCTACAAGCTCATCTAAACTACAACTACTAAGGTATGTGAGGAATATTGAACCATTGTAAAGTAACAAGATGTGTAAATTCTTAAAACATAATGCTTATGAAAACCACTATTTTACTACAAACCAGTCACTAGTTTTGCAAGTCAAACTTGCGATTTAAGTTTGACTCTTATTGGACGCCAAATGATATTTTCAGGATCTTCCTTGAGTTTAACTTGGTCAATAATAATTTGGATCACGATTATTCACGAGTCTAACTTTGACTCTTGATTAATCTTGAGTTAAACTTGGTTTGACCTAGTTAGACCTGCTCAATTTAACCATTGTTGGGTATGTGTCAAAAATGTGTATACCTTTATATTTTTTTACTTGCCAAGTTTTTCCTGATTTATTCCCAATCTAAGTCAAACACTTGGTTCTTTTGCCTTGTTGAGTTTTTGCTTATTTCAAGTCTAGTTACTTTGCTATAAGCATCAGTCCAGGTAGTAAGGTAATGCCTAGAGTACTTGTTGTTCACATAATTCATTGAACACAATATATTTCTTAATTTACAATCATTGAGAAGGTGTGTCCAATCGTGATAGTCCTATAATTATTTGGCCATGGATCGAGCCCTAATTTTAAAATTAGGTGGATGATATGTCAGGACCATGCTTGAGGGAAACCAAAACAAACAACATGGTTAAACTTAAGTTGCAGTAAAATAGGCACAGGAACGGATGTATATACAGGGGAAAATCATATATGACTTGTTGTCAAAAGTGTTTCATACAAATGATATAGTGGGGAAATGTTACAGATACATACATACATACATACATACATAAATATACAAGTATGCAAATCATAGCACAAGAATTAATGTATATACATAGGGAAATCATATATGACATGTTGTCAAAAGTGTTGCATACAAATGATATAATGGGGAAATGTTACACATACATACATACATGCATATACAAGTATGCAAAAATACAGTGAGACATAAATAATTCAGGTTAACATTCATAGATCAAATTTATAAGCATTCATGTAATTTATAACAATTGAAATTAACAAACTCAGTTATTGTCATATGCAATAATCTTGTATCTCGAGTGCTATAGATAATCCAACCCATGTCAAGCATTTAATCAAGAACATGCCATCTACTTCTAAATACTAAAATTACTGAAGGGAAGAAGTGTTAGAATCAAGGTTACACGAACCGTGGGTGCGATCGGAATTGGCTGAGGAATTTGATACGAGATTTGCCACTCATCCAAAATTAGGAATCGGGGATTAGGAACCCTAACCCTAATTTCTTTTATAATATATATATATATATATATATATATTTAAAAATAAAAAATATAAATCTATAATTTTATAAAATAATCACAAATTTAAAATCCCTAGGCCCTACAGGTCACAATTAACATCAAATTTCAATGCATCATAGATTCATGAATCATCAATGATCAGTGATATTGATCATAAATGTAAGATTTACATCATACATTCAAAGTTGTAACATGATCATACATCGTAATCGTAAGATGAAACATCATAGATTCATAGAATCATACATGTAATTTTCAGATTTGAAACCAAATTTAATTTCATACAATAACAGTAAATCAGTGACAATAACATTATGATCATACATCAATGAGCAATAGTATCATATATTCATCCATGTAATTTTCAGATTTGAAATCAAATTTATAAGTTCATAACATAAACTAAAGTCACAAATGTTATAATGATTATATCATATAATGTATTGCAATTTGGAAGAATATTTAATAGGGATTGCTTGTGGAACCAATGTTATCGGAATTGGACCAATCATCGAACTGGCGAAGCCCAAAATGTGAACCAGACCAGAACCAAAAAAAAAACCGGTCGACTAAAAAATACATAAAATATTCATATGTTGTTAAAAACATATATATTCATGTGCATACATATGAATCCAAACCATTAATACACAAATATGCAAAGTTTCTCATATATATAGCAAGTATGGGTGCAAATAACCAAAACAACACCTAGTGCAATACATCTCTGAGGTTCCGAACCAAAGTACATCAACAAAGAGGCTCGAAATGGCCCCTACAATACAAAAGGAAACCATAGTACTAATGAATAACAATAAATTGATCATAGAAGCATAGAAAACTTTTTTTTTTGTGTTTTTTTTTTTAAATTTTCAGTTTCATGGGTCCACTGTCCGCGGCCGTACGACACCGTACGGTTCTAGCCGGTTCCGTACAAGATTAAGACAAAAATCCAGTTCAACCGGTTTTGTTCCTTGACCAAACCGGTTACCTCTGTAAACCGGTGGACCGGCCGAATTTGCCGGTTCCGGTTCCGGTTCCGATAACACTGTGTGGAATTGCCAATCTTACCAACAAACTGCTCCAGTAGCTGCTTGGCTTGAGGAATTGAGACTTTTCTTTTTTTGGTTTAAAAATGAATGTAGAAAAACTATGACAAGGATAAAATGAGTTGTTAATGGCATGGCCTTTTTTAAGATTAAACTGAAAATCACTCGTTAATATATTGGGATTCGTTTTTCATTTACATGATTTAAAGACCAGTGAGTATCTTTGTTGGTAAGATTGTGAATTCGCGGCCAAGTTGCTCGATGATGAGGAGAAACTTGTGCTGGAAGAGAAGAAACCTGTTTTGAAGGAAAAACCCGTGGCTATGGTAGAAGAAACTCGTCTTTGTTCGCTGTTGTCCTCTAGCTCAAGCTCAAAGTCGATGAAATGGCAAAGGTGAGGCCCGAGTGTTAGTTTGCCACTTTAGAAGACTCGGTGGGCCCTAAAAACTCCCGCGTTCAACATAATCGACATTTTTTTTAATGTGAAATGAGTGTTTTTTAATGGATGTAGTGGAATCGGTTCCCATTGGAGGATCCATCTCTCAAAGGTAGGGATACAATTCCTCCAATGGGAACCGATTCCATGCCAACCGGATACTGAATTTCCTTGGAGGAATCAAATCCTCAGTAAGCCGAAACAAATCCCAAATCAGATCCGTATCCCCACAAAAAAAACCATTGAATCTTACAGAATTCGAATCCGCGATTCAGAAACTGATTCGAACCCTGTCTAGCCAAATCCGGTAACGTAGGTTAGCATCTATGATTAAACCCAATTTTGGAGGTCAGTCAGTGAATTGACTGAGTTGTATGTGGGTTGATCTAGTCATTGATTGGTCAATCGACTAGGTGTTGGGAGGTTTGATTGACGCATAAAGGGCCTAAATTCATGGGTTTTCCTACCCAGTTGGGACCCGCCTTGTATATTCAAAGTTGACTTAATCAACCGTGTCTTAAGGGGATTGGTAAGGCACTCAAGTGTAAACAAGTGAGCTCATGTGTTGAGCAATATGATGAAATGTATGATGATATGCCATATTGTACTTTATGCTATAACACTATCTCCAGACATTTTTGACTTCTCTTGAATATGTTTACCTTTTATGCTTTATATTAATAAAAAGGCATGAAATAATATTAAATATCCCATGTACATAATATGGAAAATTTGCTAAACATGGCATTGTCATAATTTCCTTCACTACTTAAGGACATGGGCATGGCGATGTACTTGCAATGGAGTAAATTAGTTCATAGGTTAAGAGTTCAAACTGATGTAGAAAAGGAAATGCGAAACACTGAAGCATGTTGGAAGATTATTGGAAATAATTGCTGGTCCATGTAACCCTTCAGAAATGTAGTTAGTTGTTTCATAGGGCTGAAACTGCCACCATATGAATTTTAATATGTTATTTGTTTGATCACATACGAAAGTCTCCAGGGTTTATTGCGACAAAGCTGCGAAAGAAGATAGTGAAACACAATCATTGTTCATCTACAGTAGGTTATGACACACACTACAACTATGTTACTAGAAACGAGAAATGGGAAACAGAACGATAAATGAAATCGGAATGAGAATGGAGTATGGACGTTTCAAATAAGAAACGAGAGAGAAAAAATAAAAACACTAAACTTCACATATCTATTTAGATAAATTTCAACAAGTTTTAAACCAATATTTGTTTTAATAAATTTTGTAATGTTTTAAACCAAGTTTGTCTCACTAAATTCTGGCATTTGGTAATCCCTCATAAAAAAACTAATAGACAATTTGGCAATCCTTCATAAATTTTCAACTCAATAGAGATCCAATAGCTGCTTTAACTTAATAGAGATCCAATAACTGCCTCCGTTTGCCATTTACTGTTATCTCGATAAATTAGTAGATTAACAATTTTGCAATCTCTCATAAATTCTCAAACTTAATAGAGATATAATGATTGGGTAGAAATTAGTGATTATACAAAGAATAATGATCCAAACATCACTTCATTACAACTTCATGTGCATAAAATCCATGTACAAAGAAATTGAATCAGTGAAATCAGTGTAGTTATCAACAATAAAAATTAGAATCAGGGATTTAAAAGAAGGATATGATTGTCATTCTCGAACAGAATGCCAACAGGTGGATCCATGCTTCCCTCAACACCGCTCGGAGTAAAACAGGGGAAGAAATGATGATCTTTCAACTTCGCTTCTTAAAAAATAGTTCCGAACGCTAAAAAATGGAAATAACTGTAAAGCATGGCATTTTTTGTTTCATCTTGTTTCTTAGTCTTTTTTTACGGTAGACGAAAGTCCCTATCCCGTTTCTAGTAACATAGCACTATAGTAGACAAGGATTTGCTACAATAAATTGCTTGAAGTTTAGTGTTTTTTTGAACCAAAAGTAAGCCTCGATAAGTTTTGGAAAGATACAATGAGAAAAAAACCACAAGACAATGCTCAAATTAGCATTTATCAATATAAGGTTAGGGTTTTGGTCTTGATTTATAATATTTGAGTCTTTAGCTTGTTGAAAAACCCCTTTATGGTAAGTATGGATCCTCATTATCTGTTGATACATGGTGTTCTTCGACTTATTGCTAGATGGTAATGATATTATCTACTATGAACCTCTATCAGATTATTTACAGAGTTTTGATGCTCAATTTAGGGTTAGGGTTTCATGGTTTTCCTTTAGGGTTATTTATATTTTTTTTCATGTCTAGAAATTAGTTTTTCATGGTTTGCCTTTAGGGTTTCATTTAATTAACTCCTAGATTAGTTGTTTTACTCTTTTCATAGAGTAAACACCTTAGATTTTTCCTTTTTTAGGGTCCACCCCCCTTGGCTTCACTAGGAGTAAGCCTAGACCGAGGAGCTAAGTTTAGAGTGATAACTCTTAACTTTGACTTGCCCCCAAGGCCACACCGAGCGACTTGAAGATTGCTGCCGTGTTTTCCCAGGTGTGCATCCAGGTGGCAACAGGGTCCTTGGCATGCACCATTGAAATAGCCCCAAGGATAAGGTCTGTCCACCATCAATTCATCAACCACCCTATCTTAGAGACACGCAGTTTGGATTTATAAAACTTTGCAAGATAAATTATTTGTGCAGAGACCTGGAAGGTTTGTATCAAGTGATCTTCAAAGTGATGGAGTTGCGGGCAAGCCAAATACTTGACACAATAAGGAAAGGGATAGCACAATAGGGTTTGGAAGACCTATTCTTGACCAAGTCTGGAGTCCTTTGACATCACCACAATGCCATATTGAACCTTGGCCAACCCACTTGAGAATATCTTTCCGAAGTTGAAGTGAGTAAGGACATATAGTAAAAAGATGAGAGACCATTTCCTCACTTGCTTTACACAAAAGACAAATGATAGGCCCCCGTCTACCTTTCTTTTGTAATCAATGCCATGTGGGGATTTTATTCATTAAGTACAACCTCATAAACAACTTTGATTTCTTCGGAGCACTAACTTGCAAATTGCAGACCACCACCATTGAGCCTCAACTACATTAGAAGCAACAACAACCTCATAACTCAACAGTGTAATTGCCATTGGTCTTATTCTTAGTGTTGATTTTTAGTGCAGCTACGAGATCCATTCTCAGAGAGAATGGTACCCTAGTCAGTTGATTAGGGTTCCTGGTCAAGTTAACCAGGCAGAGTATGAGTAAGACCCTAGAAGGTACCCTAGGGCCCCCAGTTGTCTCCTGGGGTTCTTGGTCGAGGACCAAGCAGGTCGATGCCATGGCAAAGTCCCTAGCATGTGGCTAGGGCCCCTATTTGTCTCTAGGGTATTCTGGTCTAGAACCAGACAGTTTCTTGGTCACGAGGACCAAGCAGATCCTGCAGGTTGAGACAGAGACATCCTAGGTCCTGCAGATGGTTGATCAACATTCAGTCTAGGACTGAATGCTCAGCTTGAGGCCGAGGACCATTCTCTGGGAGAATGGAGAACCTGGTCATGGACCAGATGGTTGATCAACATGTCCCAGTCTAGGACTGAGGCTCAGCCTTGGGCGGAGAAGCCATTCCTTGAGAATGGAGGCACTTGGTCAGTTACCAAGATTATGATGTGTGATGTCCTCTTCTCCTAGGTCTTCGAGATGGATGAGTTAGTTGGTCTTCTCAAGGGACTGGCCACCCCTTGTGGAAGCTACTAACATTTGACCTAAGGAGCAGTTGAGAGGACCACATGATCACATCATCTATGTGAACCCTTCCTTATACAGTGATGATGAAC
The DNA here is from genome assembly GCA_027924585.1 of Larix kaempferi. Taxonomy (NCBI): domain Eukaryota; kingdom Viridiplantae; phylum Streptophyta; class Pinopsida; order Pinales; family Pinaceae; genus Larix; species Larix kaempferi. Next base: position 9,698,761 of record BSBM01001073.1, read on the forward strand.
TTTCAGGTTATATGGAACGTTTGTACATTTGAGAGAGAGATGATTGGTTGTACCTTCCCCACCTTGGTTGAGTTATTATTGGTCTTGTGGTACCTTGTCTTTGACTTATGGTTAATGGGGTTATTTACCCACCTTGAGTTATTTTTATTTTATCTATTTATACACCCTTGTTGATGTTTTGGTCATATAGGGTATTATGGTTGTTTGTCCACATTTGATGCATACCCTTGGTCATGGGTCATGTACCCACACCTATGTTATTTATTTTGGGACATTATACCCTACTCTTGATTTATGACCATTGTTTATATTTTTTATTTTTTTAATTTTTAAATTTTTAATTTTATCTTTTATTATTTTCTTATCTTTTTTTTTTTACCTTTTATTTATTTTTTATGTTTATTTTTTATTTTTAATGTGGTCATCCCCTATTTTAATAACTTCCTAATTTATTATTTTTTATAATAACTTCCTAACTCTATGGAACCCAATTTTAAAGGAGTAAATTTAATGATCATTTTCTAAGATCATAATCCTATTTATTGGAGTCTCTTCTCCTCTCCCAAATTCATCCTAACGATTTATTTTCAGCTCTGCTGCTGACCGTACACCTGCTGGAGTTTATCTTTTTCAAATCTGCTGCCCTAGTCCGTTTCTGCTCCTTGTGATGACTTCAGTCTGCTTACAGAAGTTTTGCTAAGGTCTGATATATTGCTGAAAGGACCAATTTGCTGCTGTGGTGACCAACCTGGCCGAGGAGAAATCCGATCTGCTCTTTCTAGTTTGATCTACTGTGTGAAGTCTGTTTGGGTTTCATCCTGGTTGATGAGAGGTCTGATTTTATGATTGAGGAGTCTGATCTGCTTATGGTGATTCGTTTAGCCCTTGCACGACTCAGCCGTGAGCCTTAGAGCTCTATCCATCTCAGCTGTGAAGGCCTAGGGTCTGGATAACCCTGCTGTGTGCTCACTTGTGGAGGTTGTGAGTCTCCTTGGTTTTGATCTGTTTGTTGATTGGGCTTCAGCTTGTATGGACAGCTTGGACCGAGTGTTGATGTTGAGTCTTATTTTTTTTTTTGCTCAGATCTATTTGTTAAGACCTACCTTGATTTAGATTGGTTTTACTAAGTTTTGTTTGTTGACAGATCTGGTTGTTTATGCTTGACCTTGATCACCTGTGATCAGTTGTGGTGTGTTGAGAATCACTTCTCTTGTGCTGAGACTGTGTTGAAGTTTATAATTTTTATGACTTTATTTATGCTGAGTTCTGTACTGTGCTTGACTGCCATTGACCTTCTCAACCCCAGTTATTTCTCTCTCCCTGGTTTGTACTCACCCTCTTGTAGGGTCAGCTAGTTCCTAGAGTTGACTGGCCTCTCTTAGGCATAGTCTTTTCTGAAAGTAACTCTTCTGAGTATTCTTACAGGAAGGGTTTCACACCCAGGTAAGTATCTTCAACTATATCTTGTTTATTTTATTACATGTTACTGAAGATTACTTTAACACAGTGATCTAACTGGTAGTGTTAAAATTACTTTAACACAATGACCTATCTGATAGTGTTAAAGGCGTGAAGTTGAAAGAGATGAAAATTATGTTTTGTTAGGGATTACTACTGCACTATTTCATATTCAATGTTGGTAATTATTTATTACATGTATTTTTTGCATTAAAGTATATTGAATTGTTATTCTTTTGCATATAACCATAACTTGATGAAAAATTAACACTTAGTCTAGACAAGGCCATCATATTTTGCTTTTAGTCTAACATGTCCATCATGTAGAGCTTCAATGAAGGATTCCAAGATACACCAAGATCCCCCTCAAGTCCTAACTATCCAGCAGTTAGCTACTCCTGTTGCCAGATGTTTGTGGACCCCGCATCTGCTAATTGGGTGAGAGTGCAATAGCTAAGACTATGAACATGATGAACCAATTCTATTGGTAGTAACACCTTACAATCACGAACCATAATAACATCCTTGCCAATGTGGACCTGTAGACCATTCCCAACCCTCCAGGCAAGATAATGCCCAACCAAAGGGAAGACTAGGATCAAAGCTTTCCAATGTATGGATATATGTGCAAAACGTTTTACATGCATTCTTATCGGCTCCACTAGTGACGACAGAGCTATGTATAATTTGCTGCAAACATCTTACTTGGTTGAAGATTTTGGTTTTGTATTTGAACAAGTAATTTTTATGTAATATGACCATTATGGGAGGGTGTTAGAAATAATGGGCATAAATAGGTAATAAAGTCTTCGCTAGTGTCTTTATAATAAACTTATAAAATGACGTAATCATGAGTTAATTAGTGTTGTTAAAAAATTACGTATTTGGGAGTTTCAAAACTTCTCTCTCCTACTATGTAATGAGAACTACATCACTCAATAACTTAGTTTCATGGGTTCGCGTCCCCGCATCGTGTTCACGAACCCACATCTCCGATTTGGGTGCGAGTTCTTGGTTCGCGAACCCATACGAACTGGGTTCATGACTGAAGAAACCGAGACGCCGACTTGAAAAAATGGGTTCGTTTGGCTGAGAGGGCATGACGTACCCTGACTTTTTAAGTGTGAAATAAATAAAAGGAAGGGTGGAAAGATGCCCCCCCTCCCAAACCTAAAATTACAACCCCTGTTAGAGTTCGCACTTTAATTCAATTTAATTAGATCTTTAACTGAAAGATAGACAAGCACAACAAAACACAAGAGACACAATAATTTTCCTCGGTGAAACCATAAAGGAGAAAACCCCGCAACTTCCTCATAAATAGATTTGTCACTAACACAATATCAAACAAGATAGAAACCAAAAGGTAAGATGTCTTCTGCAGCTCTCTCTCTTTCTCCACCAGGGAACTTGTCTTCTCTCTCTCCTTATGCGAACTTGAGTGAGTGAGTGGTGTGTCCAAATGAGAGAGCAAGGCTCTCTATTTATACTTTATGTGTGAGTGACCTTTTTCCTAATGGGGTTGATGTCACTTACCTAACTGGGCTGGCCTGTCCTAGGGAGACTCGATAATACAAATTACATTTATCCTTTGGGGTGCTATTTCCCCGACTTACAATGGAGGTTTTACCTCAATGACCAAACATAATAATGACATCCCCGAACAGAGGAAAAACATCTCCGTCGGAGGTACAAGTAAAATACAATAATAATATAAATATAAAATAGAATTGAATATCTCTCGAAGTTACATTTACAACAACACTCCCTGTTCACTAGGAAGGTATTCTCTCGCCACAGTGATCATCACTCTGGACAACGCCATCATCGCTGGATCATCTTCAATGCTGGAACGTCATCATCAATATTGGATCATCATCGTCGCTGCTGTAACAATCCTCATCTTGTTGATCATTGATTAGTGACATATCTCGAATCTATCCATCATGAGAAGTTCTACAGAGACAACCCTTTTTCATGCTAGATGTAGGCCCATCTCTCATCTAGGTCTTCATCATCTCCACGAGCAAGCCATCAAATAGGTCTTACCAATTTGAGATGCCTAACTTGGTTCTGGAGCTGGCTGGCCTAGGGTTTGTTAGAGAAACCCTAATTTTCCAAAGTTGGAATTTTGAACTTCTGATTGGACAGGAAGATGTGCCTCCTCAAGGCGAGTTGTCCAATGTACTCCTTTGTTCGGATTGATGGAGGAAAACCACAAACACTTGATGCCCTAGTTTTCTCCCGTCACTAGTGTTTGGTTCAAAAATGAAAATTATTCAAACTTGATTTTGCTTCCTCCAAAAGATGCGCCCTCCTAGAGCAAGTTAGCCTAGCCCTTTTTTTCTGATGATTTGTGGAGAGAAGACCTTGAACTAGGAAGCCTTAGTTTCCCGATGCTGCACAATGCCTTTCTTTTCAGGTTGGCTCTGATACCATGTTAGGGTTTGCACTTTAATTCAATTTAATTAGATCTTTAATTGAAAGATAAACAAGCACAACAAAACACAAGAGACACAATAATTTTCCTCGGGGAAACCATAAAGGTGAAAACCGCGCAACTTCCTCAGAAATAGATTTGTCACTAATACAATATCAAGCAAGATAGAAACCAAAAGGTAAGATGTCGTTTGCAGCTCTCTCTCTTTCTCCACCAGCGAACTTGTCTTCTCTCTCTCCTTATGCAAACTTGAGTGAGTGAGTGGTGTGTCCAAATGAGAGAGCAAGGCTCTCTATTTATACTTTATGTGTGAGTGACCTTTTTCCTAATGGGGACGACCTCACTTACCTAACTGGGCCGACCTGTCCTAGGGAGACTCAATAATACAAATTACATTTATCCTTTGGGGTGCTATTGCCCCGACTTACAATAAAGGTTTTACCTCAATGACCAAACATAATAATGACATCCCCGAACGAAGGAAAAACATCTTCATCGGAGGTACAAGTAAAATACAGTAATAATTTAAATATAAAATACAATCGAATATCTTCCGAAGTTACATTTACAGCAGCGACATCGTTTGGTGAAGGGCTTTCCACGACGACAGTGTTTGGTGAAACCGTGAAGGGCTTTCCATGCTGAATACAACAACAAGGTTACACTGTTATAGCAAGGCGAATCATTTAATGAAATCACTGTTCAATGTTTTCTGAATTTTGTATTTTCTATTTCATTTCTGGAAATGCCATTGGCCTATTAGGCAAATTTTGAACATAGTATGACAATGGAATCATAGTATAACTTCCATTTGATATCAAATTTTATGTTCCAATGTGAATGTTGAATGAATGATAAATAATTGAATTATGAAGAAATATGCATGTGACATGTTTTTAACTTTTAATTTTATTGTTTTGTTACAACTACTTATATATACATAGTACCCTGACTAACCAAGTACCCTATTCCAAAAAGTGGCGTCCCTGTACTTGCACCCACACCCATACCTGCACCTGTCCCCGCACCCATGTTTCCTGGCAACTTAGCTCAATAATGAATCAATTTGTTCTATCTCATTCTTATGTGCATTCCTATCTATTCTCTTATGTGTGTAAAAATTGACATTTTAAGGATAAAGTATAAGGTAGTTCCATTGGCAGAATTAACACAAGGTTAGTGGCTAAAGGCATTACATAAAAGTTTAAAATGAAGGTTTTGACTTTGAAATGCCTTTGCACCAATAGCTAAGATGCATACCGCTACATTAGTGTTAGGCATGGCAACTCCTGGGGCAATATCGTTAATAGAAGGGTTTCCGATCCAAACCTGCTTCTCATACCGGAAATGGCCGTTTCTGCACATATTCAATTGATTTTGTACGAAACAGTTGTAAATTTCCTTAAAATCCACTCTAGGGCTAGAGTATGCTCGATTAATTAATTAAACCGAAATTGTTACTGTTAACCACACATGGATTTCTTCACGATGCAGCGAAAAATAAATACTGAAAGGAATACCAATCAATCATACCAATAGAGACAACACACTCTTTTTGGGTATAAACCCCCGGACAAAACCCAAGACGGGAAAAGCGGTGCAGCAGTCTGAGAATATATTTTATTGAGAAAATATGAAGTTAATACAATATCAGAAAATCGATTTATGCCCAACTTGGAAAAATCCAACCACAACAAAACTCACTGAGAAAACCTATGGAATGGCACGGCCCCCAACGCAGCTGTACGGCCTGCTGTACGGAATCCGTACGGTCTGTACATCCTGCAGCTGTACGGTCCACCTTTGCAACTCGACCTCGGCTCTCTCCTCTGTGAATTTGTTCGATTCACTTCTGCCTGGATGCTCTGTCAATCTCACTGAATTTCAGCCTCTCTGTCTTCTCTGCAAAATCCTCTCTCAAACTTTTCTCTCCGTCTTTGTCGGAACGTGTGTCCTCTCCACCAATTGACCTGTCTTATAACTCATTGGCTAAGCGAAAACCCTAATCTCACTATAGATCTATGGATGAGATCCTTCGGTGAGATCAATTGCCAAGATTAAATTAGCCATCACTTTATTATATTTTCACTTTCACTTTATAAAAAAAGTGTTCCAATAAGTCAATTAATAATTAGATCACTTTAATTAATTTTTCCAAAGTAAACTTAGGAAAAATATATTAAATACAATTGGCTTCCTTTTTTAAGTCTTCTACATGCAAGGACGCAAGCAATGCAACAAGACCTTCCTTGTTGTCACTTTCTAACAACAGTTTGTTTGGTTATTGGTACAAGGGAGTATGCCATGGTTTAGAACATGGAATTTAAAAAAGAATATTAAGTGGTAATATTAAATTCTTAACGTGGTTCCAACCTCATCAGACTTCATATCCAAAAAGTAAAATTTTTAATACTATTGATAATTCAATAGACTCTAGGATTTCAGGATTGCAACTTTTCCACTTGATTCTATCTGAATCTATCATATATGAGGGTACAGGATTGGCATTTAATCATGCACATCAACCCCTCTATGTACCTTGATGTTGGTGGTGTTGATTGTTTTACTCCTTTGTCTTGGATGGAGTTGGACCCACTTCCGTAGCCAGAGGATGTGAACATTGGTGCTGGACAGGTGCCTCCAGGTCTAGGGGAATCAAGCCAGTCTCGGTATTCGTATTTTTGGTCTGCTTTTGTTGAGGACATAGATGATGACTCTAACTCTGAGCATGAGGTTTCAAATGATTTTGTTAAATGATTAGATTGTAGAGTTTATAGTTTAAAATATAGTTATATGCTTATGTTTTGAATGTAGAGGCCATTTATAGCCTATTTATTGACATACATGGTTTAGATATGGATTGCAATTGGTGCTATTTTGGTTGTATGCACTCTTTCTATATACATGAGAAACTTTTTATATTTGTGTATAATGGTTTGAATTCTCTCTCTCTCTCTCTCTCACACACACACACACACACACATATATTCAGAATTTGAATATTTTATGTGTAATTTGATCGCTTGGTTTTGAGATCCATTTTTTTTCCAGTTTTTGTCCGGTTCTGGTTCCTGGGGCCGGTCGGTTCGATCACCGGTCTGGTTCTGATAACCATGATGGCAGCCAAGTTTAAGTGGAATATTCACCAGATAGATGCCAAAAGTTGCTTCTTGAATTTTGTTTTGGAAGAGGACATGTATTTGTAGCAACCCAAAGACTTTTTGAAAAAAGGGAAGGAGTGTATTGTATTTAATAAGCTGAAAAAGGTATTATATGGTCTCAAGCAGGGTTTTACAGTTGTGTATGCAAGAATTGATGATCATGTCAAAGCCCGTGGTTTTATAGGAACGCAATAAGATTGAAACATATATGCTAAAATAAAAGTGATGGATGACGATGATTGTAATACATTGATGGCCTCATGATTGCACACAATAGACAAGAATGACTGTCTTGTTAAAAGCCAACTCTTTGAAATTTTAGATTTAGGATTGTTTCATTCTTCTTTAGCTGTGGAGATATGGTAGGAAAGGACTACATCTAATGCCCTAGACTACGTATGCATGGGGGTTGCCAAAGAGATTTAACATGGCCGATTCTAAATATGTAAAATGTTCTTCTGAAACAGTATCAAGTTATCAGGCCATGATGACTGAAAGCCAATGGAAGCAACATTATATAAGGAATTGGTAGGGAGTCTCATTGTACACTTGTGCTCAATAAATCCATCTTTGCTGATCAGATGTGCATATTTGTGAATATAGACTATTTAGTTGTATAAGAGCTTTAGTGATAATTCCTGTTTTCATATGAATGACATTGCGATTGTTCTTCCTTTATTCTATTTAATTAAGTCCTGGGTGTGTTAGTCTTTGATTAACATTGTTTCATTGTCACTATCCAAACTCATAATTTTAAATGGCTTCACTCTTTTAGCTGTTTGTGGAATTTTGATGTATTATCCTGTAGAATTTTTAGGTTTCCTAAAGCTGAAATGTGATTAATCTCCTTTAAATTGAGACAAGTATAAAGTTTATTATTCAATTCAAAGTGTAGCACATAAGCTTTGTAGGTGTTTGGATGTTTATTATATATATCAAATGGTAGGTTCATCCTTTTCTTGTAGTTTTTTTCTCTTTTTACAGCTTACATAGGTTTTGATCAAATATCTTTTTTATTGAAGAATATCTGCTGTTGTATCTTTTTTTGTTGATCATCTACTGTTCTGATCATTAATTTATTTGATCCTTATATTATTTTATTGTAGTAAAGGATATTATATCATGGCTGCAACCGTAGTGATTGTACCTGCATGCATTAGTTCTTTGATATGTTCTGTCATTCAAAATTTAAATAAGGGAACTTATATTAGCTGCACTGTTGTACCTTGCAGGTTCTAAGGGATCACGAAGACAAGCTAATGTTGTTGCAAACTTATGTCTTGAATTTATAGCGTCAAATTTCTTGGCCCAAAATCCCGATTGCTTGAAGGAAGTTGCAACAATGATTTTGCCTAATATACTGATTCTTCCAAAGGTTTTCTTTACGCTTTTGACCTGAATACATATTTATGATCACAAAAACTGTGATCTTTCTGTTAGATATTATGATTAAAGAGTAACAACTATGTGATTTTCTTGACATATTCTGTGGTAGCATGGCATGATTTCTTTTGATTTTTCATTTTCTATCGTCAATGAAGTTATTGATAAAAAAATTAGCTGAGGGAAATGACACCAATTTGTGCCCTTTGTGCAGACATGGAAATTGAACCAAAAAGCTTTGGAACTTGCTGGGACAATATCGTGCCCTCTTTTCACTTGTCTTACCCCTATGCTTGAGCTAATGGCCAATACTCAAAATGAGGTATCCATCAAGTTTTTAAACTGTAATGGAGTGACTGATTTTTTTTATGTTAGATTTTAAATCAGATGACGTGTTGCTATATTTTGTAATTTATTTATTTTCTCTGCGTCAGATTATAGCTTTTTATAAATTGGCGACATACATTATTGAGGATATATATTATTCACAATACCAACTCCTTTCTAAAGTGATACTAGCCATCAACCTGCTTATTGAGGCATAGTCAATTTTTGTATAATAAGAGACTTATATTTTCTATCAAACTAGATGATAATGTTTATAAGCATTGTTTATAATTTGCTCTTTTTGGTAGGCATTTCTTTGCACAACAAGTAAACTATTAACAATCTCTCGGTTTTTATTTTATTTTTTATTTGATTAGTTTAGGTGAGGCTTCCTTCAATACTTATATTAGTGTAGGTCTTCACCAAGTTGGCTTTGCACTGAAGATTTTATTTTGTTCTTGTGGGATTTGTTGAGAGTGTTATAATTGTGAAGATGACCAAATCTTGTCTGTGCAGAAACCTGCGGAGAATTGGCACATTTCCATAAACATAAAGATCATTGGAGCTTTGTCTGATGCCTTGCTTGAAAATTTGGAGACATCCTTGCCTTGGCTTATTGAGTGCTGTAGAGAACTTGGGAGAGCCAAATCACTGCTTTACCTCGTTCTAATACATTCATTCATGCAGCAAAGAGAAGGTATTGTGTTTTTTTTGTTTCTAGGTAGAAGTTGATTTTATGTTCAGTAATGCACAGGTGAATTGCATATTGCACCATCTCCTTATAAGCCATTGTTTACGAATTTGTTTTAGCTTTTAAAAACATTTTGAAACAAGCTTATTGAATCTAATGATTTCATTTGCATCTGTACTGGACTTCTGCATGTGACTACCAGCTGAGTTCTGGCGCTTGCTTAAGGGGTGCCTCTCATTTCTAAAACAAGAATGGTCTGATCTGGATAGCGAGGAAACAATTATTCAGGTTAGAAACACACTTTTATACTACGAAATTACGAATACATGAAGTGACTGATTTAAGGAAGTTTGAGAAAATGATTGTACTGAGCTTTTATGCTTGATTTCAAATTTCCAATAAGTCTTTATTTGTTAAATGAATAATATTTTGAGCATGGACTAACTGGTGAATCTGTGGTTGTACAAACTGTATTTTGCTGTTTTGTAACAGACAAAGCCTGAGAAGATAGACATTTTTTTCTTTCAGCCTAATCTCTACCAGCATATTGAGTCTGAAAGTCAAGCTGTTTGTGGGAATCTTTTGATTGCAATATTTTGGAGTGTGCTGAAGAACATTCCAAGGAAATCTATTGAGGATTCCAATGTACGTACAGTTACAACTAATCTCATAGTTGGAGATCTGGGAAATTTTATGCATCTTTATCAAATCAATAAAACTGCTCAACCAAGACTTCCATTGCTAGTTTAATGATTAGCCAAGCTTTTGATTGCATTCTTTGTTGTGCATGAAGGCTCAGGGAAAAATAGCAATGCTTGCTTCTGTTATCAAAAGAATTCTAATTTATAACATTTTATCTTGATTGGCAGAAGGGAACCAGGGACAAGATGACTGTATTTGAGGATCTATTTGTGCTTTTTGCCATGTCATCATCTAAGAAACTTTTGAAAGAACATATTCATTTAATAGTGACCCACAGCACACTCCCGGCAGTACCTTTCTTGTCAAAGTTTTTTATGGAAGAAGGTTTGTTCTTTTCCCTCGTGGTTTGTTGTGTTATCTCTTCCCATTTCCTTCTGCAGTAAATTGTTTGAAGGGTATTGCCAACAATCTAGAGTTGTCACATAGTATTTTGTTAATATTTGAATTTTGCACGAGTGAATGATAGAACTCAGCTTTTATGAGGAATGCTGACTAGTGGTGCTTTTCCTTTTATTCCTTAGTAAATACTAATTTAGAAAGGTTCCAAATGACAGAAAACATACATGGATTTATTATTTGCCTGCTTATGTCCTCTAGTATATCAACTAGAAATGGGGAACCATTTTATCCTTACCTCGGGTGTATAAGCAGTTGCCCAGTGCACAACCATTTCTCCTTTTGAAGAGAACATCCTTTATCATATAACATATTCCCTGCCTAAATATTGTTAAATTTTGTTAGGGTTAGGGTTTGATACAGAAAATAAACAATCAATGTACTTTAATGCAAAATCACATTTCATAAACTAGTACTGAAACGAAATAGTACAGCAGTAACTTCAACAACACATAATTTTCATCTCTTTCAACTTTTCAACTTTAACACTACCAATTGTGTCACCGTGTTAAAGTAATCTTCAGTAACATGGAACCAGCAATATAAGATTAACAGTAACAAGTCCAATTAATAACAAGTTAGGATACTTACCTTGGGTGTGTAACCCTTCCTGTTTTATATTCGGAAATATTACTTTCAGACAAAGCTGTGCCTCTCAGAGGCCAGCCATCACTAGGAACCAGCTGACCCAACTAAACGGTAAGTACAAACCAGAGAGAGAGAGATGACTGGTCTGAGGTATAAACAAATGGTCAAAGACAGTTAGAAACACAGTGGCAGTTAAAAACTTCAGTATAATAGAACAGATCCCAAAAGGTGTCAGCACACATTCTTAACCACAAAGTAAAGACCACAAATAAGTCTTAGGATATAGATCTGGTCAAAGGGAGAGCTCAGCATACATTAAAATATAATTAAATAAAATATCAATAAATATATCTGATTCCCAGAGTTCACGGTCTTAGCAAATATGCACTCAGCAGCTAGAACAGACCTACACAAGGTCATAGTCTTCACATAATAATCAAGATCAGACCCACACGTGAGCACATAGCAATCAGATCAGACCTGAGCAAACCACAAACAAGTGGATTGAACCAAGGAGGGTTTACGGCCTCCACTAAGAGAAACACAGCAGGCAGATTTAGAACCAAAACAGGCTGCTGTCTCAACAAAAAAGGGTGGATATGGATAAAACCCCAGGCATACCCTCACACTGGACTTTATAATAACTCCCGAACAACAATTTACAACATGTAAATGCTAAGATGACCCAAAAAATGAGAAGAACAAGAGCAATAACCACAAGGATGAGACTTTTGAGATGTTTCATTTTTTGGTTTGTTGACATGGAAGCTTTGCTTGCTGTAATGATGTTTAAAAGACAATAGTTAAATCACCAAAATCCAAAATCAAAACCCATCATACAAAACCTGTGTTTTTAGGTGCAAATTGTACAGATTTAGATTTAGATTCAGTATAATATGAAAAAATGGATGGGAAATATGATCTTATTGTTCAATCATCAATGTCTATTGTCAAAATTGAAGATACATGCTTGGAACATCCCTGAGATCTGGTTGAATTGTCCTTGAAATATACTCGGAACGTCTTGGATACAACCGGCAAGCCTCTGAGTCCTTAATGAAGTCCTTGACAAATTGGGACGTTTCCTAGGGTTCCCCAAGTCCTTGAAACACTGGAACAATGGGTACGTTTTTTGTTGTTGTTGTGGGGGGTGGGTCTTTGTGCAACATAGATTACAAGACTAAAGGACGGTTTTACTGCCTTTCAATGAGTCTCAGAACTCTATCTAGTTTCTTTTGTTTCCTGGACTAGAGATGATTGGATTTGTACTCGAGGGAGGCCCTTGGATTCAAATCTTGCTTAGTCGACCCAGCCCTGTTGAGATGTGCTTTGGCTGATAACAGGCTTCTTTCTAGTGCTTCCAATAAATAGAGGCACTAAGAGGCAAGCAAACAACAACACTACATTGGACATCAGATCTATGAGACTTCAAGAGGCCACTAATGCTCGACCAGTTGGACCCTTGCAGGGATGTCACCTCATCTCCCAGAACAGTTCACACCACTCCAGCAGTCAGGGTACTTAATCCAGATCTGTTGATGTAAAAATGTAACTTCGGAAGATATTCACTTGTATTTTATATTGATATTATTATTGTATTTTATTTGTACCTCCGACGGAGATGTTTTTTTTCCAGTCGGGGATGTCATTATTATGTTTGGTCATGCAAAGTCATTGAGGTAAAACCTCCATTGTAAGTCGGGGCATTAGATCCTCTAGAGTCAAATGTAAAAGGGTTTATTGAGTCTCCCTAGAGAAGTCGTCCCAATTAGTTTTAGTAAGGCTGACGTAGTTAGGTAAAAAGTCAAGTCAAAAGTAAAGTATAAATAGAGAGCCTTGCTCTCTCATTTGGACACACTACTCACTCACACAAGTTCAGATAGCAAGGGAGAGAAGACAAGTTCGCTGGAGGAGAAAGAGAGAGACTTGCAGAAGACATATTTTGGGTTTTCCATTTTTGGTTTGATAGTGTATTAGTGACAAATCTATCTTTGAGGAAGTTGTGGGGTTTTCTCCTTTATGGTTTCCCCGAGGAAAACTATTGTGTCTATTGTGTTTTGCTGTGCTTGTTATTCTTTCAGTTAAAGATCCTAGATAATATTTAATTAAAGTACAAACATTAACATGGTATCGGAGCTAACCTGAAAAGAAGACATTGTGTAGCAGTGAGAAATTAGGGCTTCCTAGTTTGAGGTCTTCTCTCCACAGATCATCAGAAAAAGAGGTCTAGGCAAACTCGCCCTAGGAGGGCGCATCTTTTGGAGGAAGCAGAACTTTGTTCCGAGAAGTTTGATTTTTGACCTTGTCACAGGGACCCGGAGAAACTAGGGCTTCCTGTTCTGGGCACTTCCCTCCACAGATCAGCTTGAAAAGGAGGTTATTCCAACTTGCCCTAGGAGGGCGCATTTTCCCATGGAAGCAGAATTCAAATCCAAGAATTTTCATTTTTGGCCCCATCACTACTACCGGAGAAAACTAGGGCATCAGTTATTTTGCGATTATGTCCACAAATTTGGAAAAGGGAGTACATTGGACAACGCGCCTTGAGGAGGCGCATCTTCCTATCCAATCAGAAGTTTAAGATTCCAACTTTGGAAAATTAGGGTTTCTTTGACAAACTTTAGGGCAACTAGCTCTAGAACCAGGTTGGGCATCTCAAATTGGTAAGACCTAAATCTTTGGTATTTCCATTTGAGGTTCTCATTCAATATGTCTCACCACACCAAGCTTGAGGATAAGCTTGAGGGAGCTGATAACTTTCGAGCATGGAAGTATAGGATTGCTCTTGTCCTTGAAGAAAATGACTTGGACAAATATGTTAGTGAAGAGGTTCCAGCACCAGAGGGAGATGAGGCTTAAGGCTACCCACAAGAAGAACTTGGTTAAGTCTAAGAGAATTATTGCTGACTCCATTAAGGTTCATCTCATCCCACATGTGTCATCCTTGAAAACACCTAAGGAGATGTTTGATGCAATGTTGCCGAAGCGTGGGAGCGGGAACACGGGTGAGCATTTTTCAAAAAATGGTTGGAAGCGAAGCGTCTTGGAAGTGTTTATATATATATATATATTCAAAAAAACATGTAGAATACCAAACTAGATGCAAAATTTATGAAACATGTATGTTTGTGCTACTTCCAATATATGAAATGCCATCTAAATTCTATAATTCATGATTCCATTTAAACATGCCTTATCATGCCATCTAAATTCCATAATTCATGCCTTATCTCCCCTCTCTAACCCTAAAAATGCCCTAGGCCCCACCCAAAGAGCAAAAAAACAAAAAAAAAACAGGAAGCTTCTTGCTGTCTGCGGAAGCGCTCAGGAAGCGAGGTTGGAGCGAGGTCGGAGCGTGGAGGGCAGAGTTCGGAGCGCTCGAGAGCAAGAAAGCTTCGCACAGTGGTAGGAAGCTTTTTTTGCCGCCCGAAGCAAGTTTTCGAAATTCGGAAGCGAGCTTCCAAAAACGCTTCGACATCGCTTTCGCTCGAAGCATGAATTTGGAGCCTGAACCGTGGGGGGGGGACGCTTCGGCAACTAGGGTTTGATGTGTTGACAAAGCTATTTGAAGGGAAGAACATCAATCAGAAGATGACATTAAGGAACCAACTCAAGAATATGAAGCTCCTGAACTCAGAGACCATGCAATCCTATTTCACAAGGGTCTCGTAGATAAGGAACAACTTGAAGCAGTTGAAGAAAGGGTAGAATAAGGAGAGATCGTTATGACCACCTTGAATGGTCTCCCAAGATCATGGGACTCATTCATTCAAGGGATATGTGCTAGGAAGAAGTTAATCACATTCAACAGACTATGGGAAGAATGTACACAAGAAGAAGCTTGACTTGTGGCATGAGAAGAGAAGATGGAAGCAAATGATGATCAAGCTCTCACGGTTCATGCTAGAAGAAATCACAAGAAGAGGCAGAACCACCATCACAATAAGAGGGAGAACCACCATCACGAAAGACAAAGAAGACCCATAAGAGATCTATCCAATATTCGATGTTATACATGTGATGAGAAGGGACACTAATCCAAAGATTGTTCCAGAAACAAAGGTTTCTCCAAGAAGACAAACAAGAAGAGACATCATGCTCACGTCGCGGAAGATGATGAACCTACATGGAAAAGAACCAGAGAAGAAGAAAGAGATGATTCTTCAAGTGATGAAGAATATGTTTTGATCTCAACACTCACGGGCACTGTCACACATGGGAGCAATGATTGGCTTGTAGATAGTGGAGCATCCAAGCACATGACAGGATACAAAGAATCCTTTGTTAATCTATCCGAGCATGAGTCACCTCACAAGTTGAAACTTGGGGATGATTATCAATATCCCATCAAAGGAAGTGGAGAAGCTTTCTACAAGCTAGACTCCAACAAATCTCCATATCAACACTAGATGCTACAGGAATGAGGGTTGCATTTGTCGATGGCCAAGTCCTAATGTGGCCAAAGGGAAAAACAATAGATGATGCAACAGTGATTGGAGAGTAAGTGGGAGGCTTGTACAAGTTGGAGGGACAACCTGATAAGCATTGATGAATAAAGAAGAAAGGACAGACATAGTCTACTATAGTACAAATAACAAGTGATCTATAATATAGAATACTTGCTCAACATTTTCGATCATAAGCAAGAAAGACACAGGTCCTCAGAATCAGACAATGAAGGAAAGAACACTGTCAGAGACTCCAACTGTTCCTGCAAGGAAGCAAAGATCAAGAGGGAGTCCACCCAACAACCAAACAAAGATAAGTATTTGAATTGTCATTTCTTGTATATCTAATTACTTAAATGATATTGTTTAGTGGTGTACACACTTATGTTCCTAGATTTAGGTTGTGTATTATGCATATTAGGATATTTGCATTAATGAACAATACACTACTAATATGCATGTGATGGGTAAGTGGCCTATGGTACTATACAACATTCCATTGCTACTTATCTAGAATGAAACCTCTTTGCTGACATGTTGGGAGTAGTGCACACTCTTAACAATGTTCTGGTAGAGATGAAAGGCATCTAGAAAGTTACTGTATGAATACGGGATATGGATGAATGTTGTGTTGAAACCTTGGCTAAGACAGTTGCATAACTGTGTGACCTATGCATAAGAATTTGTTTTTGAAAATTATGAAATGTTTCTAATCACGCAACTAAATTGACTTGTAGGAAAGATCGTGAGAAACTTGTGACGATGATTCAACTATGACAATTCAAGAAGATCATGAAGACCGCGACATGGCATAACCACAAGAACCTGTGGATCCACCACGTGAGAAGAACTCCCACAAAAGAAGACCAACATGGGCACGAGAAGCAATACAAGATGCAAAGAAGTATGGTGCTCCAGATGGGATGCATAGAGAAAGCAAGAGACCTAGACCATACTCCAACTATGTGGCCCTACTGTGTGACATCATTGATAAAGAACCTTCCAACTATGAGGAAGTAGCAGAGAAGAAAGAATGGAAGGATGCCATGATCGAGGAGTACTAGTCGATTATGAAGAATGATGTCTAGGAGATATTTCCGAGACCAAAAGGGAAGCCTTTTGTGACTTCGAAGTGGATCTACAAGATCAAGCATGTTGCAGATGGTAGCATTGAGAAACACAAGGCAAGATTTGTGGCACGTGGCTTCTCCCAGAAAGAAGGCATAAACTACAAGGAGATGTTTGCACGTGTAGCCATATACACTTCCATCAGATCTATACTTGCATTGGCTGCAGTAATGAAATGGAAGGTACACCAGATGGACGTCAAGACAACATTCTTGAATGGTGTAGTAGAAGAGGAAGTGTATGTGGAGCAACCATTGGGATTTGAGACACATGACAGGCAGAGTCATGTGTGCAAGTTGAAGAAAGCCTTCTACGAACTGAAGCAGGCACCTAGGATGTGGTACGATAGGATGGAAAGTTTCCTGATGAGCTTAGGATTTACCAAGAGTAAAGAGGATTCCAACCTTTACTTCAAGGTTGAAGGCGAAAGTCTAGTGATACTTCTGCTATATGTAGATGACCTGCTTCTGATAGGTGAGGACGAGCTCATTGCAGATGTGAAGAGGAGGCTTTCCGCAGAGTTCGAGATGAAGGACCTAGGGATGATGCATTACTTCTTAGGCATGGAGGTGTGGCAGAGTGCGGATGGAATCTTACTTGAACAAGGAAAGTATGCAGTGGAGATTCTGAAGAGGTTTGGAATGATGGACTGCAAGGCAATGGCCACACCCATGGCATCGAACTTGAAGCTACTGTGTGATGCTTCATTAGAAACAGTTGATGCCACGATGTACCGTCAGATGATTAGTTCATTGATGTATTTGACGAATACGAGACCAGACATATGCTTTGTTGTAAACACCCTGAGCCAGTTCCTGACGGATCTCCAGTTAGAGGCGACTTGTATCTTCTGTGACAACCGGAGTTGTGTGAAGTTGTCTGAGAACCCGGTGTTCCATGACAAGTCGAAGCATATTGAGATCAAGTACCACTATATCAGGGATATGGTGCAGAGAGGAACAATGAACATCCAGTATGTAGTGACAGATGAGCAGATAGCCGATGTGTTGACCAAGCCGTTAGCCAGAGTGAAATTTGAGTACTTCAGAGAGAAGCTTGGTGTTATCCAAATCGAGGTTCCTCCTAAGAGGGAGTGATGAGACCGAAAGACGCAGATGCACTAGAGTCGATTCTCGCATGGCGGTATACGTAGGCGGTCCTTTAGACGTAATGCGTCTAGGGTGCTTCTAACTGTTCTCCCATGTTGGTAGATGTAGGGCTGGTTCTCGTATAATGGTAGGCATAGGTGGTCCTTGGGACGTAATGCATCTGGGATGCTCCTGATTGTCCTCCCATACCGGAGATGCTGAGAGGTCCACTGGTCATAAGACACTATTTGTGCGCCTAGGCAGGATCTCGCATGGTGGTAGGTGTAGGTTGTCCTTGGGACATAATGCACCCGTAGTGCTCCTGATTGACCTCCCATTCTTGTAGACGCGGGTTGACCGTTGAGAGACATCATGCACATGGAATGCTCCTGGGCTATACCCACTAGGTGGGAGACGCAGGTGGTCTGTTGGACATGAGGTGTGCATTTGTGCTCCGTGTGATGATGAGATGATTTGGAAACAATGAGATGATAGTAGGAGACGCAGGTGATTGCTGTGGCAATGTAATGGCTGGTCCTGGGCTGTACCTACTTGATGGCTTGCTCGCAGAGATGATCAAGACCTACATGAGGGCTAGGTCTACATCTCGTATGAAAAAGGGGTGGCTCTGTAGAACTTCCTATGATGGATAGATTCGAGAGATGTCACTAATCAATGATCAACGGAATGAGGATTGCTGTAGCAACGACGATGATGATCCAGTGTTGATGATGATGTTCCAGCATTGAAGATGATCCAACGATGATGGCGTTGTCCAGAATTGTGTCCAGGGTGATGATGACTGTGGCGAGAGAATACCTTCATATTTAAGAGGGAGTGTTGATGTAAATGTAACTTCAGAAGATATTCACTTGTATTTTATATTGATATTATTATTGTATTTTATTTGTACCTCCCGTGGAGATGTTTTTCCTCCGGTCGGGGATGTCATTATTATGTTTGGTCATGCAAAGTCATTGAGGTAAAACCTCCATTGTAAGTTGGGGCATTAGATCCCCTAGAGTCAAATGTAAAAGGGTTTATTGAGTCTCCCTAGAGAAGTTAGCCCAGTTAGTTTTGGTAAGGCCGACCTAGTTAGGTAAAAGGTCAAGTCAAAAGTAAAGTATATATAGAGAGCCTTGCTCTCTCATTTGGACACACTACTCACTCACACAAGTTCGCATAACAAGGGAGAGAAGACAAGTTTGCTGGAGGACAAAGAGAGAGAGTTGCAGAAGACGTATTTTGGGTTTTCCATTTTTGGCTTGATATTGTATTAGTGACAAATCTATCTTTGAGGAAGTTGCGGGGTTTTCTCCTTTATGGTTTCCTCGAGGAAAATTATTGTGTCTATTGTGTTTTGTAGTGCTTGTTATTCTTTTAGTTAAAGATCCTAGATAATATTGAACTAAAGTATAAACATTAACAAGATCTTGGTAGCAAGCTTATGTGTCTAGACAACGGGACACAAAAGCTCCTTCAACTAGTCATTTGTCAAGAGTTTATTTCCTTTGGCCTTGAATGTTAGGAGAGAGGGCATCGACGGATGTTTATTTCGCCCCAGGCGAGACATCTTGCCCGAGAGGTTTGAGAGTCCTTGACCTTCTTTTCTTTGCAACACTTGCTTGTTCTACATCATCGCTTTGATACATATCTCCATGTTGTTAGGTCATAGAATTTGGATCCTTTTTGCATAGGTTAGATTTGCATATATCATGATTTTTCAGGAACTGTTCGACACTTCCACATTTATTCACACCAATATCCTTAGCAGTTCCACTGACCTATTTTTGGTCATTTGTTTGGCATTAAATAAAATTATCTTATCTCATCTTATTAATTATATTACAGGGTTGTGTCTCTTTGTATTGTTGTGTGCTTTGGAATGGTGTTTATCTTGTGTCCTAGATATGCCAGTCTCTTGATGCATATCACTTGTGATTTTATCAATCATTCTTTATTAAATATTAATTTATGTCAGACATTTATGGATTCTTGTGCCATCTATGATGGCTGCATTAATGAGCCATTTGGTTCATTACACAAAGATTACATATCACTTCTAGCTTTGGAAAGGCAGTGCTTTCATCTATAATTTTAGGATATATGGTTTAAAATCCATCTTTTTGACTACTTAGTAATACCAACCATGCTTTCTGGCTGTGAAGTTTGCTGCCTATATTTGGATTTTGAACCACAACAACATAGAGAGTGTTCTTATTTCTATGCTTTCAAAGCATACATACACTAAGAGACTGGTTCCTCACTTGATTATTCTTGTAGAGTTTGGTTCCCACCCCATCTTTATTTCTATTATTGTTCATGTTGTCACCACGCTTCATATGATTTGTTGTATGGCCAACTCGCATTCATGCCAAAACATATATACATATATTTCTTTTCATTCTTCTATGTAGCTCATTTAAAAAGTGGGCATCTTGCCTGTTTATTTCGCCCCAGGCAAGACATCTTGCCCGAGAGGTTTGAGAGTCCTTGACCTTCTTTTTTCTGCAGCACTTGCTTGTTTTACATCATCGCTTTGTTAGATTTCTCCATGTTGTTAGGTCATAGACTTTGGAATCTTGGATCCTTCTTTGCATAGGTTAGATTTGCTTATATTATGACTTTTCAGGAACTGTTTGACACTTCCACATTTTATTCACACCAATATACTTAGCAGTTCCACTGACCTATTTCTGGTCATTTGTTGGACATTAAATAAAATTATCTTATCTCATCTTTTTAATTACGCCGTAGGCGTTTCACCACAAAGAAGCATGAGCTCCACGTCAACTAGATTCCTCGCTCATAGAGCGAATGGAATCCTGCCACGTGGATGCTCATCTCCGGTCGCCCCAAGCTCCTGCACAGAATAAATCTGTAAATCCTCGTAAATTTTTGGGCGTAGAGGCAAATCTAATTCTAACATCCGAGTTGAGTCCTCTGGTTGCTCATCCATGCTTTGGAGTTCTTCTGGCTGCATGATATTCGGTTCAAGCATTTGGTGGTCCTGACCTCTCCGATTCTGGATTCCATAGCTGCAATGAAACTACACAAGTACAGAAAGCAAATCATACTTGGCTTAGCAACAAATTCGAGGCGCGTCGCTGAATACAAGGCTCAGGATCTGGAGTAGTGATGTGCCGAACCCCGCTGCTTCTTGATCGCTTTACCGAAAATAAAAACTTGCCAGGTTTCTTCACGAGATCTCCGTGTGAGGAGTACCACAGGATGGGAGCTTTAAAAAACATGGCTACACAATCCAATCCAGTCCGGTAGATTCTTCTTCTTTTTCTTGGCAAGTCAACTTCTGAAATTAAAGAAAAACCTACCCAATTCGATCTGTTAGAGTCCTGTTTTATAAATCCAGATGACATGAGCCGATCCGATGGACGATTCTTCCCTTTTTCTTCGCAAGGCCAACTTTTGAGAAATAGAAAGAAAACGCTACCCAATTCATAGCGGTTTATTCTCGTTTTATACATTCTAGATGAAACGAGGATTTTCTCTTTTTCTTCGCAAATCTAATTGAAAGCGAAAGACAATGGGTGTATACGGAAAAGACAGTGAGACAATCTACGAGACATGCAAAGAAAAATAATGAAATGAGTTGCATATATCTGCTTTTCATTGACAGGATCATCAAATAGAATAATAGAATAGAATGTATCATATGCACAGGAGGCTTTCATTGTGGAAACCCACCAGCGTCCCTTTCTCAATTCTGGATCCCAACCGTTGAGCCTTTTCCTTTTCTTTCGAAATCATGTGACCTGTTTTACTGTTCAGTTCCAGCGCAATCCACCGCACAAAATCATGCCAAGTAAAGAAAATAATACAACTAAGAGGGACACAGAAAAAAAAAAATTATTATAATTTTTTTGTGTGATTTAGACAATTATGAAAACATCTATTGTTTAAAAAATATGTCTGTAGTTTCTATTGGCAAACAATTCTCAATATTTTTCAAAATTTTCTTAAATTTCTTCACTAGAAAGAATGTCATTTTGTTTTGTAGTGGTAATTTTATTTCAGAACAATGCTAATCTACTAAAAAATGTTACAACTTATTTTATATGACTTAGAATCCTAACTAACATCAAACCAACCTTCAACCTATCCTACTGTTCTCACCTTGGCAAACAAAATGGCCATTCACAGATCGAAATGGATATTCATTGACATTCCAAAGGAGCTTGTAGATAAACCTATTGCAAATCCATAATTTTCAGAACATTAGACTCGATTGATCACAAATGGTCAACCACTTAAAAGGGTCAAACTTAGCTAGGCTGCAAAGCCACAACAAAGGTTAACTGTTCAACCAAAATCACCCAAGATTTACACTTACCACCAACAAGACTTCCAGGAATAAGGAAAAGACCATAACACGACGGTCAGGAAAAAAAATGAAAATGACCGCTCAACTAGATATTGTCATTGTCACAGAAAACACAAAGACCATAACACGACGGCCAGGAAAAAAAGAAAGACCATAACACGACGGTCAGGAAAAAAAGAAAGACCATAACACGATGGTCATGAAATAAAATGAAAATGACCACGCAACCAGATATTGTCACTATCACAAAAAACACACTTGTAAAAGGCACCCAAAAGGACCCCAAATTCACAGCCTCTGTGAATGTCACAGCTGCACACGCAAGTGCTGACAATGTCGAAAAGCTGCTTAGCACTATTGAGTGAAACAAATAAAAAATGTTGAAACTCAAGGCCACCTTGGTAAAGGAATGTGGAGAGAACATTGAATTAAACACAAAATTTCAAGCCACATTATTTGAGAAAGCCAATTTACTAGCTGCGGACAACAACCTTAACACAGAAAATGAAACATTGACTTTTCATTTAATGATAATGGAAGGGGAGACAAATGATTTTCAAGCAAATCTTACAGACTTTAAAACACGTGCATCAGTCATGAACGACAAGGCCAATTTAATTAATGTACTATTAACTAATCTAATTTAACTGTACTATGAACTAAACTATTAACAGACAAGGTCTGCAATTTTAATTGCAGACCTGTGTATAGGTGTTAGGCATGGCTCAAATGGAAAGGAAAGGAAGGGAAGGTCAATTTGAAGGGAGAGGGAGTTGAAAGAGGTGGAGAAGGGAAGGCGAATAGGAAGAAGAGGGTGGAAGGAATGTAGGAGAGGTGGATGGGAGTAGGCCGAAAGGAAAAGAGATCTGAATATGAGCAACTTAAAGACATTTTCCCATAGCCATATCCACCCTAAAATTTGCCCCATTTCTTGATGGTCTATGCTGGTCAATATCTTAACAAGTCAGGCTTTGTGACATACTTGCGCCACTACTCTCAAAATCGTTGGGACATTTGTGGTCTCCCTACCAACGTGACTCAATCACTAGAAACCCTAATTCATTATATAAGTCATTCAATACATTAGTATGTTTTCCAATCCATTTTCATTTTGGTCAAATTGTGTGGTTATCTCTATTTCTAGATCGAATTGCTGCATTTTGAGTCGTGGTTGGAAATCCTCATTTTTTTGAAACCTCTTGGATGGACAGTGGTGTATTTTTACCTGGTGCAACCTCCGTGTGAGCTCCTTTGCAGCGTGAATCCTGCTCTCATTCTTTGTTGTGTTAAGTGGCAGAGCCAAACTTCGGTCATGTAGCACACTGTTTTAACCATGATTCCAAGGCTTGGGCAGATGATTAGCGGCCTAATGTAAAATGAACCTCTTATTATGAGATGCCAAGCCTGACCTAATAAACCATGACTGTTCTCATTGTGACAATATGCTTGTACCTAAATTTATTCAGATTGGCCTATCAAAAGCTTTTCTTAACATTTATACTTGTGATTGATCTTGTTTATGAAGTCCTAGAAGCTTGGTCTAATAAAAGGGAGTATTTCTTCCTCATACCATTGGTGTCAATTTGGAATATTTATTCATAATAACCTTTCTTACAATTTTCTCAGCAACAATTGTGTCATTCATAGTTCTAAGAGGAAATTTATCAATCATTGTGTTTCCTTTTTAGGTGCTTTTTGTTGGAAACTAGAATTTGCTTCCGTCATTGCACTGTGCACTTCAACCCATACAAGAAATTCACCTTTAATTTAGGCATCTCGTATATGAAAAATGCTATATTATTCTCATAATTATTGGAGTTACCACTATGTTAAGTGGCAGAGCCAACCTTCGGTCATGTAGTACACTGTTTGAACCATCATTCCAAGCCTTGGGAAGATTATTTGCGGCCTCATGTAAAAGGAACCTTTTATTATGAGATGTCAAGTCTGACCTGATAAAGCATTAATGCTCTCATTGTGGCAGTATGTCGTCCCAAGACCATTTGTCCTTATAATTCACATTCTACAATGCATGTTAGCTAAGAATAACACACCATTCTTTCGTTGGATGCATCATTTCTTTTATTGCAATGTATATCTTATGGCATCTTCAATGCATTTGTCACTCTACTTTTATTCCATGCTCATATAACTTCCTCCACATTATGTGTCCCCAATTGGTTCTAAAACCAATAGTGTCTTCCACTCCCCTCCATGCCTCACTTATATATGAACAATTTTAAACAAGTGATGGGTATCCTCATTTCGTACTTGACATATAATGGACAACTACTCGGGCCCTACCAATTCCTTTAAATGCGGAAGGAAACGGGTAGGTGGGTCATTAACACCCCGTCGGTTGGTGTGTGCGTCACGTCAGCGTGCGTCCCAAAAGAAAGCTCGTCGGTGGCTTCGGCAAATTTTTCTTAACCACTGCGAAACGTCGGCTTAAAAGCATGAGCCGCGGCAACCAAGTTGGTGCAACACGACTTCAATGCGACGAAAGGGACGGGCGACGCTGCTCAAAAGGGGGCAATTAGACTGTGGAACGCTTAGCGAAAAAAACTTGGTTGCTGCTGGATGGTTGGCGAAATTATCATAAAAGCCGCAAAACGGTCGGCGAGATAGTCGAAAGAAATGTGACCATCCAGCAGAAAATACTTGGGCAAAAAAAGATGATGTGATGCGATCGCTGGCGACATAAAATACTTGGTCGGTGGAAATCTTATAAGATACGCGAAACAGACGCTGACGGGTTAATTAAAACCTACGACTGTGGTCGACAAGAAAGAACAAAAAAAGGCGAAACGAGTGGTGAAGATGAGCCACGGGCCGCGAGACAGGACAGCGTCAGATGAGTAAAAGCTGGTGAAACAGGCGGCTATAAATGGCTAAAAAACAACGACCAGTTTCGGCCAAAATGATCGTAAAGCTGCGAAATGGATCGACGTGTTTATCTCTTCGTAAAACCATATCGACTGTAGATGGTAACTTTTGATAAATACTTAAAGTTAATATTATATTGTTTTATACCCAATAGTTCTATGAAAGAGTTGGATTTTCCATTCGGCGTTCCTTTTGCCCCTCCAGGGGCAAATGCTAGTTATATTACAGGGTTGTGTCTCTTTGTATTGTTGTGTGCTTTGGAATGGTGTTTATCTTGAGTCCTAGATATGCCAGTCTCTTGATTGATATCACTTGTGATTTTATCATTCATTCTTTATTAAATATTATTTTATGTCAGACATTTATGGATTCTTGTGCCTTCTATGATGGCTGCATTAATGAGCCATTTGGTTCATTACACAAAGATTACATATCACTTCTAGCTTTGGAAAGGCAGTGCTTTCATCTATAATTTCAGGATATATGGTCTAAAATCCATCTTTTTGACTACTTAGTAATACCAACCTTGCTTTCTGGATCGGAAGTTTGTTGCCTATATTTGGATTCTGAACCACAACAACATAGAGAGTGTTCTTATTTCTATGCTATCAAAGCATACATACATGAAGAGACTGGTTCCTCACTTGATTATTCTTGCGGAGTTGGGTTCCCACCCCATCTTTATTTCTATGATTGTTCATGTTGTGACCACGCTTCATATGATTTGTTGTATAGCCGACTCCCATTCAGGCCAAAACATATATATATATATTTCTTTTCATTCTTCTATGTAGCTCATTAAGGAGTGGGCTTTTGTTGTATGATGGCTTCATCTCTTCTTCAGCAAACAAATATAGGTATCGAGAGGCTTCTCCCACCTAATGAGTTTTCTATCAATGCCACTTTCCTTAGTAAGAGAGAGAGAATACTGGATGTTTAAAGCATACCCTAAGGCCACATGGACTGAAGCTAAAAGTCCCTGTCTTTCCGAAGCTTCAATGCTATTTCCCCTGTCACATGCAGTTTCAGGATGATCTCTTACGCACTTCAGTAGACATCATAATGCAATTGCCTTGTTTCCTTATTGTCCCTTCAGCAAGCCTCAGAGTTTGTTCTCACCTGCTTTATATGGAGACAGATCATCACCTTCAAAGAGAGCAATTTGTAAATTTTACTTCGAGGAATCTGAGTTTGAAGGCTACTTCATCTTGAGATGGTCCTGTCTACTAGGAGATCAGGGGAGGATGTTATTGCCTGTTCAGAGATTCCTATGGTTCTTTGAAGACATTTGCACAGTCCGAGGATGAAAGAGTATCTGGCATTATTTCTTCACTCGATGTTCCTAGTAGTGTTGGAAGGCTCTTAGAGCTCGATCTTCTCACACTACTTGCTAAAGGCTGATCACCTCCTGTTTCCAACCTACAGACAGCTCTAATGGAAAGAGTCTTGATTATGGCTCATCTACAAGACCAGTTGGATAATGTAGTTGCAGCGGCCCCCGTTCAGCTTGTAGCTAGATCGTCATCCCCAAATTGTATCCAGCATTGAATTCTAGAGAAGATACCGAGTTATAGTGTACTGGGGCTACATCTTCTTTACTAGGTTTCATCAGTTCCTTGCCCGTTTTGTTGTTGGCCTCTGGTGCTGGTTTACTACTCTTATTGCTTTCCTTGTGTCTTTTCTGCTTTTTCATTCTAGCATTTTAGTGTTTCTTTTCTCATCTTCTCCGAAATAGTTCTGCATTGCCTATGCTCTTAACTTTCTTTGTATGCTTTACAGTCGGACAAGCTTGGCCACTGGTGGACTTCAATATATAATTAAGCCACATCAAATTTATTTTTCAAACAGATTTTAATATATCTGCTATTGGATGCCAAGGACTCATCCGCCTAAAATTTCTCCAAGGGAAAATCACTTTTCTTAATGGCAGAATATTTTGTTTTAAAGTTTCTGTCCCATGGGAAAATAATAAATATTACTGTGATATCTTCCATATATGCAATGATACTATCTGCTGTTATTTTCGCCATGCATATTCTGAAAGGGAGCATGGTGACACTATATATGGCTTTATATTTACTTTCATGCTTCTTGAGCTAAATAATTTGTGGGATATTTGTGCACACAGGATCAGCTGTTCCTGTTAAAGTGCAGGTGGAGAGTTTGAATGCTTTGACATCACTTTGTTTGGCATTACCAAGAGCAGAGTCATATGAAAGAAATGGAATGCAGGGCATCAATGCCATGCAGTTGCAGCTAGCTTTACCATGTATTCTAGTGGCATTATGTAGTGCAGTTCAGGTTAGTGTATTTTATTCCTGAGAAGTGTCAAACAACATCTACAGCAGTTATATTTTTATATGCGACAAAATGGCAAATGTTTCAGTCAATTAACATGCATAACTGGAAATACAAGCAGGCAATTCAATTCATGGCTTAGCAAAGCAATTTTCTTCTTTGGCTACTGTTTACATTTGAAATTCTTAATCCTTTAGTTTTTTCTAACTGGAACAAATTATGCAGGCTGTTCGGAGGGCAGCAACAGAAAGCATCCAGGCACTTTATGACCTTTCCCGGGGCATGGAGACATCCTCACAGAAAAATGGCAAGTTCTTATTTTCATTTGCTTTCAAGAATGTTATGCAACTAGTGTATTCTGCCTAGGCTATTTTCTAAATATATAGGGCTACTTATATTGTTCATTGATTTCAATGTCAGGTACTGAACTTCTGGATGAACGGTACATCCCAATGGATGTCTTTGAAGAATTCATGGAATGCATTTTACAGCTCAAAGAAGTTTTTGATTCCGATGGAAATTTCCTCAGCCCATTTTTGAGTTCTATTCTGAATTCGTCAAGCAGGCATATTTCAGTTCCAGATAATCTACACAAAAGGTACTTGTATTTTCTTTTGAATTTTCTTGAGTTCTGTTTCTGTTACTGGTCTTCAATATTGACTCTTTGGGAATGCTACTACAAACTTTAGGCTTATATACCTTCTTTTCTCTCTATTTTCCCTCTTCCCTACCAGTTTTTTTATATTGTTTTCTTAGTTTAGACATACCTTGACCCAGAGAAATTGATACCTTCCATTATTTTTCAACTATTTCGTTAATTCTGATTTCTGTTCAATGTGCATCTCAATATATGCTTGAAGTGTTTGATTGTGAGATAAACTCTAAGTGTGTGCCTGGGGGGCTCTTGGCGAAACGTTTCGCCAGACCCCCCATTTTGCGAAACTCACTGCCCCATTTTGTGAAACTCAGCAAAATGCACAGCAAAACGTTTTGCCAATGTGTGGGACATGTTTCACAAAATGAGGGGTTTCTAGGTACCCCTCCTGAAAAGTGGGATGTCTGGTTGTCCACCTGATTTTTTTTCCAGAAAACCCTAAAAATTAAAGAAAAACATAAAAATGTTTAAAAAAATAAATAAAACTAAACCTAATTTCATGTTGCACATACTTCATGCAGCACATGGATGTAGAGGATCAGTCAATGGAATAGTCTCCTTGCTGATTTCAGTATTCATTGTTCAGTTTAACTTTTGACTGTAGATACTAATAACCTCAGACCGATTCTTTGACTCATCACTCTTTACTATTTTGAGTAATCTTAATTTACTATTTCAGACTTCAGCATCTACTATTTAGTATTTAATTTTTACTTAGTACTATTTAAAATGATGATTCTACTATTTAGAGTGATTTAGCAGCAAGAAATCTTCCAAACAATTGTAATTATTTAAGACCCCATCTGTTAGTTTTTGTACCATGGATGTGTTCCCCCTAGTGACGTTGGCCTAAGTCACTAAGAAAGGGGGTGATGGGACCCTCACATTAATTAATCAATTAATGAGACTATAAAGTCACTTTTGTCCTAAGTCATAAAGTGAGTGAGTAATTATTAATTAAGTGATTTAATTAATGAGATTTTACTCACAACTAATCTCAGCCATTGATTAGATTTAATCTACACCATTGGTTTAAGATTCCTTTAGGGATTGAACAAAAGGAGGGAGGCTAGCATACCTAATTCATTATTGAGTTTGTGATTGTGAGAAGAGGAGAGAGCTCGAGAGTCTGAAGAAGGAGAAGCTAGGGCGCAGGTACAGAACTCGTGATCTCATGGGCACGAGTTTCTAGGCACAGTTCTTCCAGTATTTGGGTCTGAATTCGAGGCATGCATTTGGCATGAGTTATCAGCAGGGTTGTTTTGATAGCAAGTGAGCTACAGCACTAAACTCGTGGTGAAGGTACAGGAACACCGTACTGCAGGTACTATTCCCAGCATACAGTTCGAGGAGGATCTGGGCACTAGTCCCAAGACACTTTCTGCTGAATCTGTGGTGAAGGCACCAGGAAAGGGTTTCAGAACTTTGACAGGAGAATCTGGGCATCATTCCAGAGATACCTTCTGCTGAAAAAGTTGTGAAGGTACAGGACACGAGTTTCATAATCTTGGCACTGTTTTCTAGAAGGAATTACAGCACAGAATTCGAAAGCTAACAGCACAGAAATCAAAGTGGATTTCAGTCTGGGTTTTGCACAGGAATCGAGGGATAGGACAGTGTACAGACTGTGCATTGTTTCAGCACTGTTTGAGTTATTCCTGGCACGCATTTCTAGGCTGTGGGCTCACCAAACGAGGCTCAGTTTGGTGCACATTCCTCAGAAAGCTACTGCTGAGTGGTTAAGATAAGTTTATCTTTTCATTGTAATGCTGTGATGGAAATTTTGTTGATGAAATAATATCTCTCTCTCACTCAACTGGTTTTCCCCGTGGGGGTTTTTCCAGGGCTCGATTTGGCCAAAAATCCTTGTGTCAAATTTATGTGTGAATGATTGTGAATTAATTTGCAGCCTGTAAATTGCCTTTAAATTGTGTGTTTTCTGTTGAAGCATTTGTGCATTAAGTAACCTACAGCCAATGTAAAACCGGCTGTAGGTGAAAACCACCAAAACTTGGCATTAAACCAGCTGGCAGTTGAAGGCAGAAAATCTACACCATCCACCAAACTTCTTGGGTCTGGTAATAATCCCCCACCGAGCTAAGTGGGACCCTTTATAGTCAGGACTGCCCTTCCATAGATAGTTAGGACATATTTTCCCGATTTTCCCCAAAACCCCCTTGGGGAGGAATCCTATTGTATGCCAGTACACAGGGATTGCTTCAATTACAGATCTTATTAAAATTAACCTTTCCCCCCTTGAAATCCATCTATTGCACTGCTGGTTTATTCTACACTCAATTCTAGAAATAAGCCACTACCAGTCAGCCTTTTTATAACTGTTAGGTTTTAATAAGAAACCCAGATGCTTTTGTAGACACTGAGAGGGGGGGTGAATCAGTGTGCAGCCAATTATAACCTTTTCACAGTTTATCAGGGTTAGCTACCAATTCATCAATTCATTACTCTATCATAAACATTTCATAAACATCTTCCAGATCATCATTCATAAATCAAAAGCAGTTAAACCATCAAGAGCCATAACACAGAAGAACACCACATCATATGAATTTGTAATCTTTTTATATTATTTGTCCGGCTACAACCGTTAGGCGAAATCAGCACCTACTGATAAATAGAGCACCTGCTCTTAATCCAGGACCCTGCCTGGTTCTCTTAGACCCTGCTAAGAAGTGACTGAGGTATCCTAACCTCAAAAGCAAGACAAGCTTGCTTTTACAATACAGTATACTTGTGTCACACAAGAAATCTCTGACACATCAAAGCTGCTCATCTTCTATGCTCATCACATCAACTCTGCTGTACCACTGCTCACTGCTGCTCATTAATCTCTGTTCATCTTCAGCAGGTCAACACTGCTGCTCAACTAACCAACCTCTACTGCTGGTCATCTGCTCATCATTAATCTGCTGTAGATGCATTACTGCCATATCATCATCATTCTGTCAGGCACATCATTCTGATCCTGCATACATTATGCTGCTGTCAGCATCATATGAATCTGCACTTGTGCTTCATCTTCCTTTACTGCTGCTCATAGTCAAATTCAACCTTGACCTTGACTGGTTATTGTATCAGAGAACACATCAATTCAGACTCTGTGTATGCTTCGAAGGAACTTAATCAAAAGTCCACACTTGGACAGTGTATTCTTCCAGACTTGATCTCCATATAAGCAGACAAACTTTGCTCACCACTCTTCTTTCTTGAATCACTGTGGTCACCGAAATTCTGCCTCAGTCACAAATTTCTGAGCTTGTGTCCTGCTCCACTGTGGCTTATTCTGAGTTGGTTCAAAAAGGCTGGTACTTTAGGATGTCTCTGAGTTTGATCTTCCTTCATGTATGCCTTTTTGTCCTTACATATAATTGTGACTTCAACATGATAAACATTGAGGCATTGATTCTGCCTAAATCAGACTTTCACCACCTTCAAACTACTGCTGTAAACACATATGGATGCCTTCATGTGGTTAGGTCTTCATCACGGTGGTAGCCTTTTATTTATGCTGCTAAAAACCAGAATTAATGCATAAAATGCAGCTGGCATCTTGCAAATCCAGTTTCTTCATAATCTGCCTTTGTTACACACAGAGATTCAAACTCAGGGCTGGCAGCCAATAATGATCCTCCTCTCCTATCAGTGTTCTGTTTGAATCTTCGTTGGATTTCCAAATATCTTCTGCCTGAGGAGATGCAGTCAGCTATGCCATTTTGAACACCATGTACAGGTTCATTCCAAGCCTTAACCAGCAATGAAATTTCAGCACTGTCTGTCTGCACCAGGTTTTAGAAAATATATATCGGACAGCTTGTTCTGAAGCTCCAATATATTTGTTTTAGCAATTCAGGTTCTTTCACAGCACTAGCAATATGGGTTTACCCACACCCAGGAGGCCCATACAATAAAACTCCCGATCTCAATCTCAAAGGGCTTCAGCAAATATCTTTGAACATTTAATAGGCAACTCCAGCATCTCCTAAACAGACCACCAATATCTTCACTCTGCTGTCACGAGAGCTTTCAAGAGAGAAACTTTAAGAACCAAAATTTTATCCTTCTGCTAACCCCAAATTTCTCAGACAGCGATCGTATAAGCATTTAAATAAACTCAGATTTTCCCAGCAATGGATGTTGGGTTGCCTCCTAAACATCAAATGCTTCGACCTCTAGTATGCTAATGCATACAATCAACCAAAGGCAAACTACTTTAAGAAAATCGCGAGCCAAAACAGATTCCACGGAATCAGAGAGTTCCCATGGACGCCGATATACCATGTAATCACATGTTCAAACCCCACGATCTCGCTTTATTTTGCAGAACCCCTATTTCACAGCACACATAGCATTAATTCAACTTAATCCAGCCAGCTACAACTGTGAAGCATTAGCGGACATCGTCTGTGGTCACCACTCGCGAGTTCAAATCCCGTGCTGAGATATTCGCCTCAAAACAACGAAACCGAATACGGTGACTATGATGTTTAACAGCTGGGAGTATATTTGCAGTGCGTGGCAAACATTAGCGGTTTCAGAATTCGAACTTGGCGGATCGGCTAATGAGAGTCGTTGGCAGCGCTATTCATGAAGGAAAAAGAGGACGGTGATGATGTTTGGGATTGGGCTGGGCCAAATATGGATGCGGGCTTGCAGACAAGGAGAATCGAGCCCTGACCTGTCATCCACGAAAATTTCCTCAGCCTTTCTTGCTCAACAAAAATTTCCACGCTGTCCAAAACAAATTTCCTGCTTGACTGCTACCAAGAATGCTCCACGTATGCTCAAGAAATCGCAGAGTTCTCTACAAAACTGCTTCTTAATTCTTCTTCACGCAAATGAGAGCACAATGCTCTATTTATACAAAATCTATAACTATATTTAGGAGCCGACCTGTAAATAAAATCAATTTTTTAATTCTTATTTTTAATTAAATTCTGAGCCGACTTCTAGAACCAATTTTTGGCCGACATATATAAAAAAAATGGAGCCGACATGCTATTGATCTGAGCCGACACGCTATTGGTTGTCCATCGTCATTCTTGGCATGAGAAAAGTCGCTACAGGCAGTAGGGAGAAGTCTGCATTTTATATCAGTTCACAACAGCGAAAATCACTTCCAATGAGCCACTACAGCACTCAAATGTACCACTGCTAGACTATAGGGAGGCTGCCATCTTGACCTTGTTTAAGGTGAGCCAATAAATTTGAGTTGTTATCCTTTATTTACTGCTGCTGTGTAAACTGATATTTATGTGTAAATGCTCTGATCTTTTATATATCATATGACATATACATATGTTACCTGAGCACATGTCATTGTCAAATGATATACTATGTAGACACTAAACAACTATCCATGAGATAACTTTCCAAAATAAGTATAATACAATTCAGATCTGGTGTTAGAGGTACCGCACTTAATCTGCATAGAGAAATTAGCTAGACGGAAACTGACAACTAGGAACCAGTAAGGGATTTAAAACCTCAGTCATTGATCTCAACACTTTACCCATTGCTGCTTATGGCCTTAGATTCTCTTATGCTTATGAGAAGATCATGCTAGGATGATATCTTATTATAATCCTCTCTAGAATCAAGATAAGCCAAACAATGGCATCTACACCAGGGCATGTACCGAAGGCATGTACATAATTCCACCAAGGGCATCAAGGCCATCATCATCAACTTGAGGGTCCAAAGACATCCCGTGGGGCCACTGCAAGACCAGGTTGGCATCAATGACAATTTCATCAACAGCTTTAACCCTACATCACTTTCCATGTGTGTGTATAAATTTTTTACAGGAAAAAAACCTTCTTTCTATTCACTAGAGCAGAAAAGTCAATCTTCAGGTGTCTAAAAGCACTAGCAAAAAATAGATCACTCGTGTCTATACTTTGCTACATCAAGATTTACAAGCTTTAAAGACATTTTTCAGTCATAACAGAAAACAAAATTAGGGGAAGTTTGTCCACAAGGAAATTAAGTTTCCTCTTCTGAATTCGTCAATAGTGATCAGTCCCAATTTGCATTAGCAATGCCTGCTTGGATAGCCGATCAACTAATTGGTTGTGTTCACGGTAGACATGCTGAAAATTGACTTTTCGGAAGGTCCCACTGATCACCTTTAACCGACTTGCTAACTATATAAGGTCGATATCCTTAGAGAGAGAAGAGGCAACCATCCAATTTATGACAAATGCTGAATCACCAAATACTTTCAGTTCCCGCAATCCCAGCTCTGCTGCCTTCTGGAACAAATGAAATAAGGCTGAGAGTTCGGTCCAGTTATTCAAACCTTGAATGATCGCCCCTTTGCCAACATAATAGTGATCCTTCAAGCAGAAAATTGCAAAACCAAAACCACAAATTTGGGCCTCGCCTTGACAGGCACCATAAAAAAGGAGACCAAGGCTTTTGCTTATCTATGATTAGCTGCTTTACAACTCGCTCCTTTGTCGGACGAAAAAGAGGATGGTATTGTTGAAAAGGAGAATTTACCTGGGCAGAAATTTGTAGAGTTTGAGGCACACAATCTTTGAAGGCAGCTTGATTGCGAGCTAACCATAACTCCTGGGATACTAAGAAAGGGAGAGATCTGAATGGCTTCAGTTCCCTCTTCAAGAAGAATAGCCTCAAACAATCATCCACCGAATTTCTCGACCATAGAACCTTTAAGTTGAGCTGATCTTTGACATCCTTCCATAACTGCTGAGCATATTTGCATCTGACAAAAACATGGACATTCGTTTCCTTTGCCTCTTTGCATAGTAAACATATTTCTGGACCATATTTATTTCGACGCTGCATTGGCATATCCCAAGTTAATACTCTTATTTAGAAGCAGCCATAGGGAAGGATCCTTTTTGGCGGAGCCACTACTTTCCATAGCTTCGCCCACCACAACATAGATTCTCGAACCTCTCTCTCAATTGGAGGTTAATATCCTAACTGAGCCGAATACATACCTCCTGCCGAATTGAAACTCCAAACTAGAGAATCAGGCTCCGCCTGAATTTGAATGTGACCCTGAGATAAGGCTTGACAATATCGATCCCAACGACCTTTCCAATCTCTAACCAACTCCAACTCGTCCTTTGCTACCAACCTTGGGACCATAAATCAATAGTGAGAGGAGTGACAAATCTATCAAGAGTGTATTGCCTTTGAATTTGGAAGTATCTGATCAGGTCTGGGGGAGTCGCATTTTCCCTTTATGTCCCATAATGGTGTCAGATCATATACGAACTTCAGACCCATCCCCAATTCGCCAAGCCAAGTGTTGGCCAATGATTGGGAAGGCTTGAATCAACGCTTTCCAATGATTTGATGCTTGCTGAACTGTTTCTACCCGAGACCCTATCCAAGCAATAATGGATCCTGAATCCAAGTATTTTGCCACCAAAACTCTCTTCCATTAGATATAAAAATTTAAAATCCTAAGAGATTTAGCAATGAGCACCTGATTAAGTAAGAAAATGTTCTTCAAGCCCATCCTCCACAAGCTTTAGGGGTTGTGATACTTTTCCAATTAGCGAGGTGGCTTCCCAGATAGTCACTATGACCCTTCCAAAGGAAATAAAAACACAACTGCCTAATCGTTTCTAGGATTGCTTTGGGAATGCAAGCCATCAAATGCCAACGTACTGGTATTGCCTCCAGAACTGACTTGATGAGGACCAATCACCCCCCATGAGAGATATACCGATTGTAACAAGAATTTATCCTAAATTCAACTCGTGTAACTAACCACAACTAGTCCACCTTCCCATACTTACTGGGTTTAATTTTGAATCCTAAGTAGTTCAATTCATCTTCCACATTGTGTAGGTTAAAGGGAAAATATCGCCTCTAGAAATTGCACTGAGCAATAGACTCGTTCAAAAAGTATAAAGCTGATTATCTTTGAGCGGGAGTGGGGAGCGGGGAGCGAGAGCGAAGCGAAAAGCGAAATTTTCAAAAGCTCCCGTTTTGGGAGCGTTTTTTATATAGTATATATTTGAATATATTTTGATGGATTTATATCTAAAAGACATGTAGGATGTTGGTTTAGCTATAGAAAACATGGATTAAGCCATATAACATCAATCATCTAGTGGTTATAACTTATAACATTACCATCAAATGATCAACCATAACAAATTTTATAGAAGCTTGGCAAAGAAGGGAGTTACCATAACATTGTCGTCAAATGATCAACCTTGTATAGGAGCTTTTTGTATAGGAGGGGTAGGGAGCGCCTTGGGAGCGTGCTCCCAAAAATGGGAGTGTTGTGGGAGAATGCTTCCGAAGGAAGCGAGCTTCGGGAGCGGGAGCGAGGGGGTGGTGGGCGCTCTAACACAACACAAATCTAAAGCTTCTTTATATTCTCACACAACACAAATCTAAAGCTTCTTTATATTGTTGACCTACGTTGCACGAAACGTGGAAACGTGTACAAGTTTCATAAACTGGAACGCTTGGAAATGTGACCTCCCCAAAATGGGTATGTCAGGGGACACATGATATATATATATTTATCTCTCTCTCTCTCTATATATAGTTTTTGTAAATAACACATTATCTCACAATAAAATAAGAATGAGAGGTTAATTTGTAGGTAGGTTTAGAAACGATTTCAAGGTAAATTTGTTTTCAATTTCCATAAACTAGAGTTTTTTTAGATTTCCTATGGGTCCCATGCCGCTCATGGACCCTTTGAGGTTTCCAAGAAGTTTCCGAGTTTCCACGAGTTTCCTGTACTGGTACATGGGCATTTTAGGAGTTTCGTGCAACATAGTTGTTGACATTCAAAAACAGACAGCAAGCAAAACAAAAGATATCATATACGTTCCAGTTTATGAAACTTGTACACGTTTCCAGGTTATTGATTATATAAGGTAGCCTATTTCTAAAGTGGGGATGTTTAGTAGTTATGGTCCCTATATTTGTGGCTATAAGTATAGAGTAAGTTTTCAATCTCGTGTTAACTATGATTAAAATGGATTATAATATTATATATTTACAAGACATTCTATGCTAGGGTATTTGCAAAGGTATATAAATAATCAAATTTAAATTATTATAAAATAAAAATCAAGATAATTTTAATTTAAATGTTATACATGAATTTAGTTTTAAAGTAAGATTTAAAACTATTTTCAATTAGTTAAAAGTTTATTCTTTATTCATAAAGTAAATAATAAGATATATAAATTTACTTTGTTTTATTTAATATATAAAAAGTAAAAATATATTTATATTTATTATTGACTAGCAGTAACTGCAATTCAACGTAGGGATGAGTGAATACTCTAGCATGGGCGGCAGACAAATATCAACGCACCAACTTGACAAGGTAGCACTAGACTTTTACTACAACTTGTTGAGTATTTGTTGGCATTGATGTCAACATGGATGTGATAATAATCTTGCTACATTGATGGACATATTTGATGGGCACTTGGTACCTTTAATGAATGGTGAGATTGATGGTTGCATGATGCCGGTAACTTCACACGTGGTAATTTGGGTCTTGGAACCCACACATATATGGTTTGATGGTCCTTAGACAAGGTATATGATGATCCCTTGCATGTGGGACCTTGGGTCTTGGAATCCAAAAATATGGTGTTTTGATGGTTTGAGGACCCTTTGGTATTCTAGATGATCTTGTTACAAACATGGTTGACCACCCCTTGAGCCTTTGAAGATGTCCTTGGTTATCGAGTCTTTCTCAAGCCAAGCAACTTGTACTGGAAGTAGCCATCAAAAGACTTGAAGTCAATTTCTGATATCCTGAAATTAAGGGTGAAGAACCTTGCCAATGCAAGTAAGACCCTCACAAGGTAGTAGCCCTCGTCATGCCGTTTCCAACGGTAGGTGGCACGTCACGTGGTTCCTCACGGTTCATGAAATATGAATTTTTAAAGTTGGAGTATCTCATTTTATGGGTCAGCCGACCAAGCAAAAATTAAATTAAGTTTTAAATTAAAAATAAAAATTATTTTAATGAGAAGTCGGCCCAACAATTTTTTTTTAAAATGTGTATAAATGGAGGGCTCACGATCTCATTTTTTTGGGGAAAAATTCGGAAGAGCTCTGCAATTTCGGATCAGTCTAAGGCGAATTTCGCGGGTACTGTAGCAGCTACAGTGAAAAAAAAAATTCTTTTCTTTCATCTCTGATTTTGGATAATTTCTAAGGGAATTTCGCTGGTGTAAAAATAAGTGTTTTTAGGGCTGCAATAGCACACTTGACAGAGCAGCAGGGCAGCAACATATCAGCAGGAGATGGAGCAGCAATAAACCCTTGTGTTTATCTTTTATCTTTGGATTAATTTGGGCAGCAGCATGATGAAGTGTTTACTTCTGATTGCTGGACAGCACCATTTTTGATGGACTTGTTTATATGATTTTCTGGGGCTGCAAAAAGAAGTAATGATAAAGATGCTGGGCATGGTAACAATGTGTGGACGAAATGATAGATGCTGGCAGCAGAAATTGATGTGGATATGTTAGGGCAGAAAATTTGCTAAGATGATGACACATATGAACAGAAAATGACCATGCTGAAAACATTGTGATGATACTCGATTTTCTGGGTTGTTTAGGGCAGCAGAATGCATGACTGCTGAATTGCATGGACAGAATGTTAATGATGTTTTCATGGACAGT
Source organism: Larix kaempferi (assembly GCA_027924585.1). NCBI lineage: Eukaryota > Viridiplantae > Streptophyta > Pinopsida > Pinales > Pinaceae > Larix > Larix kaempferi. The sequence goes on from BSBM01001073.1 coordinate 9,737,425, forward strand.
TGATGCATGATATAAGGCTGGACAGCTTGATGATTATAATGTATTCTTTGATAGTTTGATGTGCATAATGAAGAAGTGATTTCTGGGTAGCTTGGACATGAACTGATTGAAGACAATCCTAATTGACATGTTTTTTTAATAATGATGGGTGGCACATGAATTGGATGATGACTGCTGGTTGATATAGCAGAAAGCTGATATACTAAGGCAGCCACAGCAAGAAGAAATTCGGCTGCCTACTGAGGAAATTTGTTGGGTTAAAGTGCAGCAGCAGGAGCAGCAAATCAGCAGTAAAACTTTTTGTATTCAGACTTCTCTAGGGCATCACTGAGGCAGCCGTAGAAAGACTGCCACAGGTCTGAACTTAATTTTAGCAGTCAGCTGATTATCTATGCTCTGATTTTCGATTGGCTTGAGGTGACAGTAATGTCACAGTGAAGTGTGAATGGGGTGGTTGATATCAGCGTATGAGCTGATTAGAATCTTAGATAGTACTGTTAGATAAAGCCTTACAAGTGTGTGAAGACAAGGTCTGAAATTTGTGCAGCTGAAGCATACACAGTGATGAAATGTTGTGAGATATGCTAATAATGTTTAGTGATACAGTAATGCCTACACCTATGCTCAGCCAGTAATCTACACAGCAATGCATGCATGATAGACTACAGTGATGCCTACACTTTGATGATATATTTTATCAAGTGATATGTTCAGTTTATCAAGTGATATGTTCAGTAGATCAATATGCACAGTGATATGCTCAGATAATATAGTGATGATAACTCAGTGATAATAGCAGATTGAAGTTGACTTTGACATGACAGACTTTGATTTGACAGTGCTTTGCAAAGACTGTGAGAAAGATTGAGTTGTGACTGGACAGTGATACTTTTGACGAGAGATAGTAACAAGTGAGGAGATGAATTGTAACAGGTTGATGACATGATGTGATACATGAGATGACAGTAATCACTTGTTTGATAGTGACAGTGACAACTACAGTAGACAAATGATGACATCAAATGACATGACAGTGATGACAGTGACAAGTTGAATTGACATAAACAGAGATGCTGATAATGGTGATATAATGAAATATGAGATGTAATGTATGTACATATAATACAAGCAGGGTCTTGTACTAAAATGTACTTGTAAATACAAGCAGGGTCTTGTATCCATTTTCTTAGTAGGATCTAGGAAAAGCTAGGCAGGGTCCTAGATAAAGAGTTGGTACTCGTTTAATTCAGTTGGTGCTGAATTGCCTCACGGTTGTAGCCATTGAACCAAATACAAAAGATTACAAAACTATATCTTGTGTCTCTTGTGCAATGTGTTCATGATGATGTGTTTTTAATTGATGAATGACATGTGCTTATGATTCATTGTTGGTTGGTGGATGAATGCTTATGTAATGATGATGTACTTGGTAACCTAATGCATTAACGAACTCTACTAATTGGTTGAAGTTAAAAAGGAGGTTTAATTTTCCACTACACTGATTCACCCCCCTCTCAGTGTAGCCATTGTGTTCAACACAACTTAGTTTTCTAGAGAAAAAAATCTGTCAACTATGTATATGTATGGTCGCGAGGAAATAGGAATGTCATTAACAACCCTCAAAGGATAGGCTCCCATGTTTTCAAAGACATGCACAAATAAATGAGAAAACGATAAAGATGAAATGATGTCACAGACGATGATGCGTGGGTCAGCTATATATTTAATTCAAGAACTACTCATAATTTTTTTATGACATTGTAACTTCGATTTGTTTTGTCTTTAGTGTTCCATACATTCATTCTTGCGTTGCATAATGTCTTAGGTGCATCCTTTCATCTCCTTCTCCTCTTGCCTAGAAATTTGAGTTTCGATTGGTGGCAATCATGAATGCGTGGAAGTTTTCGATGAAGGAAACATGCATGAAAACGTCCCCAAGTTCCCGATTTTAGAGGGTAAAAGTTACCAGTAAGTTCCGAACCATCCATAACGGTTCCCTCTGGATTTGGAACATTCCTTACAAGTTCCCAAGTTCCTTCGAATGTCGAAAATTCGGGAATGAGTTTCCTAAAGGCTGGTAGCGGTTCTCGTGTTCATGAGCCAGACGTGAGATCTATCTGATGTAGGGGAGGTCATGGGTTCGACTCTTCGATTCTCTTAAGGCGAGGTGCTTGGAACGTAGGCACTGTTGGCTTTACACTGGGTGTCATTCGAGTTGAAACAAAAATACAATCTGTACATGCAATAAGTACTGATAAGAAAAAATCTTGTGAACAAATTGGTCAAAAGATCCTTAGTAAGACTGTAGGACCAAATGTAACCTACAAGCATCCATAATCAAAGTATTTCAGAAGATGGGCTCAATAATACAGTCATCCAATAGACAACAAAGTTTCTAGAACTCCTTAAGGCCATTTGCTTGGATGCACAACATGGAGTCATTGACGAATTCATCAATTGCAAACTTATTTTCATCCAAGTCTAGACACACCTTAGATATACCATTAGCTTCAATGTTCTGCTCTTTGTATAGGTGTTGGAGGTCTATTCGCTGGACACGTAACTTGAATCTTTTTAACTCCCTCGCCAGAAAAAATAGGGAGTTGTTCACAACATGTATTTACTCCATCATCCAGTTTATAGATAACATGGAATCCCCTTTAACATGTAAATACAAAATATTGCTAGTTAAAGCAAACTTAAATAGATAGTAATCAGAGAGGAATTACCTCTGGTTGTTGGTGGCACAATTCTCGTGTCGTCGAGGGGTACAAGCTGAATCTATAGAGAAGTCAAAATACCTAAACAGAATGGATGAAGCCTTCAGATTACTATGTTCCTCAATAACTTTGAATCTCCTATATCACATTGAAGGACAAAAATCTTCAAATGGAATATGGACCAAGTTGTCTAGTCTTTTTGGAAATAAAGATGAGATGAGGGGCCACTAATTGGAGATTGAGATCCTCAATTTGAGCCCTAGTAACTTCTAATCAGTTCTAGAATTCTTTACAAAATTCAGGTATATACTACTTCAACTCAAGATGTGAAAAATAGAGAAAGGCAATGATCTTTTAATGTTTTCAATTATATCAAAATTGGGACCATACTATTATGTTTTTGTCTCTTTCCATTCAGCAAGATTGGCACTTGGTGCCTCATGGACGATGCATGCATTGGACAATTTTGTAGCCCCACTTCTCCAAGAGCAAGATAAGCCCAATCAAATGGGCTTCCCTTAGTCTTGAAAGGTGCATGCCCTTGTTCCCAATGAGGGAAACAAGAAAAAGAGAAAGTAGAAACCCAGTTCATAGGCAAAAAGGAACACAATCCAAGAGTTGCATAGGAAGCTTTAAGCTCTAAAGATGGCAAGACCAAGAAGGAGCACAATTATGCGCATACTACAAGAAGGGCCCACATAGAGAACAAGATTGCAGATACAAGAGGTTCAATGAGAAAGTAGAAGAGGAGAAGTGCAACAAGATAGCTCACACACCATAGGATGATAGATGGCATGCACTTGTAGCAATTTCTATGTCAACTCCATGCTCATGGATCCTAGACTGAAGCTTCCAAACACGACCTCATTCGAGGACATGTTTTCTTCCATTGAGCCATGCACAAACCTACCGTCATGGGAAATGCATCGATTTAGATCATCCATTCAGTTGAGAAAGATTCTTTTACAGATCCAGATGTAGAGGTGAACAATAGATTTTTACTTTGTATTGGAGAACTTGTTATAGATCAAGATCTTAGAGATATTACATCGGTTCAAATCTATCACTCAATTGAGGGAGAACTTGTCACAAATCAGGTTCTTACTGATGAAGATCTATATGTCTCTTGAATTACCTCAGTTTCTACATCATTTGCTCCAACATTTCATAGAGTTCCTCATAAGGGCTTCAAAGGGTGTCCTCCATTCGAAGCTTGGAGTGGTCAAGAACTTGTATTCAAGTAGTTTAAAGTGTTTGGATCTTGTGAATGGGCTCACATTGCTTCCAAGGGAGGAAGGGTTCACAAAAGATATGCAGACATATTCACAAAGTCCTTCATCGAGAAGCAGTTCACACTGTTGCAAACTTCCTTTGGATTGAAGGCACCTTTAGAGCAGGCTACTTAGTTTACTCAACCAACATTCTCTGTTTGAAGGGAGATTTTTCCCATGAGGTTTTCCCTCTTTCTTCATTTATTAAGAGAATCCTTTTTATACATGGGTAACTAATATGGTTGCAAATTGTCGGTAACTATTTCATTTTTGCATTAGTTTCACCAAGTTTGGCTTATCGAGGGGTGCTAGAGCATAATAACCCTATCCATAACATCAATCTTTCACCTAGGAACTTAGATCTTGGTCTCATGATCCCATTGGTCCAAATTCTAGTCAATCTGATCATCTGAGCCCCCACAGAGCTTCATCACTAGCTTCAAGCGAGAAATCTGTTATTTATAGGTTATGGAAGTGATCCTAACCATCTATTTTTGGTAGTGGAGGGAACATTCCTACTTTTAGGGCTTCCTTCCTCTAAGTTAGGGTGCTACATTGCAGTTTAGACCCTGGAGTTGTGGAGTGAATCAAGGGAGTTTACTTCACTCATCAGGGACTCCAAGTGTCTCTCCTTGCTATTTTGAGCTAGTAGCCCACTCCTTTAGTCTTTTTAGCAAGATTCCTCACATTCATGAGTTAATAATTCAATTGTCCATTGCTTTTAGGTGTTTGAGTCCACTTAGGTTTGTTATGAGGTTGTTAACTCACCTCTAAAAGATTGCATGGTTAACATAAGGCATTTGAGCTCTAGTTAAGTCTAACTAGGTTGTCATGCACTCCAATTCATATTGCCTCTCTTACCAATTCAAATTGCCTATATGTAACAATTGATTCACTCTTGTATAGAAAGTGGAATACATTGGAATAATGTGTTTTTCTATAAGAGCTTTTGCATCTCTTCCTTATTGGTGATGAAAGTCATGATTTTGTCATTGGTTTAATCACTTGCAAACTGTATTACTAGTTGTTTAAGTTTCTACATTTTTTGCTCCAAAATCTTATAATAACAGGTGAAGGTACAACTGGGACACCCAATCATACACTTTAGATAAATCAATCTTGATGACAACTACTGGAAGATGGCCTGCTTTTATAGTATGAATAGCCTATAGCGTCATGAATTTGACGAACTTGCAAAAACCCAAATTGCTTTTTTGACATGTAACTTGACAGAACTGGATTTAGTCGAGAGGAAATTACTTTTGAAATGATTTTATACACACTATTGCATTGAGATATCGACTGAAAATCATCATAGGAGGTTGGACAATCCTTCTTCGGAATAAGAGTGATGAACGTAGCATTTAAGTTACCTGTCATCTTCCTTGAATGGAGAACCTCCTTCACAACCCTAAGAAAGTCTTCTCCCAAGATATCAAAGAAGTTGATAAAGAATTTTGTCGTCCAATTGTCATGCCTCAGGCTCTTGTCTCTTCCAAAAGAAAAAAGCACATATAGGAGTTCCTTTTGTGAAACTTGATGGCACAACTAAGTGCAGAGGTCCTCGTACACCATCCGAGGGAATTAGGAAGTTATTTTGATAATCTCCGAAAGAGTTACCCCTTTAGGAGCTTGAAAGAGGGATTTGAAATGTTCAACTACCATCTCAGCCAATCCTTTAACATCATGGATTTTAACCATCTGAAGCAGGCATCTCCCAAATTATGAAAGTATTTAGTAGTATTGTCCACTAAGGATAGCCTGGTGGCCCAACTTTTTATTCTCCAATCTCTCTCACAATCAAGTAGGAGTTTATGTTTCTCGACTTCCAAATCCTTAAGCTTTTATAGGTTGTCCACACTTAGATCAGACCCAACATCCCGAGACAGGGAATTCAAGTTTGCTTCCACCTCTTTCAGTTCTTGTTTTTCCTTGGAATATTCATATGGGGGATGGCTCAGCTGCCAACCATAATTGCGCTTGCTAACCCTTGGGGACTTGATCGGATTTGAACCTGTGACCCATGGCCTCGACATCTGCAAGATATATTTTTCCAAAAGAAAAAAATCATTTTATTCATCGAATAAACATTAGACTGCTCCTAAGAGCTTACATTATGTAGACCGTCATCAGTCTTGTTTCATAGACCAGCTAATCATCATGAAGCATTGCCATTTTATGCTCATCTGAGCTTGCATCAAAATTCTGTATTTTTTTAACTCGTAGGTTATTTTCTCAAAAACAGGGAATCTCAAAAAATCAATACAGCCTTACAAGTGAGATGGAGTTAGGCTTTCTCCAGCATTTTCAATTTCCATATATCCTGGCTGCACAGCTAAAGCCAGTTTTGAGAATAGGTCAGCATTTGTATTGAGTTCTCTGTAGATATGGTTGAAGGTGACCATTTCGAAGTTAGTTTTTAAATCCCGAATTTCCCTTAGAAGGTGTTGTAGATAAGGGACACGGATCTCGTTCAAGTCGTTCACCCAGTCTATCACCACCTTAGAGTCGCCAAAGATTTGGATTTTTGAGAGCGGTTCGTCACTTGCTATTTTTAGAATAGCCCATAGTACAACGAGCTCTGCTTTGTTGTTTGTTGATCTACCTATAGCATACTTGAAGCAAATTTTTTTGTTTCCAGAAAGAAAAATGATTCCTCCAATGCCACCCAATGCCGGTTCTCCTTGATTTGCCCCATCGATGAAAGCCCAAGGGATGTTCTTGTCGATAGCAGGCTGAGTGATCTTCCTCTATTTTTTTTGTTTTTGGGAGGTATTTAAGTTCCTGTAAATTCCTCAGCAGGATGGAACTTGTTATGTCAAGCGGAGTCCACTTGGATTGAAAGATTGCTTTGTTTCGTGCAGACCAAATGCTATAGACAAAGAGAGCAGGGAAAGCATCATAATTGCGTACCCCTGTATTGTGCCACCATTCTTTGGATCGCTGTTCCAATGTCTTGTTCTCTATTGAGACTGTATAGTTGACTGATGAAGCCACTGAACCCCATACATCTCCTGCATAAGAGCAAGTATCAAAAAGATGAGAAGTAGTTTCATCTTGAGCTTTACATAACATACATAACCCAGTTCCTTCGAATCCTCTTTTTTTTAAGACTTCCCATGTAAGAAGTTTGTTGTTAATGGCTAACCACAGGGTTATCTTGGTTTTTAGAGGGTTGTGAATCTTCCAGATTTTAGGCCACCATCAGTTCTCTTCTCCACGGAAGTGCTCGTTACATTCTGTTTCATACGTGAGTTTTGCTGTGTAGTCACCATTCTGACTGTTTTTCGACCAAATTAGCTTGTCCTCTAGCTCATTAGAGAGGTGAATGAAATTAGCGTTAAGAGATTGTATAACGTTCCCACTCAGCTGAGTCTGTTCCATTAAGACCTAAGTCTTGAGCAGATTTCCAAATTGTTCTGCCAAAGGGTAAGGATGGGTGTAATTGTGCATCAACAAGAACACACATGCTCTGTTCTCTTAACTTTGCTAATAAAGGGTCAGAAAGTCTAAAACTATATCCATTGCCTGCCCATGGATCTTCTCCAAGTGTAACTTGTTTCCCATTCCCAATCTTTCAAGCCAACCAATTTCCAATCAGAGGGAAGGAAACAACCAAGGATTTCCATCCAACAGGTCCATTTTTGAAGGATTTTGGTGGGTTTCTTATCCAGTCAAGTATGGATGCACTGGTGCAATATTTAGAGATCATTACTTTGCCCCACAAGGACTTAGGGTTTTGTATGAGCCTCCAAAGAGATCTGGCCGCCAAGGCTGTGCAAAAGAGAGAGGGATTTTTTATGCCCCAACCTCCTGAAGACTTTGGTAAAGACAACTTAGACCACTTGACCAACGGGATTCCATCTTTTTGAGTACTTGCTGTCCATAAGAAGGAGAAACACTTTTTTCGTATCTTGGTGAGGATTCCTTTGGGGATGTAAGTTATCATTGCCCAATACACTGGGATGCTTTGTAAAACACACTTTAGTAGTAACAGTCTTCCACCTCTTGATAGAAAACGGTTCGTCTAGGTGTTTATTCTTCCTTCAACCTTTTTAAACAACCATACCCAATCCTGAAAAGAATAGCAGTTTGGCTTAAGAAAGAAACCCAGGTATTTAAAACCAGTTTTGAGAGGAGAGCAGGGAAAGGAGAGGATTGAGTTAGAGAACTGAATCAGGGCCTCTGGGAAGTCATTATGAGCTAGGTTAGATTTGAGGATATTAATTTCCATACCTGTTGCCTTCTTATAAGTCTCCAGGATAGAAGCATAGGCCTGCATGTTCTGTTGAAGCAACCCATACCCTCTTTGTCTTAGTGGGGGATCCATTAATTAGAAAAGCAAGGCTAGTTGACTGTATACATCCCCCATAATCCAGTCCACAAAGTTCAGATCTACACCTATATGGATCAATACTAGTCTTAGGAAGGTCCAATCTGCTCTGTCATATGCCTTGGAAAGATCAAGTTTGAAGGCAAAGGCTCTGAGCTTCTCTTTATTGATTGTATGTAAGGCTTCCTATGCCAAGGAAACTGCATCGTGGATCTGCCTATCATGGAGAAAACCAATCTGTTCTTTTGATATGATCTTGCTTAAAATTGGTTTCAGTCTTTGAGCAATAGTTTTGGAAATCACTTTGTAGATGAGATTACGACACGATATTGGTCTAAAGTCATCAAAAGTAATGGCTTTTTGCTTTTTGGGGATTAAGGTGATGAATGTAGCATTCATAGCTCCGAACACCTTACCAGAAGTTTGTGATTCTTTGACCACCTTCAAGACATCCTCCTTTAGAAGTTCGTAGAAACTGTGAAAGAAATCCACCAAAAATCCATCAGGTCCTGGGCTTTTACCTTTTTGAAAGGAGAAGAGTACATGTTTGATTTCTTCCTCTGTTACTTCTTTGGTGAGCTCCTCGTTCATACCTTCAGACATTAGCCGAGGAAAGGTCTGTAAAACTTCTAAGATTGCTAAAATGGAACTGCCTTGATGATCCGTAAAGATGGAGGAAAAATGTCTTTCCGCTTCAGTGGCTTTGTCAGCAAAGGTGCTAAGCATGTCTTCGTTTTCATTCTTTATTTCCGAAATGGTATTTATACTTCTTTTGTGTGAAGCGTATTTGTGGAAAAATTTGGTATTACTGTCCCCTACTTCCAGCCATAAAGCCCTGCTTTTTAGCCTCCATTTCTTCTCTTCTTGGAGGAGGATGATATCTTTTTTACTTTCCAACCCTGAAAGTTTACTTACTTCTTCGGTTGAAAAAACTCCTGTCACATTACTTTTGAACAGTCCTTCAATTCCATCTTCCACTTCCTTCAGCTCCTTTTGAAAGTTGAGTTTGTGAGTCTTATGCCAGTTTTTGGATGCAGTCTTCACCTTCTTTAGATTATCCATAAGCTGTTGCATAAATGTGCATCTTCTATTTTCTACAAGAGGTGTCCAAGTAGAGGTTATCAGGGTTCATCCACCCATAGGGGATTATGTCTGAAGGGCGGGGGCGTGGATTTTCTTCAGGGAAGGATAGATTGAGAGTTATTGGTCTATGATCCGAGGACCCTCCTGTTTCTGTTGAGGATTGGATTATCAGATGATCATTTAAAAGGGAATCGCTGACTAGAACCTATCAGTTCTTTTAGAGATGGCACTAGCTCCTCCCCTCTTATTCCTCCAGGTGGGTTCCATCTTAGGAGGCAGTATGTCCACTAGCCCTTTACGTTCAAAAAAATTGGAGAAGTACTGGCTTAAGGAGTCTCCTCTTGCTTTCCCGCCCCAAAACTCATTGGTAGCAAGGGTTAGGTTTAAATCTCCCCCTAGGATTAGATTTGGGAGCGAAAGAAAGCTTGCAGTTCCTAGGGATTCCCAGAACGATTTCCTATCATGATAGGGGCCGTATACATTTAAGAGGGAGAATTTGAGCCCAGTACTTACATCCTCCATAGTGGTTCCAATTGCCGAATCCAGACGTTCTTCCGAGAGCAGAGATATAGATGGGCACCATGCTGTTAAAATCCCTCCAGAGTTCCCTACTGCATCAACACCTATCATTTTCCAGTCTTTCAACGAATTCCTGATGAAATCTGCCGCCTTTTTTCCGTCTATCATCGTCTCTTGTAAAAGTAAAATATTAGGTTTCAAGTTCGAGATCACTCGTTTGAGGGAAATTTGTTTGGAGGCTCCCCCTAGCCCCCTTATGCTCAGGGAGACAATAAGCATTAAGTACCCTGTGTGAGGGCTTTGCTAACTCTAAGAGCCCGGGTGATAGTTGTCTGTTTCCCATTTTTAATCTTAGAAATAGCATGCTTCTGTGCTTTCGATAGTAGAGATTTTCTGCCTAATTGGACCTTAGGAGGGGGGTTGAGGGCTAATCCTCCAGAGGACGGCACAGACTCTTCTTTAATGGATGCAGAGTGAGACCAGAGGTTGTAAATCTTTCTTAAGGGACCACAGTTGGGAGGAGGGGAGGGAGGAGGAATGCAATCAGGATGAGGGTTGGGAAGAACAGAAATAGGAGACGAAAATAAAGGAATCAAAGGAACGGGAGGGGTAAGAGAAGAAGTACCTTGAGAAGAGGCGACAGGAATTTCCTTTGTTGGACCCGATACTACTTCTGCGTAAAGCCTGCGAGCGCTTGTACCATTGAATGCTGGAGGGTCTGTCGATTTCCCCTTGGCTTCTCGAGAGCTAGGGGGGGGAGTTCTGATTAGGATCCAAGTCATCAAGTTTTTGCGCCAAGTCCCCTTCCAACTTATCCTGTGTATCTTCCGGTTGGCTACCAACTGTCAAAGGGGATGATCCTTTGTTAAAGGTGAAGTTCATACCCTTTGTGTTGTCTCCCGACAGTTGTTGTGATGACAGAGTTTCCCCGCCTTCTGTCACCTTTTCGTTGCCACCTTTGAGGACGTCAGAGTGAGGACGTAACTTTGCGGAATTATCCTTTTTTATCCAGATTTTCTTGATCGGGTCTTGTTTCTTTTGGGTTGGGCAATCCTTCTGCAGGTGACCAACTTTGCGACAGTTAAAACACCGGAAGGGTTGCTTCCAATAGTCAAGCTTCTGTATCTAATTACTACCGTATAATTGAATTTTTACTTCTTCATAGAGCCCGTTTCTTAAATCCATCTCTACCAGCATTTTGACACAACGCCTATCAGGTTTGGAGTCCCACTCTTTTTCTAATTCAATGAACCTTCCAATTTTGTTTCCAATGGCCTCGAGGATTGTTTGTTGCCAGAAGAACATAGGTAAATCGGGTAGAATTACCCATATTTGTTGCTTATTGTGACGTTCTTTCCTGGCATTGAAGTGAACCCGCCATTTCTCAAGTATCAACCCAGAAGGTGCCCATCTCCAATTATGGTTTAGCAGTTTGGGACTGTCATCCTCTTGTCTGAGTTTAAGCAGGAACCAACCTTGGGGAAGGACATGGAAATCTGGTTTGTAACCTAGCAGAGGAGACCAATTTTCGTCCATCTAATTTTGAAGAGAAGCTCGGCCTGTGAATTTACCGCAGAATCTGCCTACCAGTGCAGAGTTCAGATAATCAGGAATTTCAGGCATTGTAATATCCTTCCCTACAATGAGCTCGGCACATCCTTTTTTTGGCCGAATTCCTTTGAATTTTCCAGGGTTGATGATACTGCGAGTTTGTTGTTCGAAAGGTGACGGCTCATTATGGGGCGACGTCGAGGACGTCACCTTATGAGCATGGGAAGTGGGAGCCTCGTGTGAAGGCGATGCAAAGGGAGGATCCATCTCCCTGTTCCGGTTTCGAAATTCGAGATCTGTGCAAAAGATAGGAATGTCTGGCGAGTACGGCTCGAAATCAATTTCACCCACGTACATAACGCTGTAAAAAAGTACCAAAAACCCTTACCTGTGATGGATGACGAACTTCCAGCAACTCGCGTCATTATGACTGCCATATATATATATATATATATATATATAAGGAAAAACACGTGGGATCCCCCATCTTCCTTGGAATATTCATATGGGTGATGGCTCAACTGCCAACCACAATTGTGCTTGGTAACCCTTGGGGACTTGATCGGATTTGAACCTATGACCCATGGCATCGATGTTTGCAATATACAATGTACAAATGGTTCAATAGATTGAGCTAACCCTTGGGGCTTTCAAATTGAAGGACATGGGGGTCAACTTTCATCCACTTCTATGTGCAAAGGTCATAAGATATTGCCCTCCCAACTCTACTTGTCATGTGTCCAACATGTCAGACACTTGGACACTCATTGTATTTGTGCTAGATGGTCACGAGACATGGGACTTGTGCAAGACACTTGTCCCATATGTACGTAACATATAGAAAACAAATTTCCTGACATGTCCAACACTTGGGACACCATTTTTTTATTTTTTGTTGTTAAATGCAAAAACTATGTGTAGATGTGTCAATCAATGCATTTTAATGTGTGTTTGATGTAGTTTTATTTCTTTAATGTTCAAAATATTGATATCCATATCTATATCTATCTATCTATCTATATAGACACACGTTTGCAATATACCTTGCACAGATGGTTCAGTAGATTGAGCTAACCCTTGGGGCTTTCGAATTGAAGACATGGGGGTGGTCTTTCATCCACTTCTATGTGCAAAGGTCATAAGATATTTTCCTCCCAACTCTACGTGTTATGTGTCCAACATGTCAGACATTTGGACACTCGTTGTATCTATACCAGATGCTCACGAGACATGGGTCCTGTGCAAGACACTTGTCCCATGTGTATGTGACACATATAAAACACATTTCCTGACGTGTCCAACACTTGGGACACCATTTTTTTTGTTAATTTCAAAAACTATGTGTAGATGCGTCAATCAATGCATCTAAATGTGTGTTTGATGTAGTTTTATTTCCTTAAAATTCAAATTTTTAATATATATATATATATATATATGATTAAGTATATATGTAAATTAAATATATAGTTACATATATCGCCGATATATCGTCGTATATGTTGTGATACTTTACCTCAGTCGTTATATCTCCAACAATTTATCGTGTTGCGATAAATTGAATGTGTCATGGTATATTGAATAACATGCAATTAATTAGATGATCTAGTAGACAAAATTGAAAAATCCACTAAAGTGGTAAGTGACCTCACCCCACAACCAATATTGTCTCAAACCTCGCCAGTTCCTCTTCCAAATTTTACGATACTTGCTACTCCCCACATAGTTTTACTGAAATGCCTAATTATACCCATAATTTGCCAGCTAATATTATTCCGCAACCGAATATGTTCTAAATGTTAAGATTTGGTTATCATAATCACGTGGTAAAAATAGACATCTAAAAAATCTATAGAAAAAACTTAATTGCACCATACTCAAAAGTTCAAACTGATATGGAAATAATTAAAGTTGCATCAAAACACTTTGTTGGTCCCTTGTACGATTGGTACATTTGGTGGAAAAGTTAGTGGACCAATGTAATCATAAGTTGGGAGTCTTGGGATACAGTCAAAACAGACTTTTTAGGATATTCCAAAACATGGAAGAAATGGATGTGTTTGGAAAGCTTAACCTACTGTAACAATAGGGTGATGGGGAAGAGTTCACCCATGAATGGGAAATACTAGCAAACACATGCCAGGGTTAATCAATGAATAACTAGTTCAAACTTATGTCACTGGGATAAAGGATTATAAAAAGATTGTAATCAAGATGCATAACATCTAACTGTGGACAAAGCAAGACTTAAATCAGGAATGATAGAAAAATGATACGAGTCAATATTAATCCTACTATACATCAAATGAACAAAGGTGCGCCAATCAACATCATTTTCCAAATGAAGAAAAATCTAGATACATTACATCACATTAAGAGTAAACAACGAAATTCAAAATCCAAAGATGAGGATAGTAAATGTCACACGTGTGGTGGGAAATGGTTACCAGGTCACAAATGTGAATCAAAATGATTATATCATTGTAGGATTGTAAATGGAAAAAAGTAGAGGGTTGTGATGGAGGAGACATGTTAGAATTTGATGATGATGAAGTCATGCCATAGATATCATTAGCAATAATCACAAGCGCTAGGCAGCCTTGACAAAAAGAAGAATTGTTGTTTCTCACTTGTTGCACTGTCAAGCAGATTGGAATGCAAGACCTTGAGAGTCAAAAGAATGATGAAATATAGAAATGGCACAATATTAACTAAACACTTTTGTATACGCTACAAAAGACCTCATTGCTACAATTGTAGATGGACAGGAAGTCAAAGGAGTAGGAAGGTGTCATAAGGTATCTCGATTCTCTCCAAATACGAAATTTGGAATTGTAGACAAGATTCTATGCTCTACCACTTGGTGGGATTGATATGACATTAGGTGGAGAATGGTTGGTCGAGTTAGGTACTTATAGTACAGCCCTCCAAGAACAATTCACTTAATTTAATTGACAAGGAAAGCAATATAAAGCATATGGTTCTGAAACTCCATCCTACAAGGTAAGTGCTTTGTAATCAGTAAAGGAGGAATTTTGCAAGGAAATGCCAACATACACACATCAATGCCATTAATGCTCATGCTATTAGCAAACCTTGTCAACATTCAAACTCAAATGAAGAACTAGGATGACCCTCCACAACCAAATAGAAAAGTGCCAAGGAAGACATTCCAAGAAGTCAAAATCATCCATGCATCTACTTTCGATAATGCGTCGAGGACAAAGCAACGTGGAAGGGCGAGGATATGTAATATACATAAAATCTATTACATAATAAGTATTTTAAAGCCTAGTTGGTGTTGGACACACCGAGCACACTGAGAGGGGGGGGGTGAACAGTGTGTATAGCTTTTTATTACTTTTCAACTTTAACAATCATCAGCAACTTATTCAATACATCATTCATTAATGCATTATCACATTATCAATATATCATCAGCATTAGTAACAATTACAGATCATCATATCATCATCACATAGGAAGCATAGCAAAACACAGTACACAAGATTTTTACGTGGAAACCCAAGTCCTGGGGGAAAAACCACGGAAGCCTTTATAATAATAATTTACCAGCAACAACTGGAAGGAGGCAACAACCCCCTTTGTTACAAGACTTCAATTCTCCAGCTACAACTGGAAGGAGGCTACAACCCCCTGATTTACAGGCTACACCCTGAAGGAAGCCTTAGCTCCTTCGATTTCCTTGCCCCGTCCTTCCACCCTGATATGAAGATAGTTATTGCTGAATCACAACCGCACTGATCCTGTGGACCTGCTAACCAACACCTGTATCACACTGTACAATCTGTATCATACTGCACAACCACTATCACTTCTCATCAACTGACCACTGCTCATCACAATTGTGCCACACTATTCATCAATTTGTATAGTCAATCTATCCGATCTGTACCAATCAATCTGTCTGCATAAATCAATCTGTTGTTCACATTATTCGAATCAGTGAATCTGAGTTCAACCACTTGTGTACTAGACTCAGTCCTCCTGAGTCAAACCAGCTACTCATACAACTCAGCCAATCTGAGTTAAGGATTCTGCTCATGAAACCTGCTTGACTGTACTCGTCACTGCATACATTACTGAGTATAATCCAATGTACATCACTGAGCATATTACATCATGTATCATACATTACTGAGCATCATTACATTACTAACACATCATATCACTGTCTAATATTTTCTGAGCATCATCATATTTCACTGTGTAGATATAGTGCTGAGCATATCACTTGTATCATCACTAAGCATATCACTGGATCACTGATGGTGCAGTCCATGATCTTGATAGGTAGAAATGACCATGATCTTGACCAAGTTTGTCTCTCAACAAGTTGAACCTCATGCTTTGCAAGGGGCTTTGTTAGAACACTAACCACCTATTAATATGAAGGAATATTCTCAAGGATCACTGCTCTCTTCTGTACATTGTCTCTCAGGAATTGATATCTGATTTCAATATGCTTGGATCTATCATGGAAAACCAGATTCTATGAGTTTAATGCATCTCTGTTTATCACAATAAATGATAACGGTTGCCAGCATCACACCGGTTAACTCAGTTATCAATTTACAAGGATGAACTGCTTCAAAGCTAGCAGATGAAGTGGCAATATACTGTGCTTCAGCTGAACAAAGGGAAACTGTTGTTTGTTTCGTGCTAAACCAAGAAATCACTACTGTACACAAGATGAAACCATAATTGCAAGTACTCTTCTGTGTTGCTTTTTGCACTTGCTCAATCTGAATCAACAAAACCATGAAGTATAAACTCACCATCTCCTGCCTAGCACATGCTTAGCAGCTTTCCAATGAGACTGCTTGTGCTCCATGAATTGGCTGAATGTATTCACTTCATAACATATATCTGGCCTGGTATTTACTAGATTATCAGTGACCCAATCAACTGCTCATATAAGATAGGATCAACCAAGTATGATTGCCGTTTCCAATTAATTTCAGATTTGGAACAGACATTGGTTCGCATTCCAACATCTGAAATCTCTTCAGAATTTCTTACCTTGCCCAAGGAAGACTTCACCTGCAACTTGCCATACCTCTAATTGAAGAAAATAATGTAATGGAACAATATCCTTCATGTCAAATTCACTGGCCAATTCTTTCTTGGACTTTGTGATGATCTGTTCAGAATTACCTGTATGGATAAGATTATCTCTGCATACAGAACCAAGACAAGTAGTTCAGATCTATTCCAACTAGTGTAAGTACTCATCAATCTTGAGTCCCTGGCATACCATGCCCATGGTGCTTGCTTGAGGTCATGAAGAGGCTTCTTCAACATGCAGACATGTGCCTTGCTCATGTGTCTCAAAGCCTTTTTGGCTGATTTATGTACAGCTCTTCCTCAATCACACCATTTAGAAATTATGTTTTTTTATCCATCTGATATAAAGACCAAGCAAAACACGAAGCCCAGGACATAATGGTTCTGATAGAAGTATACCTGGCACTGGAGTAAATGTCTCATTGTACTCGGCTTCCTTTTTCTAGAAGAACCCTTTGGCAACAAACCTGGAATTGAACTTTTCAATGCTCCCATCAGCTGCATGCTTACTTTTTTAAAGACATTTGGAGTCAATCACTGATTCCCCAATTGGTTTTGGAAATGGTGTCTTAGCCCAATTCCAAGGCATCACCCATTCATTGTTATAATTATGAATATTAATAAAATCAATTTTCACTTGAGCCTTTTCTTATTGTTTTCAGTATGGGTATTTTCTTTCGTGATAACCTCTAGAACATGACACATTATAAATGTTCACGATGTTATTTTCCGTATGATTCAGTCTTAATTAATCATCAATGTGGAAACTTTAGGGTTAAGAATGTTTTGGTATCTACCATCAATATATATCCAGAAAATCCTACTGGGTAAATTATGATTGAGGCTACAATCAACCATAGTTGCATCTGAAGATAAATGCCAGATTGTTCAGTGCATTGGAATTTTTTCCGCAATGAATTTGAAACTGATGTTATGGGTTGAATTTGTATTGAAAATTTGAGGCAAAACTGTCAAGCTAAGATACAGTATCACTTTTCTTAAATGTTAAAATGGTTGCAGATTTAGACAAAGACGATTATGCAATTTGAACATGTTGTGAAATCGAGTCAAAAAATATATTTTTTGTACAAAGCTTTGCAATTCAAAGAAGTATTATTCATGTATCTGGTGTAATAATTTTCATTTTCAATATATCTATATACTCTTAATTTAATATGCCTTTCTCTTATAAAGTTTTGATTATGCTATCTGGCTAAATGCCGTTTCTCATGATATTGATGGAACTAAAATGTTGACAGGTTTGATGAAAGAAAAAAAGAAGTAATTCTCTTATTTATCTTGACCAATGCACTTGAGTTTCCAACCTATGCCAAGGTAATTGCATTGTTGTTATTTGATTTTGTTTGGCTTTTGTCATGATCAACAATAGTTATCTCTTGCTGTATTTCTTATTTAGATGATCTAGTACTTGGAAATTTTTTATTCTGCACATATATAGAATCGAAAATATAAGACTTAAAGTTTCCCTGATTACACATTTTTGTTTAGGATGTAAATTCATACCTTTTCTTGGGTCTTTTACAAATGCCTTGAATTATTTACAGATTATGTACAAGAAAGTAGAATCATCTATAAGTCATAGTATTCAGAGCAAAATAATAATGTGAATTTGGATCTGGAAATTTGATCACTTTTAAATCTTTAGTCTAATCTTAGTTAAACCTGTAAAGGTTTAGGATTAGATGGATTTGGCTGTAACAATGGTTACTCTCTCTTGGTATCAAGAAGCTAATTTTTGATTTGGTCCTGGTAGTATACACTGCTTTCTGCGCTCCAAGAAGCAGGGCATGTATCTAAGCAAGTAGCAGAGACGAAGGCTTTGCTATCAAATCTTTTGTTGCGGCGAAAAGGTTTCCATCTCAAATATGATTTATCACGGGAAAAATTCTCACATGATGAAGTTCAGCTGCTGTGTGTACTATTAAAGGTATGTACATGTTGTAAAGTATTTGTGCTTTTATTGATGTTCTTGTGTAATATCTTCAACCACTGGTTACTTCATATGCCAGATCTCTCTTTTGATATGTATACAGTCTAATTCATTGTTTTGGGAATGCATCCTTCTGAGGTGGTTATAGTGCCCGCTAGGATGGAATGATTTTTGTTGATGGGTCTATTATTTATAACTTATTAAGCATGCTTTCTTAGTGTTGATAGTATCTAAAATTGTGTGCGTAGACCTATATGCTGCACATCGACTCTTCACAAAACTCAGCAAAGGAATCCAATGCAGGTGGTCTAGAGCCAATATTTGAAGCGCTTTTTGTAAGTAAACCACTGATATTACTCAAGTGATGCCTTGCAAGAGAAAGACTTTCATGGATTTCCTGTCTGTTTATAAGAAATAAGCTGTTTGCATGACCATTTTTTGATTTACATTTCTGCTTTTATTTAGGTAGAAGGTGTATCTCCAGACGATCCTGCAGGCATAAAACCGTGCATAATAGTTTTGGAAAGCATAAGTTCATCGTTTTATGATTCACAGACTGTTACATTACAGGTATTGTTTTGCCATTATACACCAAGCAATGTTTTCTAAACTCGCTTCCTGGGAAATTTAATTTCTTCTGTCTTTTGACTGGTGATATATAAACTGTTTCTTTTATTCCTGAGATGTCAACTATCTTTACCTCTATCTACCAATTTTCATTTCCTTGGCAATGCAGTTGTATTTTTTTGATTTATCATCTAGAGAGATGTGTTGCACACATGGTTTTTGGTTGTCGTTAGAAATGTAAAATATTTTGCTATTCACTTAAATATTATGCTTGTTTGATGAAGTAGTGTGATTTATGTTGCATAATAAGCACTGTGATATATATATTTGTTATTGTTTGATGAATAGTGGTTGATATTCAGTTCCTGTCAAGCAGAATAACTTACATAGTCAAGAGTTCCTATAGGTTTTCATGTTGCTTTTAATTTGTTTACAATCCAGAAGCTTTGTTGAAAAGTCTGCATCTTTTTTGATGCATGGTAATGTGTGGCAGTAACAATTATATATCTGGCTGCTTCAACTGCAAAATTCAGGTTTGAATTTCATCGGACCCTCTTGTTGGTGGCTGATCACTGGATCAGTCTACTGGTCTTGTGTTGACACTGTTCTTAGGCACCATTGACTCTGTCATTCACCACCATCTCTTGGAGAACTGAGGTTCTTGTATTTTTGTGTGCGAGTTAGATCCACATGCATTATGAGTGAGTTTCCTCAGCTATTTCAAGGAAATGATTTTGTTAGAGGGAAATTTATTCCCTAAAGTTTCAAGTCTAAAATTTTAGAGTCATGTTAGGATGAATGGGAGTACACTAGCAGAATTAGTGCAAACACAACATAAATTGCAGTGCATAAATGATGAAGTCAATGTGCCTTGTCACATGGCAAATATTACTGTGGCCATGTTTTTTCTGTAGGGGATTGGATCACAACATTGGATTGTGTGACACGGATTTTTATCACACCCATGCAACAATGTTTGTCACATTGATGCAGACCTAAGGTTGATCATTACAATGTGTGCTCCATGTTGACTGTAATGTGCTATTCCACACCTCTAATACAATGATCAAATATGCATGTCGATACTTCAACAAAATTTGATCAAATCATTCCTTAGCGTGACTTCAATGGTTTGTGAGAGGCTATCTCTAAACTCCTTTGATATAAATCCTCCTTGCTTAGGAGTAGTTAGCCCCCAACAATTGTTCTAGTTGTGGAATCTTTTCTTTTATCTGCTTTGAGTGTTAAATTTGATACATTCATAGCATAAAACAGAAATGCATTACCAAGATCACTAGAAGTAAGACAAAGCACAAAACAACAACATAGAGTTTACCTTGGGAAACCCAAATGGGAGAAAACCCAGCAACCTTCGCAGAGAGATGATAATTCCGAGATCAAAGTACAAATAAAGAAAGAGAAAGAATGTGAAAGTATCTTTCACAAGTAGATGCCCCAAATAAGCTTCCTCCTTCAAGTGATGCGAAATTTGCCTCCTCCAAGTGATGCACACTTCCTAAGCGAGTGAATGAGCTAATGAGGTGCACAAGCCTCTTATTTATACAAGTGCAAACTGGAAAATTCCCTTATGGGGCCGACTTCACCTGGGGGCAATAAATAATTTAAATTTAATCTTTTTATTTGTTTCTTTTGCACCCCAAGGCTTACATTGATTCTTTCATGTGTTTACATAAAGTTCTTCTCCCTTTGGAGGTATAAACAAGTACAATGAATGTACAATAAAATATAATGAATAATATCTTCTGAAGTTGTACAGAATCCAACACTCCCTCTCAACGAGAAAGGTATTCTTCGGTCTTCATCTGCATCATGATCATTTGGGTTTCATCTTGTACATCCATTCTGTCTCCATCATATTTCTGCATACTGAAGGTTGTCCACATAGTCTCTGTGCATCATCATCACCAGTCTTTCGGTGAGTCCAGGAGAATCACTCAATCTTGGATCCGGGAGAATCATTCAATCCTGGATATCTGAGATTATCAGCTGTGCCATCACTGCTATACAATTTGCTACCTGTCTGTCTCATCTGCCAATGGGGTCCTCCCATACCTGGCTGAGATCTCAGACAAGCAAAAGGGCACGACCATCTACTGACTGTCCTACTCTTCTGCCTATGGGATTTCTCCCATATTTGGCTGAGTATCTAGACTGTAGAGGTACCTGTGCAACCACACGGCCAACTGCTGACTTTCCTACTCATCTGCCTATGGGATTTCTCCCATATCTGGCTGAGTAACCAGACTGCAGAGGCACCAGTGTGAACCCGACCAACTGTTGACTGTCCTACTCATCTACCTATGGGATTTCTCCCATATCTGGCTGAGTAACTGGACTGCAGAAGGTACCTGGGTGAGCTCGGCCAACTGTTGACTGTCCTACTCATCTGCTTATGAGATTTCTCCCATATCTGGCTGAGTAACTGGACTACAGAGGCACCTGGGCAAAGCAGGGAAAGCATCTCAATGTCATCTTTCCCTCTCAAGGAAGGATACGTCCTCTTCGACTCCAAGTCTTCCGCGAAAGTATTCGAACTTCACCTTGGGAAGAGCCTTGGTGAGAAAATCTGCAGTCTGGTCGTCTGTCGACACGTACTGTAACTCGGCCACACCTTTCTGCACCATATCACGAATGAAGTGATATCGAATCTCGATTCGCTTCGACCTGTCATGAAATACAAGATTCACTGACATCTGCACACAACTCTGGTTATCACAGTGAATCACGGTCAGTTTTGGAATTTGGCCGAACAATCCTGTCGGGAGTTTATGAAGCCAAACTGCTTCTCGAGCTGTTGTGCTAGCAGCCATGTACTCGGCCTCTGCAGTACTGAGTGCTACTGAGTTCTGCTTCCTGCTGTACCAGGAAATAACTGCAGAACCCAAACTGAAGCAACATCCAGAAGTACTCTTCCGATCTGCAATACATCAGGCCCAATCCGAGTCTGTAAACCCTTGCAATATCAGGTCACCATCTGAAGCATACTTCAATCCATATCCCATAGTGCCACGTAAGTATTTGAGCACATGTTTTGCAGCAATCCAATGAATCTGCCTCGGTTCACACATGAACTGAATGAGGGCATTCATAGCAAAACATATATCTGGTCTGGTGTTGGTCAGATACATCAATGACCCAATCAACTGGCGATAAATGGTGGGATCAAACAAATTAGAATTTGAAGTAGAATCTCTCAACTTCTTCCAATTCGCATCCATTGGAGTAGCCATGGACTTGCAGTCCAACATTCCGATGTATTTTCTTTGTCCTAGGAAAATCTCTTTCTGCCTCTTCCATACTTCTAATCCCAAGAAGTAATGCATCAATCCAAGATCTTTCATTTCAAACTCAAAGGCGAGACTCTTCTTACACCATACAATGAGTTTCTCATTTTCTGTGAGAAACAAGTCATCAACATATAATACCAAAATCAGTGGCTCATCATCTACAACCTTGTAGTAAAGGTTGGGGTCTGCATCACTCTCGGAAAATCCCAAGCTCACTAGGAATCCATCTATTCGTCCATACCAAGCACAGGGTGCTTGCTTGAGGCCATACAATGCCTTTTTTCAGTCTTCATACATGAGACTCCTTTCCTTGGACAATAGACCCATCTGGTTGTTCGATGTAAACTTCTTCCTCAATAACACCATTGAGAAAGGCTGTCTTCACATCCATCTGATGCAACTTCCATCCCATAGTTGAAGCAATTGCGATAATGGATATGATGGAAGTATATCGAGCCACAAGAGAAAATGTATCATCATAATCGACTCCCTCTTTCTGAGAGAATCTTCTGGCAACAAATCCGGCCTTATATTTCCCATATGCTCCATGCTAAGTCTGTTGTGCCCATCTAGGTCTTTTTCGACCTACTACAACATTTTTGGAGATATCAACTGGATCACTGGAATCGATAGGTTCATCCTTTTCTGCTAACTCCCTCTTGAACTAGAGGGGGAGATGATCTCATCTTCTTTGGTTCTATCATTTCATCATCGTTCTCCATGTCTGATCCTCTGCCTTTCTTGACAGCTAATGCTTCTTCAAAGGTCAAATCCCTACTGACTTCAATCTGTCTGGACCCCGGGATGTAGATTCTGTAAGTCTTTGAAGACTCACTGTATCCCACAAAGGTTCCCTTCTTACTTGAAGGTTCCAACTTGGGCACATGTATAAAGATTGGACAGCCAAATATCTGAAGGTGGCTTACTTCTGGTTTCACTTCTGTGAAAACTTCCTCCGATGTGATCCTTCTAGGCTGAGAGTCAAATCCCGACTGATGATCAGTGACATTTTATAATCAAATGAGAAAACAAATAGTTTACACAAGCATCTTAGCTAATACTCTATCACAACAATCATGAGCATGTCTACCAAACATATCTGGGAACTATCAAGATGTCTGCTATCTCCACTAGAACATGCCATCAAGAGTGTGCACTACCCTAAGCATGCAGAAAGGAGATATCATCTAGACTAGCTTCATGAGTGTTGTGTAGCTCATATGCATAATATAACAATGTAAACTTTATCAACTGCTCAATACATTAGATCTGCATATAAAAAGCATATAAGACAAAAACATATCTATATAAGCCAGAAAGCAAAATACTTATCTCTTATTGTTTTGGTGTGTGGGCCCCACTGCCTTCTTGTGGGAACCATAAGAGATCTATGTTCTTGCATTCTGGATCTTCTAGAAGAGGAACTCCGAACGATCATCATCCCTTTGCTTCTTCCGATGATGATCCTCTTCTACATCAGCAGTTGAGGCTTCATGCTTTCTTTTACTTGGACTTTGACAACTATTTGCATAGTGTCCATATTTTCTGCACCTATAGCATTGAACTTGAGATATGTCCTTCTTCTCCTTCTGATCTGGGTGAGGACTTGGTCTCCTGTCTTGGTGCTTGTGTTTATGGAACTTCCTACCTTTTCCCTTACCCTTCGTGGCAAGAGAAACAAAAGCTTGGTTCTCCTCAAGTTGAGTGCCATGGCCATGGAGTCTTTGACGTGCTGCAATCTTGGTCTCTTCCTGAGTGCAATCTGCCCAAGCTTATAAAACTTTGGTAGTTTGGATCTACCACTTATGCTTTGGATAAAGGACTCCCATGATGGTGGAAGACCATTTAAAGTTTGGAGGACAAGCTCCTTATCGCCAATAGGATCTCCACTGGTGCTGAGCTTGTCTCTGAGTTCTGCGATCCCCTTAAAGTATGAGGCAATGGATTTCGACTTTGCTATCTTCATATTTGAGAGTTGGTTTCTCAAGTTCATGGATACATTTAGGCTAGTGTGTTCAAACAACTTCATGATGGTCTTGAACATTTTCCTAGCACTCTTCTTACCTGAGATCTGAGGAACCAAATGGTCTCTCACGGAATCCACAAGAATCTTTCTTGCTTTAGCATCATTCTTCCTCCATCGAGATTTATCTTCTTCGGCTTCTGGTTCGGGGACCTTCTCATTTACATATAGTAAGAGATCATTTTCTTTTAGGAGTAGAAGAACCCTAGACTTCCAGGAGATAAAGTTGGAGGCTCCTTCCAACCAATCTTCAACCTTCATCCCAATCATCTTGATTTGCGGATCTGGATCAGAAACCCTAGCAAGAGCTAGGTCAAAAATGAAAGTTCTCGGAATTGAATTCCGTCTTCACCAATGGATTAGTCTAGCAAAAAACGAAATTCCTATGGCTCTTTTCCTCCAAAATAATGGGTGAAGACTTCACAAGATGAAACCCTAATTCCGACAGGGTTTCGACAATGCTTCAGCAATGGCTTCTTCTAGAATGGCTCTGATACCATGTTAAATTTCATACATTCATAGCATAAAACATAAATGCATTACCAAGATCACTAGAAGTAAGACAAAGCACAAAACAACAACATAGAGTTTACCGTGGGAAACCCAAATGGGAGAAAACCCAACAACCTTCGCAGAGAGATGATAATTCCGAGATTAGAGTACACATAAAGAAAGAAAAGAATGTGAAAGTATCTTTCACAAGTAGATGCTCCAAATAAGCTTCCTCCTCCAAGTGATGCGAAATTTGCCTCCTCCAAGTGATGCGCACTTCCTAAGTGAGTGAATGAGCTAATGAGGTGCACGAGCCTCTTATTTATACAAGTGCAAATTGGAAAATTCCCTTATGGGGCTGACTTCACCTGGGGGCAATAAATAATTTAAATTTAATCTTTTTATTTGTTTCTTTTGCACCCCAAGGCTTACATTGATTCTTTCATGTGTTTACATAAAGTTCTTCTCCCTTAGGAGGTATAAACAAGTACAATGAATGTACAACAAAATATAATGAATAATATCTTCTGAAGTTGTACAGAATCCAACATTAAGATGTATTGCTTTTTGACTAGGTTTATCCTTTTATCCCAATCCGTTGAAGTTTCGGTGTTCCGTATATGATTGCTCATTCTTTGTACTGCAAAAATTTATTTTTCCAACAATGTGCTAATGTTAGTGACAATTTCTTTAGGAATTGGTAGGACAAACCCTTTTTCATCCTTGTCGAACATTGATGTCTCATAGAGCTCAATGTAATTTGCATTGAAATCTGGATGAAAGCCAATGCAAATTGGTGGATCCAATTTGAACTTGTTCCCTCTAATTTGCTCGACGATGGTGTATGTGTAATATTCCATCTGATATTTTGTTGTCTTTTATAGTCTTTCTGATGTAGTTTCTTGCTTGTTTGAAGTCTTGTAACTCAATGCTATAGTAAAATATGAATGTATGTATTGTTCTATGATCACAAGATCATGCATGCAAGTGCATGGGTTTGCCAAAACCCTAAATAACCCAAGTATTCATATATGCTATAAAATAGGGATAGAAATGATGCATGTACGTACCAATAGCTTGAGCAGTGGATGTAGATCAATATGAGCTTAAGCATGCAAGCCATGCATGAAGAATCAACTGAGAGATGAGATGATCCCCCTCCAAGAATTCGCTCTTATAATAAATGCACCTTCTTTAGATGAGGAAGTGAATAATAAGTGCTCCAATGATGGGAGGTTGCTCCAAAAAGTTGGCGCTAGGGTTATAATGCCCTCCTTATCAATATAGAGCCTGCATGCAAGCCATGCTGTGTATCTAAGGTTTGATGTGAATTGTCTCCTCAAGGAAAGTCGCCCATGCAAAGGAGGCACCTTTCTGAAAGATATAATGATGAGATCTCTCTCCTGAATCCGAATAAGAAGCCTGTATTCAGTAACTAGGCTAATAGTGGTGTTCTCGAAAGGATGGAAGCTGCATGCAGACCAAAAGGTGAATGTATACTGAGATATGAAGATGCCTTGCTTTGTCCAAGTTGCCCATGTAGAAAGGGCAAGTCCTCTTGATCTAGAATCTGGCTAGAACCTTGAAGAATGCTGAAGAATAGTGTATGATGATAGAAGTAATGTTGAATCTGTATAATCCAACCTTGATAGTGACTAGGGCAGATAGATTTCATTGCCGAAATGCACTTGATGGTTGAGTGGTGCGCCCTCAACCCTAAATTGGCTCTTTGAGCTCTCCAAGTCGAATTCTCAATTCAATAATCAATAAGCAAGCCTAATCATTCACTTTATCTTTCTTTTATAATTTTCACTCTGCATGCCCTAACTTTTGCATGCCTAGGTCGCTTTTCTCTTCTAATTCTCAGTTGACTTGCATGCATTGCTTTTGGTGTGCATGAAGGCTTAATAAAAGTGTTTCTGTGCATGCATCATGAAATATGGTCGCATGTAATGCATGCAGGTGGCCCGTAGTTCCTGTGGCCCTCTTTTATCTACTAATGATCTAATAACCGTGATTAAGATCTTCTTTTGCTCTGAATGGTATCAATCCTCAATCAATTCCTTGAATTTCATTACCGCCTTGAACCTATGGGAATTAGATAGGTTAGCGGGATGGTCCTCTGTGATTAAGCAGAAGAGGACATTACAGTCCTCCCTGCTTGAAATTGTTTGTCCTCAAGCAATTGTAATACTGGGTGCTGTAGTACCTGTTCCCGTTCCCCCGTGGCCTCTTCTCTTGGTAATTCTTTCCATTGACCCAAGTATTCTTGAATGATCTTGTTTCTTAATTTTCTTTCTGGAACTTCCAGGATTTGTTCTCGAACGAAAATCGGTTGCCCCTCGTAACAAGGGTGGGGTAGCTCTGATGAAGTAACAATCTATTGACCTACTGCTTTCTTGAGCTTAGACACATGGAATACATTATGGATCTTGCTCTCTTGTGGTAGCTTGAGCTCATATGCTACCTCTCCCACTTTCTGGATTATCTTGTAAGGACCATAAAAGCAAGGCTTAAGTTTCTTTGCTCCTTTCTTTTTAAGGGATGATTGTCTCTAAGGCTGTAGACGTAGGTATACGAACTCCCCTACCTCAAAACTGCGCTTAATCATGTGTCTATTTGCATATATCTTTTGCTGATTCTGGGAAGCCTGTATGGTTTCTTTGAGTATCTTGACTTTCTTGAATCAATTCCTTGGATTTAGGAGCCCCGCTGTCACCAAATATCAAGTCCGCAAAAGATAAGGCATCATAACCATACAATGCTTTAAAAGGAGTCATACCGATGGACATATGGTGTGTAGTATTGTAGTAGTGCTCTCCTAGGTGTAGCCATCTAATACATGTCCTCTGCTGACCTCCTACGCAGTTCCTCAAGTAGCCCTCAATCCACTTGTTAACTATCTCTATTTGTCCGTTGCTCTAAGGATGATAACTCGTACTCATAGCCAAATCTGTCCCAACCAACCTGAAAAGCTCTTGCCAAAATGCTTCTGTGAACTTGCTATCCCTGTCACTGACAATGGTCTTAGGTAATCCGTGCAGCCTAAATACCTCTCTGAAAAACAACTCTGCTAGCTGAATAGTCGGAAGGAATGGCAAAGAAATGAGTGAACTTAGTCAACCTGTCAACCACCATGTACAAACAGTCTCTACACTATACCTTGAGCAACCTTGTAATAAAGTCCATTTAAATACTTTCCCATTTTTGCTCGGGAATGGGTAATGGCTGAAGTAGCCCTGCTGGGTGAGTATGCTCTATCTTATTGAGTTGGCACACACTGTATTCTCTCACATGCTGCATCACATCATTCTTGAGGCCCTTGCATGAGAACCTCTCTCTAATCTGCCTGTAAGTGTTAAGGAACCTCTGGTGTCCTGCTAAAGGTGAGTCATGAGAAGCCTGCAGAATCTTTTTCTTAATTGCTGATTCGACCACTCAGTAGATCTTGTTCTTATAGTATATAATGTCATCTATCACTCTGTACATGTTATCTTGTACCTGTCCATCCAATATTTCGCAGGCAAACTTATCTTTGGAGTATTCGACCAAAAGATGAGATCTTCAATCCGAGGAAATGCTCATAAGAGATAAAGTGGCTGGTCGTCTAGAAAGTGCATCTGCTACCACATTGTTTTTTCCCTTTATGTATTCAATCTCAAAGTCATAAGCTTGGATCTTACTCACCCATTTTTGTTGCCTCTCATTCAATTCTTTCTGTTCCAAGAAGTATTTTAAGCTATTATGATATGTCTTAATCTTAAAGCTGCCGCCCA
The DNA here is from genome assembly GCA_027924585.1 of Larix kaempferi. Taxonomy (NCBI): domain Eukaryota; kingdom Viridiplantae; phylum Streptophyta; class Pinopsida; order Pinales; family Pinaceae; genus Larix; species Larix kaempferi. Next base: position 9,766,104 of record BSBM01001073.1, read on the forward strand.
CTAAGTATTGTCTGAACTTGGTTAGAGCATGGAGAATGGATAACATTTCCTTGTCATATATTGTGTAGTGGCGTGCATAGTCTTTAAGTTTTCTGCTCTCGAATGCAATAGGGTGTGTTACCGGGCAAATTAGCAGGGCTAATTCCCAGTAAGCACAAATAAGAAAAGTGACCCGGTGTCACCTCGACCACAGTTCTAACTTCTTCAGAAGTCGAAGCCTCCAAGGAGAAGTATCCTTAAGGAATCCTGTAGATCACTGAGACAACCAAAACTATATATTCTATGCGGGTGTTAGTTAGACCAGTGCCTAAATGGAGTCAATTATAATATAATCAATACCAGTGAATGCAAAAGATACGATCGAAATCAATAATTCCCGTATATGCATGCATTAATTAATGTAATACTCAATATTGGATCAAAAGACTATATTGCCAAAAACCCTAACCAAACCAACAAAATGTGCAGTAAATATCATTCAATTGGTGAACGAGACTTATATTTAATATAGCAATGAGATGTTAGTTAACCATTCACCAACCGATAATGTAAACTTTTATCAATCATTCATCAAGAATTCTCACAACAGGTTAGATATCCAATTTGCAATTATCAATGTATTAGGTCTAACTATCAATTATTAACCACATTAAGTGATGAAATGTATGAATGTAAGGTTTAACCCTTCATTAATATAGCAATAAAGTAAGACCATAATAATCCTCCAATATGTAACAATTTGGTATACCAAGGATACCTAACATCCACAAATCTATGAAGTGTAAGAGTTCTTGGGGTAATGACTATGAATAATGTGTCACCAACTAAATGTAAATATACCTAATGAAAGCATATAAGTTTCATCATAAAGTTATAAATGTATTAACCAAATATATATATATATCAATGACATTTTAAAAAACAATTACCATAATAATGAACTATCAATGAAATATAGGAGTTTTTCTTATGAAAATCATGCCCCAAGGACCATCAAAACGTTGTTATTCACTGTTTTCAAATCTGTATATAACCAGTTTAAAAATGAAACACCCTCATAAACTATAAATTTTTCTTAATGATCAAATTCGAATTTATAAATTATTAATTTTATCAATTAAGTACTGCGTTTTCTTATGTGTTATGTTGCAGGTAGGTGATTAGTGCACACGGGGGTTGGCCGAATGGGCCGTCGCGTGCTAAGGGTGGAGAAGGGGAAGGCTGCAGCGAAAGGGAGAGGCCGTGAGCGAGAAAGGAAAGGGGTTGGAAGGAGACGTGGCGGGTTGCAATAGCGAAAGGGACGCAGGGCCGTGGGCAAGGATGGAACGATGGCAAGGGGTCGTGAGTTAGCTGCAGAAGGGTGGACGTGGTAGCAGCAGGAGCAGTGGAGGAGCAAGGGAAGCTTGGGGAGTCGAAAGAGGAAGGGTCCACGGAAGGTAAGGCTCGGTTGCAGCAGGTTGAAAAAAAGGAGGGCCGCGAAGGAGTTTTGGGAAGAGGACACGGGCTGTGAAGGTAAGAAAGGGGCTGTGACGAGAGATTGAGCAAGGCCCGCGTTAAATGAAGCCGCGAGGAGATGGAGAAGGGCCGCGAAATGGGAGGAAGGAGTCTGGAAGGGGCCGAGGGCTGCAGATAGAGCAAGTTGAGGGAGAACAGGGATAACGCGAGAGCAGGGTGCAAAGGCCGCGGATGGGAGAAAGATCACAGGTCCGTGAGGAAGGAGTGTCGCGGGCAGAGGAGAGGTGGTTCAATAGGCTTGGAGGAGCCATGAACTAAGGCAGCGAGAGTGCCAAGTCGAAGTGGGAACTGCGGAGCTAGGTCGAGACTACGACTGCTGCTAGGGATTTCAAATTTCGTTTTATGCAAAAAAGAATAAAAACTAAAATACAAAAATTAAAAAGTAAATTAAATTGATATAATATAAACTAACTCAGAATAAAAACTATCTGAAACTAACTAACGTAAAAAAAATCCAGATAATATTTACAAGGTTAACTTCAGAAATTTAGTTTTATGAGTAAATGAATGAGGAAGAAACAAAAGCAGAATCCTACCACAACCTAGGGCATCTAGGAGATGAGTAACCAGGTTCTAGAGAAGCCTAAACTAGGTTTATAATTCAGCTTTAATTCCTTGAGGTTTTGACTCTAGAAGGACTCCCAAAAGGACGTACTTCTTCAACAAAAGTGACTAAAAGTTGACAAAGACCTAGCCAAGACATAATGCAGCCTTAATGGCCACCATCAGATCTCATGAACATGCATCATTCATCAACAAATAACAAAGAGAGAGATCAAAGAAGAGACTATAGATACCTCCTTGTGCAATGTTTAGCAAACAAATCAAAGCATCACCTTTGCAAGAGCATTTAACCCAAAGAAACTTCAAGCATTTTTCATCAAACCCAGAAAATTACTTCCTCAAGAATGGCACATCACTTCAAAGAGCCCTAATTGGGTAAAATAGATGCATAATGTCTTATCCCATCAAGTCGATGTCTAAAAATGAAGTGAGGAGATCTTATTTATAGGATCTCACACTCACTTTGCACAAAATAAGGTAAATTTAACATTAAAAATGTCAACTTAAAATTATAATTAAAATAATATAAAAATAATTAAAGTAGTGGGTAAATTGTGTGTTTTCCCATATTTGACCCCTACTTGAGCAAAAATGGCTAAACAAGACCGAATTTGACGAAACGAAAGGCCAGACTGTATAGGGGGGGTCGTCATGCCCCAACTAACCCCAACAATGATGAAAACTCTCAACGTCCCCCCCCCTTTTAAGCAATCAAACAGTCTGCCAAGAGGATGACACCATCCTCTGAAGGAGGGCCCAGAGGGAGGGCGTTGCTGAACTGGAGGACCAAGAGGGTGTTGGATATGCTCTGGAAGATAAGAGTGAGTCTCGACACTGGAACAACTGCTGCTGGAGTGTTGGAACAAAGTGGAGGGCATGTGACCCAGTGACCCACCCCTGGAAAACCTGGACACCAACCTCAGGGTTTCAAACCCTTTCATGAGGCAGTCCGCGATGCGATGCCATTAAGCCATAGTACTTCCAGAAGAGAAGCCAGAGGGTTTGGCCATGTCCCTACCTCAGAATGAGTTGGCTAAACACCCCTCTTGGTAAAAAAAAAGACACCCTCTCCCTGGGTCACCTCTGCAGGTACGCTGGTGCTAGTACCATCGTAACAGGGTGATTATTTTGCATCAATACTGCTCCAATATTTTCTCCTGAAGCATCACATTCTACTTCGATGCGATGCCATTAAGCCATAGTACTTCCAAAAGAGAAGCCAGAGGGTTTGGCCATGTCCCTACCTCAGAATGAGCTGGCTAAACACCCCTCTTGGTAAAAAAAAAGACACCCTCTCCCTGGGTCACCTCTGCAAGTACGCTAGTGCTAGTACCATCGTAACAGGGTGATTATTTTGCATCAATACTGCTCCAATATTTTCTCCTGAAGCATCACATTCTAGTATGAATGGATGTGTAAAATCTGGTAGGGCTAGTACTGGGCATGAACTCATTACCTTCTTCATTTTTCTCAAATGGTTGCTGTCCTGTCTCTGACCAACTGAATGCCCCTTTCTTTGTAAGATCTGTAAGTGGTGCTGTCATCTGTGAGAACTTGTTGACATACCTCCTGCAGTAGGTGCAAAGGCCCAAAAATCCTTTCAACTCTGTCACACTTTTAGGTGTAGGCCAATCTAGTATGGCTTTAATCTTTTCTAAGTGTACCTATATAACATCTCTTGCATACCAAACTCGCATTTGGACATCTTAGCATATAGCGACTGTTCTTTTAGAATTCCAAGTACTTCATCAAGGTGCTTTAAATGATCTTCCCAAGTCTTACTGTAAATCAATATATCATCAAAGAATACCAGAAGATACTTACGTAACTAAGCCTTCAAGGTGTGATTCATACATGACTGGTCGGTAGTTGGTGCATTAGTGAGCCCAAATGGAATCACCAAAAACTCATAGTGTCCGTAGTGGCAACGAAAGGTGGTCTTTCGAACATCCTGTTCCCTAACCCGTATCTGATGGTACCCTGATTAGAGGTCAATTTTGGAGAAGTATTTTGCTCCTGTAATTCATCCATCAATTCATCTATCCTTGGGATCAAATACTTGTTCTTAATTGTTTTCTTGTTAAGAGCCCTCTAGTCAATGCACATGCGTAAGGTCCCATCTTTCTTTTTGACTAATACCATTGAAGATGCGAATGGATTGGAGCTGGGTCTTATGTATCCCAATTTGAGCATCTCTTTGATTGTAGTTTCAATTTCATCTTTATATCTTTTGGGGTGTTGGTAAGAGGTAGTAATGATTGCTTGGGTCCCCTCCTCCAACTCAATAATGTGCTCAAATCCCCGATCCGGAGACCTACCTGATGGAAGATCTCCGAATACTTTCTCATGCTTCTGTAATAGTGCCTGTATGTTTGTTAGATGTTGTGTGGTGCTATCCGGTGGCTTTTTGAATGTAACCAAGCATTTGACTGCCCACTCTATGTCTCCCTGTCGGAGCACAACCTCCATCCTGTGTGATGATACTGCTTTAGGAGGGTAGGTATGCATACCTCTCAAAACTACTCTTTGTCCGTCTGTTCCCTGAAATTCCATCTCCATGTTCTGGTAGTTCGTAGAATACTTTTCAATGGAATAAAGCCACTGAACTCCCAACACCACATTTGTATTCGACACATCAACCACATAAAATGAATCTGTCACTGTATAGTTCCTTAGAGTCACATTCAATTTTGGAATCCACGGAGTGCACTCCATGCTGTGGTTGCATGCTATGGCCACTGTAAATCCATCAAATCTCTTAGTCTGGATACCTCTCCTCTTTATGAGTGCAACACCAATAAAGTTGTGGGATGCCGCACCATCTATCAACATTCCAACCCTATTGCCTTGTATGACACCTCTTAATCGAAGTGTGTGGAATTGAGGAACTCCAGATAGTGTAGCAATGACTCCTCCCTGTGTACTCTCAGGAAACTGCTCCTCCTTTGCTGTGTGAAGTACCTCTCCCTGTAACTGGTCCTGATTATCCTCATCCTCTCCACTGTCGGAGTATACCTCTATGTAGTGAGCTTTTCCCTTCCCGAAACATCTGTGACCTGGTACCCATGGCTCCTGACAACTGAAACAAAGTTTCTTTCTTCTAATTTCATGGCAGGTATCATTATTTATCCACTCTCTTTTGGGCCATTCTTTTGGAAAGGTCTCTGTTCCTTATCTTTAATAGGCAAATTTGTTCTGGGAGGAAATTTATGTTTTTGAATGGAATCCTGTAAAACTCTGGCACGACTGATTGCATCAGATAAGGTGGTGGGTCTATAAGCCTTAACCCATCCACGTAAGGGTTCAGTGAGAACCTCAGTAAACAACATAATTAACCTACTTTTTGAAATATCTGTCACCATGACTGCTACCCGTTGAAATTCAGATATGAAGTATTTTGGACTACCTGTCTGCTTGAGTTGTGCTAGCACTCTGAAATGTACCTCGGGGTCTTTCCTGTCAAAGCGCTCAAATCTGTCTTTGTGTAAAGTCAGTATAAGAAGTGATGGTATTGTGACCCAATGTCACTAGCTCGTGGTACCACCACTCATGGGCTTCCCAGTCCAAATTCAAGGTAGCCAACTTAATGGCATGTGTCTCCATCATGGGGTTAAGTTGGAAGTAAGTGTCCAGCTTTTGTACCCAATTTTGCGCTGGGCCACTCTGGGTCCCATCAGAAGTATGAATAGTCAGCTTCCCCACTGTATGTTGCAACTCATTGTTTTGATTGAAAGCCTTGTTATAGGCTCTTGACTTGTTCTTACTCTTAAAATGACAAAAAATCGTAAAGGTCATGGCTGACTGGAAGTCATCTGCCAATGCTTTGTACTCCCATAAATATGCCCCCATTGGTTCTTCTGGCTCTACCTGTGTTATTGGCACTGTTGTTTGGCTATACAAGAACTGTGGCATGGTAGGTTAGGAGGACGTATTGTAGAGATGAGGGTGTCTTTGCATATTAGTATGTAAATGCTTTCCACTGCTACTTATGGATACCCGGTCACTGTTGGGAAATAGAGGACTCTGCAGGGTGGGCCCTAATTTATCAACCAATTTGTTGATGGCAATCAACATTTCTTTATGTCCTGTAGTGAGGTCCTTCAAAGCGGAAATGAGACTTGTGAAAGCCATTTTATGATTGCCTGCCATTGTTTCTTTACCTTTACCTTTCCCAAACTGAGTCTTTGTATCTTCCAGTTCTATATCCTCTAACTCCTCCTCTTCTTCCCTTCTTCTACTGTTCCTGAACCTCTTCCTTTTGTAAGTAATATTGTGTGGGTCTTCTGTATTCATTTATTGTTCACAACTGCATGCTCCCACAGTTGGCGAGGAACATGCTCTGATACCACTGTAATATTCCAACTGATATTTTGTTGTCTTTTATAGTCTTTCTGATGTAGTTTCTTGCTTGTCTGAAGTCTTGTAACCCAATACTATAGTAAAATATAAATGCATGTATTGTTCTATGATCGCATGATCATGCATGCAAGTGCATGGGTTTGCCAAAATCCTATATAACCTAAGTATTCAAATATGCTATAAAATAGGGATAGAAATGATGCATGTACGTACCAATAGCTTGAGCAGTGGATGTAGATCAATATGAGCTAAGCATGCAAGCCATGCATGAAGAATCAGTTGAGATATGAGATGATCGCCCTCCAAGAATTCGCCTTTGTAATAAATTCGCCTTCTTCAGATGAGGAAGTGAATAATAAATGCTCCAATGATGGGAGGTTGCTCCAGAAAGTTGGCACTAGCGTTATAATGCCCTCCGGATCAATATAGAGTCTGCATGCAAGCCATGCAATCAATCTAAGGATTGATGCGAATTGCCTCCTTAAGGAAAGCCGCCCATGCAAAGGAGGCGCCTTTCTGAAAGATAGAATGATGAGATCTCTCTCCTGAATCCGAATAAGAAGCTTGTATTCAGTAACTGGGATAATAGTGGTGCTTTCAAAAGGATGGAAGCTACATGCATACCAAAAGGTGACTGTATATTGAGATATGAAGATGCCTTGCTTTGTCCAAGTCGCCCATGCAGAAAGGGCGAGTCCTCCCATACAAAAAGGGTGAGTCCTCCTAATCTAGAATGTGGCTATAACCTTGAAGAATGCTGAAGAATAGTGTATGATGATAGAAGTAATGTTGAATCTGTATGATCCAACTTTGATAGTAACTAGGATAGATAGATTTCACTGTCGAAATGCACTTGATGGTTGAGTGGTGCACCCTCAACCCTAAATTGGCTCTCTGAGCTCTCCAAGTCGAATTCTCAATTCAATAATCAATAAGCAGGCCTAATCATTCACTTTATCCTTCTTTTATAACTTTTATAGTGCATGCCCTAACTTTTGCATGCCTAGGTCGTTTTTCTCTTCTAATTCTCAGTTGACTTGTATGCATTGCTTTCTGTGTGCATGAAAACTGGACCGGAACCGACCGGTACTGTATGGAACTGGCCATTTCCGGTTTGAGACACCGATTTGGACCGGTCAAACCTACCGGCTTTACCGGTTTTGGTCCAGTTTTTGTAACCTCGCTATGTATATTACCATGCTAGTCACTTTTGCTGAGTCATATGAACATGTACTATGTCCCCCTAGGTTTTATTTTAAGTTTCACAAATAATTTTTTTTCCCATAAAACGAGTCAAATTTTTAATGTTTTTAAAGTAAAAAATAAAAAAAGGCACAAAAAGGTGATTAGAAGGAAGAATTTGCCATGGGGGTGCTCGTTTTCTAACTCGGAGCACCCACTTTACCCATGAACCCAATTTGAGAGTGAACTTAGTAATTTTTAATTACTTAATGTCATTTCTCTTGAAAAAGTGAACAAAAATCCCCAAAAATAGAAAATAAAGGCAAAAATCAGCCCCCTTGATTTATGGAAACTTGTCCCAGACATGTTTCAGTCAAACCAGAGTGGTGGAAAATTGATTGGCAATCATATTTGAGTTAACTGGAGCCTGAATCCACTTGATTCCAATCCAATCCAAGTCAGCGTGAGTTGCCAGATTGAAGGAGGGCACACTCTCACTAAAGGGGGGCACATTTGCTTGTTTGGCAAGTGGTGAATGGATGGGTGAAAATCCCAATAAAGAGGGAAACTACCTCTTGAGAGTTGGCGCCCCTCTCTGAAGTTAAACTCCAATCAGATGAAGATGCCCCTAATTTCTCACGAAAATCGCCCATCTCCTCTCAGTGAGGAATGCACCCTTCTCTGCTAACTTTTTCTATTTAAGCAAGGCTTTTGCTCCCAGTTGCTCATGGTTAGAGGACCGAAAGGTTGATTAGCTCTATATTGTATTGTGTTACTCTTTGGAATAAAGAAGGCAAACCTTTGGTGTATGACCCTATGTGTGTGGATGTAATGTCAATGGTTGATGAGATTGCTGTAGCGTAGCTTACCTATTTGTTGTATTTGTTGATTATCTGGTCTTTGAAGGATTAATATAGTCAGTAGGATAAATTATTCTAGTTTGATTTCATTTGTTTCTTGCTTATGTACCGCGATATAGAATTTGTATGTTTTACTTGTTTGTATGCATACTCTTCTAATCTCTGGCATAGGAAGCACCGGATTTGATGATCTTGCTTGCAAGTAGCTTTAGTTGTTTAGGTTGTCTGGATTGAAGGATCGGTGGATCTTGTTTGACTCCTCTATGGTACAAGCACTTTCATAAGGACACAGTCCCTCCGCTCTCCATCAACAGACTCCACGACCCAAAGTTCCCATGCTTCCAGCTCTCTCTCTCTCTCTCTCTCTCGCTTGCTCGCTCCAAATTTTCTTAAACTTTCTTTTGGTTACGGTTACTAACATGCTTAAGTAAATTAGTTTGCTTTTAAAAGAATATCTAAAAGTTGATTTATTTGAGTATGCTGCTAGATCTATGTCTCGAAGCTTTTATTTATTGATCTAGTTTATGTTTGAGTACTTGCACTTATTTCCCATCTTTCAGTGCTAAATTATTTTATGCTTTTAAATTCATATCTAGCAAATTTGAGTGCTTTTAGGTGGCTGGTTTTTCACTTTTAATGAATAGGTAAGAGGAAGTGTTGTTGGAAAATCAAATATTCAGGCCATCCAGGATCTCCCGGAGCAACAAGCCTTGATCTTGCTTCATTTCAGAACCTTGTAAAGCCTTTGGATCCAAATTTATAAGGACCAAAGGCCTCCACCTCTAAAAGATTATAAAATAATAACAAAGCAAGTGGGCTACCCAGCGCCCACACCCATCCCCTCTGGGGGACTGTTTTTCTTTTTTGCTTTCATTTTTTGCACGGGTCTAATCAAATGGCATTTTATTTAAGTGAATTTAATATGTTGTGATTGGGTTGCTATTTACGTATTGCTGGTTTAATCCATATGTGATGCTCTTGTTTCAGTATTTCTTCATTTTAAACTACTAGAATATTTTCACCTTCGTAACATAGCTTTAAAGCCTTAGTTTTTCTTTTCTTAGGGTCTACCCCCCTTGGCTTCACTAGGAGTTGGCCTAGATGGAGGAATTAAGTATTAGGTGACAACACTTGACTCGAGACTTGCCCCTAAGGTCGTACCCAATGGCTTGAAGAATTCTGCCACCTTACTCGGGATGCGTATTCTAGCGGCAATAGGTACCAAACCAGTTGGATCAACCGATCAAAGACAAAAATCGACCGAGTTTTCAGGGGGACCCACAAACGTATTTTCTCCAAATAATTTCATTTTTTTGTTGCTTTTTCTCCTAACCTAGCCCAACCTTAAGGCGCAAACGTATTTTCCTACACCTATTCCTCCTTTCATCGTTGTGGAGAGCTGCAGCTTGTGAGAGGGTCGTGCGTTCGTGACTGTTGGACTGTGAAAGTGAGAGTCGAGACATTCGTGGGACTGGGGATAGTTGTGAGCAGTAGCACTGAGTCGCGAGCGGACTTTGGACTCATGGAGCAGTTAATAGAGTAGCAGTGGAGTAGTGCCAAGTGGAGACTTGGAGTTGGAGCAGTGGCTGTAGCCTATGGAGTGTGGAGTCGTGGACATTGGAGTGTGGGTAGTCAACCGTGGCTTTGGAGTGCGACTGTGGATAGTGGAACAGTTGGTGCTTGGAGTTGGCAGCTTGCCACCTTGATCCTTGGAGTTGGATATTTTGTCTCTAATGCTTTGGAATCATGGATTAAAATCTTGAAAATGTTGTTTTTCTTTAATATTTGAATAATTTTTGTATTTTCTAATAAACTGGGTCATTAAATTCAAATCGTCCGATTTATGACTGATTCATTACCGATTCTGATTCTTATTCCGAGTTGACCCTCAATCGATTTCGAGTCCGTTTCCAGTTTTTAAAACTATGGTCAGGACTTTATTTTTCATCCTCATGAATGTCATTGTGGCATTATTAGGAACAAAGGCCATTACTAGCCATTTAGACAATTCTAGGTGCATTTTAAGTCTTGTTTTCCTTGTATTTTCTTGCTTGATATGGATATGATGATAAATGAAATTCAAATTGATCTTGCTGAAAACTTTGTTCCTTTGTGCCGATCCAAAAGTTGGTTAACTCACTACAATAGATATTGATTATTAATGGTGATTTTGTTAAGATGTTTATGATCCACTCACATTCTCTATCTGCCTTATTTATTCACACTAACACAATCACCGATCGAAAAGTCAACAAGCTGGGGGAAATGTGCACTTTATCCACCAATTCTTGAATCTCCTACTAATTTCTTCTTCCTCTAACATTGCAGTCATATGTAAGGGACCTCCTTTGGCAGAATAATTCCTAGTTGCAGGCCTGTGGTGTATTTTATTGCATGGCTAGGAGGCATTCCTCAACTTTATTTTGTATGGTGGAACAACTTGGAATTACGCTGGAATAATTCATTAAGATGTTTTTGCAATTGAGAGAAGATACAAATTTATAGAGTTTACCATCGTTTTGCAGTCGATAAGTGATGTGGAAAGGATGATAGTGCAACAATCAACAGGGTTGACATCACAATCAAAAATATCAATCAACGGCTCTATGGCAAAAACTAATGAGCATGTACAAGTGCCGGTTGTCCTGCTTCCTTGGCCCTTCCAAGCTATGGCATTTCAATCTGTTTCTATCAAAGTTTCTTCAAGTCTCATTATCCATGGTCAACTGAGTCAACTTATCTTTGATCTGGCAGTTGTGGGTAAAGAGAGCTTCATGATTATTTGCAGAATAATCTTTAACCTTAAGAACTAGCTGAGAGTTGGAATTTGAAAATCTGTACCTCTATTTCATCATTGTTGCCAATCCCTTGTGGCCTTCTTTGGTTGGAATGCGAGACATTTTCATTTGAATGATTGAATGTCTTATGATAGGTTCAATGTTTTGGATTGTCCTTGCTTGCCAGTAGCTCGACAGTCATAAATTTTTGAGGGTCTGTGAGAGTCTAGATGTCGGGAATTATGCTTTAAGGTGTCTGATCCCTGCATCAATTTTGTCGCCATTGAGTGAGTCATAAGTTTTTAGAGCATCTGTGATATTCTGCCATGCATAAAAAATATGCTTCAATGCTTGTGATCCTTGCATCAAATTTGTGGCCCTTCAGTGAGCCAGTGAGGTTTGGTATGGTTGTCTTGTTGTCCATCTTGTAGGTTGAGAATGGGAGTGCTTGCAAGCATTTGTTGCTTTGCAGGTGTTTTGGAATTTTTACTATTATCCCAGTAACTGTTGAAATACTGATACCATAGCATGCATCATATTTGCTTGGAACTTGATCTGCTATTGCCTCTACTCTTGAAATTCTATAGCAAATAGCTGGACTAATCTTGAATCCTGTTGGGATTCTGTGCACTCAGGAATTTCACCACTTTATTGTTGAGAAGGCCATGGTGACTTGGTCTTCATGAAAGTTGACTACAAAAACAGACTAGACTACTTCATAAGATTTCTCTTAAGAGTCGTCTTGGCTTTAAGAGTTTTTGTTTTGTTTTGTCCTATCATATTAACTCTCGGGCACTTGATCCTTTGGCAAAAAAAAGGAAAGGCTTTTTTCTTGACAAAATATAACATTCTTAAAATTGGACATGTCAGATTAATTTAAACTTCAGACAAGGAAGCCTAAAGGATCAAAGACAAAATGAAATCTACATTGTATTTCTAAGGTTCCTTTTTCTTTTTAAACTCAGAAAAGCTAAAGTCAAGATTCATAAATATAATTATGGACAAGATATCTTAAAATCTGTAAGAGAGCTCCCTTTTAAAATGACAAGGATCATATTGCCTAAGGTAAAAGAGTTAAGGGACCATAAGACCTGAGGTCAATTACGAATATTCTTCAGACTGTCTAAGGAGTTATATACAGAAAATAATTACAGGTTTTGAGAACAATTATGGTCAGGTAAGTTACATGCAGTAAATGATAATTACAGGTGGTGACAGATTGTCATCATTTTGTTATCTATGTTGTGAGTTTGCATTAACAAGTCAGGGTGGTATTGCTTTTATACTTTTGGTTATAGAAGCAGGAAGCGGACGTTTTCAATAGAAAAGTAAAGTAACCAATTTGTTTGCAGAACTTGCTGACCAACTTTTGTGTTTCCTGCAACCTATGTTGGTTGATTGTGGAGAATAGTAATCTATGAGTAAAACTTCTATAGCAATTACTTACATTTCTGGGTTATAAATCAAATTTAATCCTTACTTTTCTAGTAATGGTGTATAGCTTCTTGTATTTCAATTTTTATTGTTTTATAACACTTGAGGATTCTAACAGTATATTGTTTTGTGGACAGGATAAATTATTCTCGTGTTTAATAATATTGTTTAATAGTGATATTGGAGCGATTCGTAATGCAGCCATCGATGCTTTGCGGAGAATTGATGTTTGTGTTTCTCTTCCTTTGTTGTGTCTTTTCTTTTTGTAAGTGTTCATGTAATGGTTAGCATATGCATGAAGCCCATTAAAGTTCATTGGTGCTAGTCAATGGGGCGTGGGTTTAGATCTGCATCTGTTTCCCAGCAAAGGCCTTGGTGCAGTTACTTTGTTCTGGATCATCTTTGCATTTACTGTGTCGTGTGCTTTGTGATGAGTGCTGTACTTGTTAATAGAAGTTGTCCTTCATTGGCCATTTGTACTGATTAGAATGTTTGATTTGTATGGAGTTTTAGTATGACTAACTAAGAATCTTGCATTTTTACATTTTAATTTTATAGGTAAATGGAGTCACAGTTGCAAAGCAAATCGATTTGGTTATTGCACATTTTCCTAGAATTGAAAATCCTACAAAAAGGCTGAAAAAGAGGAAACTGGAAAAATCTTCTCATGAGCGCCCAAGCAGTGTAGGGCTGCTTGCAGAGGGACAGCATCTGAGTTTTGCTGGTGCGCTGTTGGATTTTTTGGTTTGGAAGAAAGATATTAACAACAGGTTGGTGAATTGTTATTTGTTTTTGGTACAAATGATTTCTAATGCAGAAGAATGATTTTTAGATCTAGTTTGAGTGTGGTGTTCCATGAAAATTAACAACTTATTTGATGTATTATGCTTTTTAGGCTTGCAATTATAGAACCTTTATTTAGGCTTCTTGGCAAGACCATAGAAGATGGACCCTTAAGACCTGGTGTTCGTGGGCAACACGAAACAGGACTCCTTGATAATGCTCATGAATCAAGAAGCAATGCTATAAGTTACCTACAGCAGGTTCTACTGACAGTTTTGGAAAACATAAGCAATTCACTATTGACAGATTTTGATTTAAAGGCAAGAATCTTATTTGATGACAATTTGTTTATTGTTTCTAAGTTTTTTATTTTTGAACTTTGTTGACCTTAGACTTTATTTAGATGTTTTTGTCTACTGAAATGTTTTCCTGTTTGCAGGATATAATATGTAAGAACTTTAATGTGGATCTAGTTGTGCAATGTGTCAACATTGCAAATGATTCAACTACCCGTAATCATGCTTTGTCATTGATGACTGCTCTTGGAAGGCTACTTCCTGATCAAGTGTTGGATCACGTTATAGATATATTTACTATTATGGGTGAATCAACTATAATACAGGTGAATTCTCAGTTGTATACATGCTTTTGGCATTGGTTACCTGGGAAATCTTTGGATATCTAGAACTTATGCTTGTGTGCCTTCTTTTCAGTGATGACTTTAGTTGTACAATTAGAATTGATGGTGTTTTTACATGTCAGAGCATGCTCAAGTTATATTACTCTGAACCAAATAGTTTCTTTCTATACATTTGGAGATATATTGGTAGGAAACCGTCAAAAAGACATTATATTATGCCCACTTATATCTTACTAGATAACTAGTTCCAAAGTATAAGATTAATGGTCAGTGAATGCTTTGTTGGTCAAGTGTTTGACAGATCAATTTGTTTAGTAATCAAAAGGTACTTAAAAATGTACCATGGAGATAATTGTTAAGCCAACATCCTTATAATAAAAATGTTAATACTTTCTTGGAAGTACATAAGAATAAATAGCTATCTCATTGATTTAATTTCATGGTATGTCCCGTGTTAAATAAAATAATATAATTTTATTTATGCGCACAAATGATCAAGGGATAGGTCAATGGGGCTCAAAGTGAAAAATCCTAAGAGGCTCGAGGCCTTAGTTCAACATTAACATAATAATTGGAAACAAAAGTAGAGGTGGAGGAGGGAGCCCTTTTCCCTATATATCATCGTAAAATAGCAACCCAAAGCGTGACAATGTCATTTGAAGTGTACTCGGGGTTGAGGGGGCTTGGCTATATAAATCTGTGAAGTGCTCTGGAGGGAAGTGACTAGTCTCTCCTAGCATTTTAGGCCTAGGGGAAGAATCTCAATAGAGAGATCTAGTTAATTGATCCAACTTAGGGAAACTACTCCATATTGAGCAAGTTGACTCTGATATCTTGTGAAGGGTGTTTTCCATCCATGCAAGGTGATGCTTATTGTCTCATAGAGCTATTGAAATCCAACAAAGTAACGGGGGAGTCTACTTCATGTTTAGCACTCACAACAACAAGAAAAATAGGATGAAAGAAAGAAGTAATTAGCCTAATGACATTGGCCCTAAAGAGTTCTCATGAAGTCTCTTCCCCTAGGAACCATCTCACATACATATAAAGCTTGGCCCCTTTGATCAAGGTAGCAAAAGTAAGTCTCAAGAGAACCCCTTGAGTACCAGAACAAGCAATGAAATTTTCTAGTGTTACCAACCGTGGTTGATTTATCGTGATATGCCGATAAATCACGATTTTTTTCCAATCCCGATTTTTTAACAAAAAATCGCTAAAAAATATGCCTGATTTTTGGCTGATTTGTCCCAAGTCGACTGATTTTTTGACAAGGCGTGTTTAGTGTCCGGAAAAGGGGTTTTAAAGGCCATAAATTCACTTTGTTTTGGTTCATTTGGACGCTACAACCAAGGAGACTAGGAGAGCTTCTATTTTGCCCAAGGAGGATTTTATTCATCATTTCAGTCACGATCAATGATCAGATTTGAAGATTGGAGCTTTGCATTTGGAGTTTTTTTCAAAGTTATCACATTTATTATATTTTTGATGATTCAATATTCAGGAGTAGGACACGATCTATTTTGATCTGTGATGTATCTCTAGACATCTTATATATCTTATATATCGGTTTTATTTCCATATTCATGTGGCAATGTGTTTATTTTATGGTTTTTGTTGCTTTAGATGTTTAAAAAATTGAAAAAAATTGAATATTTTTGTATTTTTTAAGTTTGCCGATTTTTGCCGATGTGCTGTCGAGATATCCCGAAATGATGTTTCCTGGACCTTGCCAATTGTTTTGCCGCGTCGATATTTGTAACATTGGAATATTCCTTGGATCTCATAGTATATGGGAAACCTGAAGATGAAGTGTGCCTCGAACATGATCTCTTGGATATGGCATAGGTAATAGATCCTCTCAAAACGTGAATGTGGTGGTCTGCATTTATTTGTAGGTGGTAGGAACAAACTCACAATTTTCTAGCTCTTGGGGAATAAGCACTTGTGAGTGTGTTTCGTCCCAACCAACTTATGAGTTCCAAAGGCATGGATTGCACTAGGAAGTGGATTTCTTAGGGTTATTGGATATAAGTCAGTTTTGCGATTTACTTGCTTCCACTGTTATTAAAGTTATAAAATGTTAGATTTTATAGAGTGTAGTCTAAGTTGCACGAAACATGGAAAAGTTTCTGAGTTTCCGAAATGGGGACGCCTAGAAATGTGGCCCCCCCAAAATGGGTAAGTCGGGGGAAATGTCATATATATAAAATACAAAAATATATATATGTTTATATATTATTTTAAAATACCTCATTGTTTTTGTAAAAAAATAAGAATGAGACAAATAAACAATAATTTAGAAGGAAAAACACATCTTTTTTAACTCGGCCTTTATCAGATGAGGCTTTACATCCAAAAATAGCCTTTATAGATGAGGCTTTACATCCAAAATTAGCCTTTATAAGTTACACATGAGGCTACATGTGTTAGAAATGAAATAAAACATAAGGTAAAGACATAATCAATTACATATAATCCTCATCATCATTGTCAAAAATAGAACAAGATGCTTGTCCTGCAACAATAGAGCATGGAGTTGAATAAGAGCTAATTTCACTTCTGCTTGCACCACCAGTACCAACATTAATATCAAGAGCAACAAGAGAGAGGTCCAAGTCTGGGTTTCTTGCCTCATCATCCCATTCTTTATGAGGGCCACTTGTGTATTCTTCATCCCTACGAGACACAAGGCGCATGTTTGAATGTACACATACAAAATCCTCAGCCTTCTGTGATCCCAACCTGTTTCGTTTCACAAAATGAATAAAACCATAAGTGCTCCAATTCCTTTTTGCTGCGGAAGAGCTTGCCACCTGTGATAGGATTCGAGTGGCAAGGATTTGCAAATGCACACCATTTGCCCCATGACAAGTCCACCATTTAATGGGGTTCATACTGCCCCTCTCATCCAAAGCTGACATGTCTCCGAAATCCTCCAATCCAGAATCAAAACAAGCAAATTCTTCCCTCACTTCAGTTTGTAAAGATGTCGGAAACAACCTCTGGAAGGCTTTCTTCACCCCAATTGCCACCTCCTTGTCCTAATGCGGGGCCTTCCTCTTCCCATTGCTTTGAGCAACGAGGTCAATATCATAAAAGCGTGGCGTAAGAGCATGTGCCAAAGTGTGTAATGGAGCGTTAAATCCAGTCCACCAGGTAACAATGATGCTCCTGACATGTCTCCGAAATCCTCCAATCCAGAATCAAAACAAGCAAATTCTTCCCTCACTTCAGTTTGTAAAGATGTCGGAAACAACCTCTGGAAGGCTTTCTTCACCCCAATTGCCACCTCCTTGTCCTAATGCGGGGCCTTCCTCTTCCCATTGCTTTGAGCAACGAGGTCAATATCATAAAAGCGTGGCGTAAGAGCATGTGCCAAAGTGTGTAATGGAGCGTTTAATCCAGTCCACCAGGTAACAATGATGCTCCTCACCTGCTCTGCAAAATCAACATAAAAAAAAGGAAGAGTGGGAGCTTCCTGCGTAATAATTTCCACGGTTTTTTCAACCATGCTATCCATGCCATCATAAACCTCTCCTAGGAAAGGTCTATCTGTGTCTGCTTCTCGAAGAAGCTCAAATGCAGGCAATGTGAACTTGAGCAAGAAGTCTATCTTGCTCCAACAATCCTCATCAATCAACAACCTGCGCACCAAACTTCCCCTCTCTGAATCTGCCTGTCTCCATTCAACCCAAGTTGGGCCCACCACCATACTCATCAGTGCATTTTTTACCTCAACATGCGGACGCAACATGACAAAGTTTGAGGCATATCTAGTCTCAACAACTTTGAGCAACTCCAATTTGGAGTATTCTCGATATATTGTTTGAGATAAGTGATGGTTGGTGATGAATTTTGTGATCTCCTTAATCAATGTAATTTTATGCTCAATCTCTTCTAAAATCAGATTTATGTTATGGACAATGCAAGGAGTCCAAAAAATATGATTGTACCTACTTTTAACGTTCAATCCTGTAGCCTTGCAAATTGGTGCATTATCTGTGATAACTTGCACCACTTTATTTGGACCAACTTGCTCAATAACAGAAATTAAAACATCAACTATAAAGCGGGAGTCTTTTAACTCACCAGAACAATCTTCCGCTCTCAAAAACATTGCTCCTGCAGGAGAGGATGCAATGATGTTGATCAATGGCCTACTTATATCAGTCTATCCATCTGAAATAATGGACACCCTTGAGTTGGTCCATGACTTTCAGATAGGTCTTAAAACATCCTCAATAAGCAACCTCTCTTTCTTAAGCAGAACTGTTGTATGTTTTTCATAGTTTGGTCGTTTGAAACCTTGAGGCGCTGTGTTAATTGCCCTCACCATATCCTACCAATAAGGGGACTGGACCACATTAAATGGGATGCCAAATGCGTAGAGGGCCCTTGCTACTTTGGACTCTGCTTCATCTCTCTCTTGATTGTTGAACATTTTCAACAATTTGCTATCGTTAGCTCCTAATGTAGAGCTCGCCATCTCATCTTCAAGCTGTGCTTCCCTCCTCTTCCTTGCTTCATGGACAATACGTGGCTCACTCATAGCAGCCAAGCAAGTGTTCCCAATGTCACTCTTTCCAATCTTGCTTCTGTGTTCTTTCAACCTTATAGCATCATTATGCTCTCCATTGAATCTGGCCCCTGCTTCTGGATTTTTGGTATGGCCACAAACATCAAGCCCCTTTACCCCTTCATGCAAGATGTGAGCCTTGACTCTTGTGTATGAGCCCTTGTAGATCTTGCCATTGTTGCACAGGCTTCTCCTCCATTCCCATGAACCCCCAGCAGGAAGTTGCTTGATCTTGGTGACATACTTCCAAAGAGGGTAGTACTCTTGTTGCTTCGTTGTTTGAGTATCTCTTGGGCTTGGAGGAGGCATATTTTGTCTTTCAGAAGCCATGAAACCTGCAAAAAAACAAGAAAATCAGCTCAAGATGGCCAACAATTGTACAAAGTTACAAACAATAAGCAAGCAGCTGCTGGAAAAATGTACCTTATGCCTGTACGGAACCTTGCCAAATTTGGCGGCTGGCTGTACGGCTTCTCTATTGTACGCCTGCTTCTCTATTGTACGGCTGCTGTTCGAGCCCCTGTTGTACGGATGCAAGAGAATAGCGTGCTTATATAGCCTTTCCAAAATGAAGGGAGTTGGTTGGACATTATTTCCAATGGGCGGCTTTTATACTTCTATGAATAATAAGCGATCCCTGCTTCGCTAACGCTTTCTTTGCTCCACACAGTCCCCTCCACGAGCACCATTTGTGGATAAGGGACCAGAATAAAAAGCACCCAGGGGATAAGAGAACTAACTATACTAGCCATCCAAGTTCCTTTAGATTAGGTTTTTAGATGTTTCTAGATAGGTATTAGGTAAATTAAAACTTAATTTAAAAAACATTGTTGTTTTTTGGACCCCATCGAGGCCAAAAAAATT
The DNA here is from genome assembly GCA_027924585.1 of Larix kaempferi. Classification (NCBI taxonomy): domain Eukaryota; kingdom Viridiplantae; phylum Streptophyta; class Pinopsida; order Pinales; family Pinaceae; genus Larix; species Larix kaempferi. The sequence goes on from BSBM01001073.1 coordinate 9,785,658, forward strand.
TAGAAACGTGCCGTACAGCACAGAAAGTAGCCGAAACGCCGCCGGCCGTACCATACGGCGTTTCCAAATCGTGAAATGCCGTACGGTACGAATGAATACATTTCAGTGACGTTTTGTACCAGTACCCTCATTTCGGGAGGTTTCCGGTATTGGAATGACACTTAGGCCGGAGTTTCCTGCAACACATATTATAGGATAATTTCAATTGCATCACAATAATAGGATCACTAAAAGAATAACCAAACACAAAAACAATAGACACAAAGATTTGATCTGGGAAACCACTAAGGGAGAAAACCCAACAATCTTCTAATAGAGATAATCAATTCAAAGAACAATGTACATTCAGATACATAGATCACATGTATAGCAGAAAAGATAAATCCTGTGTTTTAAAAATCGGCTGAATCAAAATCGGAATCGGCCGATTCGCCGATTTGATGCCTAGCCGGTCCGAACCGGTGGCCAAATCGGCTCGGAGGACCGGTTCGGTACCGAACCGGCCAATTCGGTATCAAATCGGCCGGTTCGGTACCGAACCGGTCCGACCGGCCGATTCACGACATAAATCGGCTCGATTTTTACGTGTGGGCCCGGGCATGTAAAAAGGTGTTTTTTTTAGGTTTTTTTTTTTAAATTTTTAATTGTTAACCTAACTACACTACCCCCGCGATCCCCCATTGTCATTTCGTTGTCATTTAATTAACAAACAGCGTCGAAGTGGAGACTCGGAGAGTACCCGTGGAGACTGTGCAGTGTGTAGTGCCGTGGTGCCGTCGAAGTGGAGAGTGGACCCGTGGAGACTGTGTAGTGTGCATTGTGTAGTGCCGTGGTGGAGTTGGCCGTTGAAGTGGAGAGTGGACTCGTGGACGTGGAGACTGTGTAGTGCCGTGGTGGAGTTGGCCGTCGAAGTGGAGAGTGGACTCGTGGAGCTGTGTAGTGCCGTGGTGGAGCTGGCCGTGGACTTGGCCGTGGATTTGGTGGCCGTGGTGGAGTGTGGGCTGGCCGTGGTGGAGCTGGCCGTGGACTTGGCCGTGGATTTGGTGGCCGTGGTGGAGTGTGGGCTGGCCGTGGTGGAGTGGGTGGAGTGTGTGAGTTTAAGCATTGCACAAGTGGTGTTCACTGTTGCCATTTCCAGAATCCGATTCCAAGGTAAGTGTTACACGCTGTTTACAATTTTTTTTTTTAAATTTTTAACAAAACTAAAACATCTAAAAAAATTAAAAATTCTGAATTACAATTTATTCATTAATTCCATGTTACACATTGATGACTGTTGAGAACTTGAGTGCTGTGAGTCGTGACAGCAGTTGCACAATGTGCACATTGATTTTAAAAAAATTAAAATAAATTGCAGTTGCACAATGTGCACATTGATTTTAAAAAAATGAAAATAAATTGTGGGGAAACCCTCCAACAGAATACCCAAATGCCACCTCCAACAGAATACCCAAATGCCAGGAACATTCTCCTTTTAATATTTTATTTCCCTCATTGTCCGGGAGTACTCACAATGCTTACTCATCATTATACTTTTTATCAGTGAAGCACCACTCGCCCAAGACTCGCGAGTACTCGCGAGTCTGGGCGAGTCAACCTCTGAAACGATTAATCGTTGAAGACTCGGCCAAAGACTCGGCACAGTCGCATACTCGGTTTCCTCGGTACGGAATCGCACGGACTCGAGTGAACTCGGCTCGGAATCGGTTGAACTCGACACTCACTCGGGAAGGACAAAAAATAACCCCCCGTGGAACGGAAAGCCTCACCGTATCATTGCTCTCCTCTGCATTTCGGTCTATCTCCATCGCCATGATAGACACTGACGAACTGAAAAAACGATTTCCTATTTCGTAATGTATTAACGCTTGGATGAATGGAGCTCAGCTTCTTCTCTTCCGTGATTAGTTATATACAAAATTCAATCCATGTCGCACACTAAATTCCTTTCCGTTAGAACTTAGAACACATAATAATAAAAATTCATTAAATTAACTATAAAACGTGAGGCTAGGGTATGTATGGCGAATCGGCAATGTTGTTCCAAGTGGATTTGACTTTATTTAAAAACCGATTTTTTTATTATATGAAATATCATCATATGACTTTGATTTTGATTCTTGAAAAGCTTTTTTATTATTTTATAATATTATATAGATTTTAAAAAATTATTTACTTAATATTATATAGATTTTAAAAAATTATTTATTTAATATTATATAGATTTTAAAAATTATTTATTTAAATTAAAAATAGTCCTTATATTTTAGATTAATAATTAAAAAGATTATTTTTTAAAGAATAGTCCTTATTAGAAATATTATTTATTAAAAAAAAATTTAATCTAAAGAGATAAGGTATAAACAATAATTCAACAAACTTTATAAACCAAAAAAAATAAAATTTTATGATCATTATTTAAATTTTTGCATCCAAAATGGATTGTGTTATGTTGAATTATCAAAATTTATGAGATAATGTTATGAATTATTGCATAGATTGTAGTTTTATAACTTATATGGATTGGGAATGTCGTTAACCTCTTTTTTGTGCCCAAAATTTACCATATTTTAATTTTTTTTTCTATTTGCCGAGTCTTGCCGAGTCTGTCCCGGGTCTTTCCCGAGTCTTTCCCGAGTAGACGAGTCATATGCCAGCCGAGTCTTTGCCGAGTCCGAGTCGTGCAACATTGCTTTTTATATTCCCACTAACCATTAGTGGCCACCATTGAACTGCTACATTTGAATTATATTAAAATTGTATCATGCATTCTCATATGGATTTGGGGGATGGACAGAACAGTGTGTACTGTGTACCAAAATGTCAAAAGTAACCAATCATATTTTGAACAAGCTGCTGAGACTCACAAGGTTCACTTATGTTGAATACGTCTCACACAATATGTTAAGCTATTCATTAAAAGATCTAACTCCGACCTAATAGTGGAAATGAATGAAAGAATTTAAAAAGACAAACTAGTCCCAGTACGTAGAAATAAATTCAATCTCGGTGTAAATACCATAAGGTCAATTCCCCTCATCAAAGAGATAGCAGCACTAGGGATTATTTTTTACTAAATGCGGTGTACTCATGAAAACATTGAAATCAGTCCCAATACAGGAAATGAACAGATAAAATCAGAAAGATAAACTAGGCGTACTGCTTGAACTTTTGAATTGAGATCAATTCAACCTTGGTGTAAATATTGTAAGTCCATTCTCGTCGTCAAAGAGATAGCACCACCTAGGTCTTATTGTAGATTTATTGATGTTTTTGATAAACAAAAATAATAGTTTTAACTTCTAATTTTAAAAATTTAAACATAAATAAAAATTCATTTATGAATTACACATAATAGTAACATAGTTTTGATTTTAATCTCTTGTTATGTTTGAAATTTATGAATTACACATAAATTCATAATAGTAACATACTTTTGATTTTAATTTCTTGTTATGTTTGAAATTTTGCAGTATTGAATCATGGCCCCAAAAGCAAAAGATCCTGCATGGATCCATGCAGATATTGTTCAGGGAGACATTTATTGCAAGTATTGCAAGAAGTTGATTAAAGGTGGGGGAATTTACAGGCTTAAACAGCACTTGGCTGCCATCAAAGGCCAAGTTAAGGCATGTGAAGCTCCACTGGATGTTATTGGGCAGATTAGAGTTGAGATTCAAGAACAGTTCAAGAAGTTTGAAGAGGTAAAGACGAAGCAAAAGGAGATAGAGGAAGAAGTAGGGAAGAAGAGGAGGCTTGCTGAAATGATGGGTGGGACCTATGCCCCTGGTTCAAATGAAGGCTCTTCATCTATCCCTTCTACCACTCTTAGGGATCCTTTCCAGTTTGTTCCGCCATCCAAGACTACAGAAGATAAGGGCAAAGCCAAAAAGAGGGTTAGCATTGATGACTATTTCACTACTCCCACCACTTCTGCCAGTGTGAATGCTTCTCATATGCAACATCCAACATAAATTCAACCCACCTTAGATGAGCATTGGAAGAAGCAGTACACAGAAGTTGCCCATGAGTACATTGCAAGATGGTGGTATGATGCTGATCTCCCATTCAATGCTGCACGCTCTTCTTATTACCAACCTATGTGGGATTCAGTTGTAGCAGCTGGTAAGGGCTTCAAAGGCCCTAGTATGCATGACTTGAGGGGATCTCTTTTGCAAAAAGAGATTGTTTCCATAGAAGAATACCTGAAGGATTTCAAAGCTTCATGGGTAAATTCAGGATGCACTATCATGTCGGATGGATGGAAAGATAGGAGGGGGCGACACCTTATAAACTTTCTTGTATCTTGCCCACGGGGAACCATGTTTTTGAAATCATGTGATGCATCCGATCAGGTGAAAGATGCAAATATGTTATTTCATCTTTTGGATGAGATTGTTCAGGAGGTGGGGGCAAATAATGTTGTGCAGGTCATCACCGATAATGCCTCTAACTATGTTCTTGCTGGTAGGATGTTAGAGGAAAAACATAAAACCATATTCTGGACCCCATGTGCAGCACATTGCATAGACCTCATGCTTGAGGATGTATGCAAACAGGATTGGATCAAGTACACTGTGGATTGGGCCAAAAACATCACCAGGTACATCTACAACCATGGTTGGGTATTGAGCTTGATGAGGAGACACACACAGGGCAAGGAGCTTGTTAGGCCCGCAGTTACTAGATTTGCAACTCACTTCCTCACGTTGCAATCTCTCCTTTCCCAAAAACATAACTTGGAGAAGATGTTTTCAAGTGATGAATGGAATTCATCTAGTTGGGCTCGCACCCAAGATGGAAGAGACACAAAGAGGAGAATTAAAAGCTCATCATTTTGGAAAAAAGCAGCAGAGGTTGTGGCAATTACTGAGCCACTTGTTAAGGTGTTGCGGTTGGTGGATGGGGAAAAATTGGCCATGGGATACATTTATGAAGCTATGGATCAGGCAAAGGAGCAAATAAGGGCAGCATACAAAGATAGAGTATCCAAGTATGGGCCTATTTGGGAGATCATTGATAGGAGATGGAACAATCAACTCCATCGCCCTATACATGCAGCTGGGTATTTCCTGAACCCGATGTATCAATATAGAGATGACATTGATGCTGATCCGAGTGGGGAGATAGCGGATGGATTGTATACTTGCCTTGAGCGCATGGTCCCAAATGAGGAGACCCAATTGGAGATACATATGCAGATCACCTCTTTTAGAGAGGCCACAGGTCTCTTCGGCAAAAGTGTGGCTAAAAATGCAATAGAGAAGGGCCAACCAGGTAAACAATTCCATTGTTTTATTAAAATTTTAAATTATGTTGTTTAACTTTAAAGTTTAAAGTTTAAATTGTAAAATGTAAATACCTGGATTCTTAATTTCTTAGCCAAATTTACAATCTAATTTGTTGAATTCACTGCCTTGACCATTCGCGTTTGCAATTGCAGCACAATGGTGGAGGGCATTTGGTAATCATACAAAACAATTGCAAAAGTTTGCAATTCGGGTCCTGAGTCAAACCTGCAGCGCTTCTGGGTGTGAGCGCAATTGGTCTTTGTTTGAGCGGATTCACACGAAGAAGAGAAACCGTTTAGAGCAGAAACGGTTAAATGATCTAGTCTTCGTGCAGTTCAACCTGCGACTCAGACGCAACCAGTTGATGAACAAAAGACCTGATACGGATCCCATTCTGTTAGATGATATAGATCCTACCTCAGATTGGGTAGTGGAGACCGCAGATGCAGAGTTTGGTGATGATCTGGATGTTGAGTTGGAGGACTTGCTGCAGACTCATATAGATTCAGATCCTCTATTGCCGATGCCATCAGTTCATACAGGTGTGGATCCCCATATTCCAGCCACAGCAGGCACTAGTGGACCAGGACCTCTTACTTATAGCCGACGACGACGTAGGAGTAGGCATTCAGCCAGTACTACTACTGCAGTAGTAGATGATCGTGTTCCTGAGCCTGAGGAGCCTGAGATTGAGCCAGATGTTGATGCCTTTGCTAGTCCTTCAGCTTCCGGTTCTTTTGGTTCTAGTTCTACTTCTACACCTTGCCGTAGCAGTGCCAGTGGTGATGAGTTTGATCAGTTCGATTGATGTAGTTGACTATATATCATGCTATTTTTTGGACTCTACTGGCCATATAGCCTATAGGCCTCATGGATTATGTATTTTCACTATTTTGTTCCAGTTCCAGTCACCTAGATATGTATTGCACAATACACTTTGTGCCATTTTGATATATTGACTCTTATATGGTATATACATGAGCGAGATTGCATATTTTGTTTCTAATGCTATAGAATCATGAATTAGAATCTTGAAAATATTGTTTTTCTTAAAAAATTAAATATTTTATGTATTTTTGAGCAAACCGATTCATTAAATTCAAATCGACCGATTTATTACCGATTCATTACCGATTCCGATTCCGATTCCGATTCCGAGTTGACCCTCGACCGATTCCGAGTCCGATTCCGATTTTTAAAACCTTGGATAAATCCCAAGAATATAAGAGCGAACTTCTTCCAAAGATAGCAACCCAGAAAAGTGTCTTCTACTAGCTGAAGCGAACTTGTCCTTGAGTGGAGTGAACTTGGTGAGAAATGAGGGAGGCCGGAGGACACCTTCTATTTATACTTTATCACGCTGACCTTTTATTTTCCAGTTGGGGCCGACCTTTCTTCTTTTGCTGGGCTGACTTGTCTTCTGGATGGCTAATTGTGTGTTATCTTTATGTTTCTTCTGGGGCCGACTTTGTGAGGATGCCTCATGCAGTTACAACATCAACATAAAATGCTTTTGGAATTTTTGTTATTTTATATATCTATGAAAAGATAAGTGTGGATGGATGGTTTACTCTTTATAGGAAGAAACAACTATGGAATTACACCATAACAGACCTAGGACAGTATGCTATCCTGGTCTCTAACAAATGTGCGATCTCGAGTTGATGGAATGAATGATGCATAATGTAGCAAGGGTGAGCAATGAGAGCATCCTCCAGCTACTTGAAATGCTCATAATAGAAGGTCATCTTGGGGCCAAGAGTCTAAAGGGGGAGAAGACCTAAATGGTTTGAATGCACCTCCCAATGGTGTTGTCCCTGACTGCCCTATTGATTTCTCTTTTTGTAGGGAGGAGATGATTGCGATGATCCAGTGAGTACTTGTAAGGAGGAAGGCTCTCAATAGAGATGCCAATGGACTAGAGAAGTGAGGTGGCCTCTGAGAAACATTCCCATATCTGTGTAGAGAGGCCTTAGATGGCAACCCACTCAGAAGAACAAAGAATGATGGCTCACATGATTGTTTGTTTGCAACAAAGCATCCACTGGAGCATCATAAATTGGAATCTGTCCATACATGACCAATTTGCTGAAGTAAACTAGGTTCCCTAACCTCAACTTGGACTTGGTCTCGAAACATGGAGTCAACTTTAAAAAAATTAAAAGTGCATAAAATATTCAAACTTTAATTAAAATAATAATTTGATGCACAACAATGAAAACAGTCAAAATCACATTGAGATACATAATTCAGAAACAATTTTGAATTTACTGACAACTTAATATCTAAGTTACCAGGATACGGATATGGATACGGATCTGGATCCGGATACGGATACGGATTTGCCAGATTTTTTAAAACACAGGATCCGGATACGGCGGGGAAAGGCAAGTACAAAAAAATATAGAAATATTTATATAATAAATAAAAATATAGAGTGAAGAATCAAAACTATTCATGAACACAAGAGTAGAACTATAAGTTATTGCTCAAAAAGAGAGTTTATGTAACATAACTGATAATTTGATGAGTTGTAACCATGTTTGATATTGATAATTTTAAAAACCATTTCAGCATGGACTTGAAGCAGGTCATAATAGTGTTTTTGTGAGCCACATCTACATGTCCCTATCAGAAGGGGATAAAGTGGTTTTCTTGAAGGCTATGGCAAGACTACATAACAGTGTAGGTGAAGTGAGCAACAACATAGCACGTAAAGATAGATCAGCCCTTGACAGCAGACCTTGACCATAAAGATAAATCAAATAAAAACATTGAGAGCAGAATTTGATATTCATATATCAGAGTTCAAGAGCAGATATTGACATAAGGATAGATCAGACCTTGATCAGGAATGGGTTTTACACTTTTAGCCATTATTTGTAGGATTTTTTAAGTTTTTCATTTAAAAACAATTTTTTTGGGGGATAAATGGGTCATAGAAGCACTGGAAGTTTCAGGATCCATTTGAAAGTTTCAGGAAATGTTTGATTTTTCACAGGATCCGTTTCATAGACCAGGATATGTTTCCTTCTGTATGGGATACATTTCCATGGTGGATCCTAGGTGGATCCGATCCGGATACGTATTGGATCTGCGGATCCTAGCCATTGGGGTGGAGGATCCGGTACCACAGCTTAATATATAGGTTTGGTGATTTCTATTGTGTGAAAGGGTGCAAATAGGGAAGATCAGATCGAGCTATATAAACTACAAGTTTCAAGATGCATAAAATAAAAGTTTTGAGAAACTTTCTAATAGACTGGGACAGAATGGGCAACTCCAATCTGAATCAGCACAAAATTCTGCAAATGGCCTCTTCAATCTGCCTGCCAATGGGCAGACAGCTATCCTGAATGGATTCCTTTCTGAAATTAGCTCCAAATCAGCTCCAAATTAGTGATAAATGAGGTGAAGGAGGCTTTTGAACAGGTACAAAAAGAACATGAAATTGAGCCATTTCATCAGAATTAGTTTGGACAGCAGTTTAGAGAATACTGAATGGGAGGATGGCAGCATGAACAATCCAAACAATAATATCATCTTTCCCCAAGAAACCAGAACTTCATTAGACTTGTACTCAGTTCCCCTGTTGAGAATGCACACAGGTACATAACATTTCTAGGGCTATTGTTCAATCTGGGAAGATCACTAATACTATAAATTAGAATTCATTTCTTAGTCATATAGATTGGCTACGAGTTAATTGTCCTGTGTTAGTGTGAATAATAGTGCTAGGTTACTCATTAGAATTGATATCTAATTTGGTTCAGGTTTTTAGAAGTTCCTGGCTTGGATTATAATGATATGTTGCATGTGAACATTTGATATGGATTTATTTTCCTCGCCAATTGTGACTTCTGTAAACAAAAAGAGTTTTTTTAAGTACTGCAATCCGTTGACAGTTGTGATCTCTTTATTTTAACAGCAGATGAAATTAGTAGTTTGGCAGAAATAGCTGGTTTAGATCTTGCAATCATTATCTGGCCATATTTTGGTGAACAGAGATTTTTTTCAGTGCAAATCTCTGATATTTGGTTGTGTGGATGGCACTTAAAGTAAGCCATTTGTTTAAAATGAAAAATAGGTAATATGTTGCTATGATAGTTGCCTTAGACAGTAATTTCCATTATGGCTGAATTTAGAGTATCTGAGAGTACCAATATTTTATGTAAGTATGGTTTTTAGCTGGCACATGAAAATGCTTTTTTAACTGATGCTGTCAGATATCTGTCCCTCTTCACCCAATATCATCTCTTTCGTTGTATTTGGTATCTCACCTTTTTACTGAACAGATTGTCATATTTATGCTTTTGGCATTTGCTCTTAATACTTTCTTTAACTTCCCAGCCAACTATGTTAACCTTGGATTATTATCTGCTGTTAAATAGGATGACAGCCATTCACAAAAGGTCTCAGAAGAGTTGATATCAGCAGTGGTTCCATGCTGGTTAATGACTACTAAAGATCCTAAAAAGTTGCTGAAGGTAAACTCTGTTAATGACTTAGATCATTGACATATTTGATATGTTGCATTTAACTGTGGGTTGTTATTTAAACGTGAGGGATTTTGCAGGTTTTCGTTAATGCATTACCGCGAATGTCTCAGCATCGCAGATTGGCTATCATGAAACATCTGCTAGGGTTTGTATTGAAGTTGTAGTGTTGTCTTTGCAAATTGAGAACATTTCAGGTAGTTGTTGTCAAACATTTTCTTAAAATTGATAATCCCATCTCACAAGTACTTTTGTTATGTTCTTTGCCAGGGTTGTAGGTGAAGAAACATGTTTGCCTGCCCTTCTGTCTTTACTACTTCAGGCAGTGGTTTCAAGAACTTTAATATCCACTCAGAAAGCACAAAATCTGAGAGATAAGCCAGTGGATTCAGAGTGGGAAATTGAGTTTTGTGTACAACTGAGTGGGCAATACCCATCAAGAATATGGCTTCCATCTTTAGTTAAGCTTTTGCAAGGAGCGAGGACAGATGCATATGCTCTGGATCGACTTCAACCAGAGTGCAAAGGGGATGATTCATTTTTATGGACCCTACAAATTGAAGCCACACATTTTATTACAAATTACCTGAAAAATTCTGAATTGGCTTTTCAGCTTGAGGTTGCACATGACCAGGCAGCTTTGCAGGTATTTCGTTTTAGGCTAGACAGCTTTGGAAGACCATTGTGTGGGATCATCAAGAATGTAATTTTTTTTTCTGAAAATGATCAGTCAACAGTTGCTTTGTGTAGGTATAATCTTCTGCAATTTATTAGCTGTGACATGCACTTGCAATTGACATGACAATGACATAAACATTGACTTGATTGGAATGTATGTTACTCTGAAGTATTTTCATTAGCTAAATACGATACATTGTTTTCTCTGAAGTGATGAACCCTGGAATATGTTTCCAGTCAGTCTGGAATACATTTCCGGCTTCCAAATGTTTATAGTTTCCAGGAAAAGTTTCTGGAATTCTTTTTAATGGCTGGAAATTCCTCAGCTGGTTTTGGATGTTCCAGGAAACCATGGAGGTCATTTCTCATTGGCTTCCTTTTTCTTGTTTGTTTTTAGCTTAAAATTAAAAGAATTGAAGAAATAGATTTCCTAACCCTACGTGAGCCCACTAGCCATAAAGCAACTATTCTAAAGCACGGGATGCTGAAAAACAAAGCAAATAGCATTTGATGAGAGGTTAATGCAATGAAACATTGAAAAGAGCAAGGCTTGCTCCTGAGCATGTTGAGGATCCTAGGAGCTCATTCATGGTGAGTAGATCTTTGAAGAAGTTTCCAAACTACTTGGTGTTGATGAATAACGTCATAGATTTTGTGCCTTCCAGCTTTTAGGAGGCAGCCTGGGCCTCTATCATGAAGAATGATGTTTGGGACATTGTGCCTAGACCGGAGGAGAAATTAATAGTGGCTTATAGATGGCTCTACAAGATCAAGTATGCGGTAGATGGTAGCATAGAGAAGTACAAAGTGAGGTTTGTGGTGATAGGGTTCTCACAAAAAGAGGTTTGCTCCAATCACGAGGTATCACTGTGGGATGGAGGATACATCAGATGGATGTGAAGACAACTTTCCTCAATGGGATAATTGAGGAAGAAGTGTACAACAAGCAACCTCAGGGCTTTGAGATCAATGGGGAGGAGTCCTATGTGGGCAGGCTAAATAGGGCCTTGTGTGGACTCAAGCAAACATCGAGGGCATGGTATTCTATGATCAATGGATACTTGCAAAGTATGGGTTTCACCAAAAGTGAAGCAGATCCCAACTTATATTTCATATTTGTTGAGGCAGATTTGCTTATTTTGGTGTTGTATGTAGATGACTTATTTCTTATAGGATCATAGAAGTTCATCGTAGGGTGCATGGCATATATGGTAGCTAATTTTGGGATGGACATTGCCATGATGCATTACTTCTTGGGGTTGGAGGTTTGGTAGAGACCAGGGGAGATTTTCCTTGGGCAAGGTAAGTATGTAGTTGAGAGATTGAAGAGATTTTGAATGGAGGACTGCAAACCTATGGCCATGCCTATGATCACTAATCTGAAGAAGGTGACAACTTTAGATTCAGATTTGGTGGATCCCATGTTGTATGGGAAACTAATAGGTTCCTTGATTTATCTGGTCTACACTAGGCCAAATATATCTTTTGTAGTGAACACCTTGAGCCAGTTTATGTCGGAGTCGAGGCAGGAGCATTAAGTAGCAACAAAACATGTGGTTAGATACTTGAGGGGCACAATGGAGTATGGGTTGAGATATCTTGGAGATGGTGAGGTGAAGTTGTAGGGGTATATAGACTTAGATTGGGAATGCACCTCAAGGTGTTGCTTCAGCTTGGGATCAACAATGATATCATAGTTCAGTCGAAAGCAAATTTCCGTGGAACTTAGCTAATCAGAGGTAGAGAATATCGTAGCGAGTATAACTAATTCTGAGGCCGTCTGGCTTCGCAAGGTAGGAGTTGGATCCCACAGTGATTTACTGTGATAATTATAGTTGTATCAAACTCTCAAAGAATCTAGTTTTTCACGACAAATTCAAGCACATTGCGATCAAATATCACTTCATTTGAGACATGATTTTGAAGGATAGCATGCACTTTATATCAACAGGTTGTTGATATTTTGACTAAACCTTTTGCGAAAAGGAAGTTTGAAGTGGTTAGAGAAAAACTTGGATTGGTGTATAATTCCTTCCTCACTAAGAGGGTGTGTTGAGGTTTGTAGCTTGGACAAGAACGTCCATAGAGGTTTTGTTTCAAACATGTAGGATGTCATCCGAGTCGAATCTATTTTGTAATTCCGCTTTATTAATAAAGTGAAAGTCTTTTATTTAGTTGTTGAGTCTAATAAAGTGTGTTTTTAATACATTAGTGATCTAGACTAATCTCAACCATAGATCTTGTTGTCACCTGATATGCACCTCAGTGTTAATGTGGAAAAAATATTCAAGCCACTGGATGCAACCTTGGGGGCAAGTCTCAAGTCAAGAGTCATTGCTTGATTCTTGACTCCTTCAGCTAGGCCAACTCCTAGCAAAGCCAAGGGGGTGGTCCCTAAGAAAAGTAACTAAGGCTTTTAGTTCTAAGTTACAAGAAAACCAAATCTAGGAGTTTGAATAAAATATTGAAACAAGAGAGAGAAACGACCATACATTTAAAGTAGCAACAAATAATATGATTAACCACGACACATAGTCGATTTAAGCAAAAGATTGTGAAGGACCAGTGCCAAAGTAATTAAGTTATAACTGCTAAAAATAAATGTTGTGCAATGCTTCTTGGTCAGTTTTAGATTTATTATGATGAGTGAATTAAAGTGGGTTAATTCTTGTTTGGCCCACTCGAGAAGCTATCCTCTAGAATGAGTGCATTGCAACACTAGCAGGTGTCCAATAGGGCAAGACATAAAGTCTGTTTAGAGTAGCCCGTTGACTCTGTAGTATGTTTAGTACAACCGCTCGATTTTTAATGATAGATTTATAATAGATTTCCCTATTATTACTAGCCACTTGAATCCCATTTCTGATTGTTCCAGATGATCAGGCAAAGCCCGCAATGGACAAGAGCATACGGGAATCTAAGTCAAAATCTGTTACGCTTATTGCGAAATGAGAAAGGAACATAAATGAAATTAAACTAAACTAAGAACAAAAACTAACTAAACATTAGCAACTGGAAGAAGAAAGCAAAAATGATCACGCCATGAAAATGATGCAGATCCCTAGGGGGGATGGAGTGTGGGCATTGGGTGCCCACTTACTCATTATTATTTTTAGAATTTAAGAGGTGGATGCCTTTGGTAATTATAGATTCGGATCCAAAGGTTTACAGGTTTTCCATATGAAATAGGATCAAGGTGAGTTGCTCCCGAGGGGTGCTGGATGGCCTGAATCTCTTAATTTTTTGCAGCAACTCCTCTTACCTGTTCACTAAAATGTAGAAACCAGCCACCAAAGTGGCACTAAATCTACCAAATAAAGCATTAAACACATAAAAAGAAAATCAAAATCGAGTACTTCAATAGATAGATTTTTCGATAAACTTCAAGTACTAAGCTGAGAAACTAGATTTGTTTTAAAAATAATGCTTGGAATTTAGATCTAGTTGAACGAATGCATACTTAGTAAACTAGTTACTGATATTCTTTGAAGGAAAACTATTTTGACGAAGTATGTGTTGCCGCCTGGTTCCACACCTGGGAAAACGCAGCAGAAGTCTTCAAGCTGCTGGTGTGGCCTTGGGGGCAAGTCAGAGTCAAGTGCTGTCACTTGGGACTCGACTCCTCCGTCTAGGCTTTCCTAGCGAAGCCAAGGGGGGTGGACCCTAAAAAATAAAAGAAACTAAGGCCTCTAACCTAGGAGTTAGGAAAATAATTTTTGCAACCAAGAATAAACACTACATACATTTGTCAAATAAAAACATCATTTATCATTTACTCCCATTTAGAATAATCATCATTCAACTGCATACTAGTCAACAATATAAAATGAAATTTGCATCAAGACCAGTGCCTTGTTATGGAGTCAAATAACAAATGCATAAACAGAAAAGGTAAATGTTGTGGAGTGTTCTTGGTTTATTTTAAAAAAATTATGTGATGGTGATCTTTTTATTAAGGCAGGTGGGTTCCCGATATACGCAAGGTACGGGGGAACATGTCCGGAAATTTGAAGCGTGGCTTCCCTCTCAGGCTTTGGGCTGAATCGGAGTCTCGAGGAGGTGTTCAGATGCTATACCAACGAGGGCAAGCCTAACGGTTTCCAAGAGGTCGCTATCCTGTTTTATCCCAAGCCTTCTGGGAAATTTGCCCACGACAACAAATTGCGTGTTGTGCCGGATTTTCACAAAAAAGATTTTTTATTGGGGTGGTGTTAAGTCCTATTACTAGTCATCCACTCCTTTCTGGTGTGTACCAACTGGATCAGACTAAGCTGCAAGTTGGCCACAGAGCATACGGGAGAAGACCTTGGTATTTTTTTATAAAATTTTAAGAACACAAATTTTATCTTTTTAGAACCCCAGGAGTCTCTTTTCAGGCATGTATTTCGGGCAAGCCCTCATACAAAACCCTACTTCGGGAAAGCAAGGGGGGCGTTATGAGTTGTAAAAAAAATGTGAAAAAACTAGGTTGTGAGTGAACTTGTGGCCCGCCAGTGGAACGGACCAACAAGGTTTATTTTAATCCTAATTGATTTTATTTAATGCCGGAAAACAAAGAAATAAACTACTCTAACATTCACGCCATGAAAATGAGACGACACAGGCCACCCCTGGGGGGATGGGGTATGGGCGCTGGCTAGCCCACTTGCTCTCGTTTAAAAATGTTTACAATGATATAGAGAAGTGCCCCAGTCTACTTAATGTGACTTGGTGGCTTACAAAATTATAGAAAAAATGACCGGTTTTGAAAAATATGGAAATTTTGTCCTCCGGATCGCCTGGATGCTCGAAATTTCGCCAGCACTTCCTCCTACCTGTTCATCTTTTGCTGCAAACCAGCAAGCAATAATTAGTATAAGATGCCCAAAAACACTTTAAGAGTGTCTTTGGAACACCTCCTAAAAAACCCAAAATTTTCTAAGTTAAAAACTAAGTAAAAATGACGAAAAATAACCAAGTAAAACAAGCTATGGGGCTTGTCTACTTGGGATCTTTGCTAGCCTTTAATGGCTGCAAATTTCAAACTCTAGGACAGCCAAATATATCTTTTATATCAGCACTACAACTACCCAACAAGACTTAAAAGAGATATGACGATTTTACTTGCAAGTCCTTTGAAAAGTAGATGCTAAATGAAGAAAAGTCTAACAGTTAAATATATAAGCTTTGTGACTGTCTAAACTAATCCTTTATGAAAATACTTCTGATCTATTTGAAATACAATATGAGCATATGAATCAGAAAACTTTCAAATACAAGTAACCAGTAACTAGAAAATTTTGATTTTGAATTAAGTTGAGAGAGAGATGAAGCAAATCTTGGTTGAAATCCGAAGCTTTGAAGGTTGTGTTTGTGATATTCCAAGGCACTGCATCTGCAAACAAAATTAGAAGGGAGGAAACAAACAAGATCCACCTACTTCCAGTTGAGATAACCTGCACATCACACACTTTGCAAACAAGGATCAAGTGTAGACATATATTTAAAAGAAATCAGTGCTGCATACTCATAAACAAATGAAAGCATACAAACATGATCACTTAATAAACATATATCAATAAGCTAAGACAATAAACAAATTGAATTAACTTATCTCATGAATTGTTACCAATCTTTCCAATGAGTACAATAGATGCAAATAAATGTCAAAGCTTATGCACAGGTTACCTCCATTAGACAAGCCAAAGATGGTTCATCCACTCACACAACAACACCACAAACTTGACCTCCAAAGTCTTCTTTATTTAAATTCAAAATGATATGAGTATTACAACGATAACTTTTGTGCTCCAATTCTCACTAGTGAATAATGGAGAGAATGCTGCATTATATAGAAAAAACACCAAGAGATGGAGGGCGCACTTGCCAAAATGGAGAGGGGGAGCGTGGCACAAATGGTGGAGGAGAATGGGGCTGCCATCCCCTATTCTAGCTGCCCATACGCAGCCCTTAATGTGCTAACATAGCAGCACTAACCATGCTGCCCATTCCTTAAACCATGGGCTGCCCACTCCATGAATGCGCCCCCTCCTCAAGTGAATGCGCCCCTCCTCAATGGGCATGATTCTCTCCTTGTTTGGGGCTGCCCAAACACCTTACAAATCAGCCAAAAATCCTCCATAATACATGCTGATCCAAATCAGAGTTGTCATAACTCCAAAAAAATTAATAATTTTTTAAGTCATTTTTTCACTTTTTTGATTTTTTCATGACTTTTATGGGATTTTTTGATTTTTTTGATTTTGACCAAAGTAGAAGCACCCAAACATTAGGAAAAGTGGGTTTAGGGGTTTAGGGGGTGCTCTGAGTTAGAAAACGAGCACCCCTAAGGCAAAAAATACCTCCAGACGCCCCTTATAGGCCAATTACAATTTTTTTTAATTGAACCATTAAAAAATGGCCCAATTTACGGAAAAATTAAAACTTGCCGAAAATTAAAAAACAACCTAGGGGGACTTAGACATGTCCATATGACTCAAAATTAACGCCTAGCATGTTCATATACATTGACCCATAGACTCTAATAATTCCCTAAGGCCCGTCAGCCTCCCCAGGCATTCCAGCTTTGGAGGAGCAGGAGAAAAACCAATTAATTATGCTATGCACTAATGCAAGACATAATAGATAGGTGAAAAAACTCCTTGGAATACCTGACTTGGCCAAAAAGTCCTAAGGAACCGAGTCTTTTACAAAACACCATGCTAGCACGTTTTATTACAAACCCCGCAGGGCCATGGACATGTGGAAAATTTTAAAAACGGGGGCCTTTAAAAAGGCCAGCTGGATATCAAATCACCAAAAATGAACATGTATCATGTTCCACTCTGCCCGCTCGCTTGATAATCCAACCAAGTACAACTTAGTTGGCAACATCTGGCTCCAACTGCGGGACGTGTGCTCGATCCAGTCTTCAAGCAAGAAGAGCATACGAGAATACCAGAATCTCCGGTTTCTATGACCTGTAAAAACATCTCAACTTGACAAGAAAACCTTTCAGTAGCACAAGTTCTTATAAGAAGCCAATGAACCATAAGTTGCATTATTCAAAAACTAAAGAAATGACTAATGAAAAAATTCTAAGTACATAAAAGGAAAGTATTGAAAAATAAATGTTGAAAGTAAATGCTCACTTGATGAGCTTATTTTCCTACTCTAAGCATAACAAAATAAATGCTAAGTAAAATGATAAATCCAATGCAACCATCTTAACATTTTATCAATATAAGAACTTTTCACCTTGTGTTTGGTTACCAGCCAAAACAAGGATACCTTATTTAGAAAATGCAAACCTGCATGATAATTCTGGATTGGAGGATTGGATTGGTGATCATAGGCATATGATAGATCTTTGAAGTGCTTCCCCCAATGGTAAGTCCTCATGCAGGCCTCTTCTACCCATGACTGGATAGAGCTGAGAAAAAACTCGGAATGATAAGGCAGACCAACTACCTCATCATATTGATCTGAAAGGCTCTTCTGATAGTTTATTTCTGTGAAAGTATAAGCCCCAGGCTGCTCCAAATCATAAGGAACCTCTGAATGTGCTGATGAAGGTTGAAACTGACATTCCACTGA
This sequence comes from Larix kaempferi, assembly GCA_027924585.1. NCBI lineage: Eukaryota > Viridiplantae > Streptophyta > Pinopsida > Pinales > Pinaceae > Larix > Larix kaempferi. The sequence goes on from BSBM01001073.1 coordinate 9,803,698, forward strand.
TTCCATCCTATCCAACTCTTCGTTATACTGCTGATCCAAGTCTTCATTACTAATACTTATGCATGGCTCTGATTGATCATGAGAAATATCCACAGGCTCCTCTTCCATATCAAAATTTCCCAAGGTCTCAAAATCAACACTCCCCTCCCTTGATATATCAAAGATGGGTTTATCTAAATCCATCCAACAATCATCATGCCCATCCTTGTAAATGAAGGGGGAGTCTTTGTCTATTGCATGACAACCCTGGCCATGCCCATCCTCATGTTCATAATACTTATCCTCAGAAGGCTTGGTTTGAAAGATATTACAAGGTATAAAGTTGTCTAAGACTTCACCACTATGCGGAGAAAAAGGAGGAGTGTCATCATAAATCATACAAAAATCATCACAAGTTTCTTTAAAGGCTTCTGTAATGGTTGCTTCCTTAGGTGAATTTGAAGTACAAACATCATCATCTTCACTAAAGTAATCCTGAAATCCCAAATCTTCAATGGCAATTTGAGGAAGCTCTTCTGAAACATCTTCAATTAAAGACCCTTCATGAATTTCTTTGTCAACTTCTATAATGGCTTCCTCTTTAGGCAAATCTGAAACACACATGTGATCATCATCGTAGATTTGAGAACACTCCATATTTTCAATGTTTTCAGCTATGGTGACAAGAGGATGGTTTTCAACAAAATCTTCAGTTAAGGGTGCTTCATGGAACTAGGGTTATAATACCCTTCTGAATAAGATGGAAGCTGCATGCAGAAGGTATGATGGCTCCACTGCCCAAAACGTGAAGATCCTCCTTGGGAAAGACACCCAAGCATATAAACACGTCCTCCAATAGTGATGAGTGCTGATAACTCCTTCAACTGTCCAGTTGAGAAGCCCTTTTTCCAAGGGAAGGGTAATAGGGGTGCTTTGAGAAGAATGAAGGCTGCATGCAGAAGTTCTATCCCCTGCAGACTGGAATGCGAATGGGTATGTCTCTGAGCAATACGTCCAAGCAAGGATAGCGAATCCCCTCCAATCCAATAAATAATCAATCTCCTGCAATAACTGATGAATAGAACCTGATGATGAAGCAATGTTGATTCTGGATGATCCAACCTGATGATGAACTAGGGAAGATAGATTTCGCTGCCGAAATACACCAGTTAGTTGAGCATGCACTCAACCCCAACTTAGCTCGCTGAGCTCTCCAATTCGAATCCTCAAATCAATAATCATATAAGTGTATTTCTCCATTTGCTTTACCTTTCTTTTATAACTCTCAACTGCAAATAACCTAACTTTTGACATAATTAGGTCACTTTACCTTCTAATTCGCAGTTGACTTGCATGCAGGTGCCTGGAGACTTAATCAGGTGCATGCATCATGAAATAATGCTCAGATGTCATGCATGCAGGTGGTCTTTGGCTCTGGTGGCCCTTGTCTACCTATTGACGATATAATATCAATGCCCTAGATCTTCTTATATGGCATCAATCCTCAGCTGATTCCTTGACTGTCAGTGCCCGCTCGAACCTATTGGAATCATATAGGTTAGTGGGATGGTCCTCAATGCTTAAGCAGAAGAGGACATTACAAGAGTGTAGGGACTATGCCTCTTTAAAAGTGATTGAAGATGAGGAGGATGCAACCGAGCTCAACCCGTTCTCTTATCTAGGTAACCTGCACAACTAAACAACCTTCCACAACACAAGATTAAATCTGGTACTCCTTATAGTCAGAGATTAAAAGAGCATGACATACAACGGAATATAGCATGCAACTCCTAGATCTCTAAAAGCAAAGATGTAAACAAATATACTGATACCTCAAATACTTGCTCGATGTGTTGGTAGAAACCTTCTAAGCTAGATCAATTACTAGTTCATATGCAAGGAAGAAATAATTGAAACAATATTACCTCATAACAAGACAATTATCATCCACACACATTGATGCCATTCACCACAAGTTTGCCTCCAAAGCCTTCTTTATTCCAAAAGATAATATGAATTACAATAGAGCTTAGGCAACCTTTCGGTCCTCTGACCATGAGAAAGAATGGACCTTGAGTCCGCTTAAATAGCCAAATGGATCCATGAGGGATGCATTTCTCAAGAAGTTAACTGGGGCGAACTTGAGTTTGAGAGGGAGTGAACTGGGGTGGGTTTGAGTGCTCCAAGGAAGCTTGGTGCTGATTTGCACCAAATCCCAAACTGATATTTTTTCTTTTTTGTTGCACTGTAGATGGCTAGTAGGCTTATGTCTCAATAGAATATGAAAGTAACCCCTGATCTCTGCATGCATGCATTTGCATGCAGATTTGTAACCCAGATAATACTGAAATGCTAGAAAGTAGGAGGAATTAATGCATGTACATACCAGTATGTAGATCTGCTGATGTCGATGAGGATGATCCCCGCATGCAGGAATTATGCTGGATGAATAGGGTGATAAGCTAAATCGTCCTCCAAGAGATAAGTGCACCCTCCTCCAAGCTATGATTGCTCCTTAATAAATAATACTTGACTAATGAAAGCCCAGATGGTGTGGACTAGGGTTATAATGCCCTTCTGAATAAGATGGACGCTGCATGCAGAAGGTATGATGGCTCCATTGCCCAAAACGTGAAGATCCTCCTTGGGAAAGATGCCCAAGCATATAAACCCGTCCTCCAATAGTGATGAGTGCTGATAACTCCTTCAACTGTCCAGCCGAGAAGCCCTTTTTCTAGGGGAAGGGTAATAGGGGTGCTCTGAGAAGAATGAACGCTGCATGCAGAAGTTCTATCCCCGGTAGACTGGAATGCGAATGGGTATGTCTCTGAGCAATATGTCCAAGCAAGGATAGCAAATCCCCTCCAATCCAATAAATAATCAATCTCCTACAATAACTGATGAATAGAACCTAATGATGAAGCAATGCTGATTCTGGATGATCCAACCTGATGATGAACTAGGGAAGATAGATTTCGCTTCCGAAATACACCAGTTAGCTGAGCATGCACTCAACCCCAACTTAGCTTGCTGAGCTCTCCAATTCGAATCCTCAAATCAATAATCATATAAGTGTATTTCTCCATTTGTTTTACCTTTCTTTTATAACTTTCAACTGCAAATAACCTAACTTTTGACATAATTAGGTCACTTTACCTTCTAATTCGCAGTTGACTTGCATGCAGGTGCCTGGAGACTCAATCAGGTGCATGCATCATGAAATAATACTTAGATGTCATGCATGCAGGTGACCTTTGGCTCTGGTGGCCCCTTTCTACCTACTGATGATATAATATCAATGCCCTAGATCTTCTTATATGGCATCAATCCTCAACTGATTCCCTGACTGTCAGTGCCCGCTCGAACCTATTGGAATCATATAGGTTAGCGGGATGGTCCTCAATGCTTAAGCAGAAGAGGACATTACAAGAGTGTAGGGACTATGCCTCTTTGGAAGTGCTTGAAGATGAGGAGGATGCAACCGAGCTCAACCCCTTCTCCTGTTTAGGTAACTTGCACAACTAAACAACCTTCCACAACACAAGATTAAATCTGGTACTCCTTATAGTCAGAGATTAAAAGAGCATGACATACAACGGAATATAGCATGCTACTCCTAGATCACTAAAAGCAAAGATGTAAACAAATATACTGATACCTCAAATACTTGCTCGATGTGTTAGTAACAACCTTCTAAGCTAGATCAATTACTAGTTCATGTGCAAGGAAGAAATAACTGAAACAATATTACCTCATAACAAGACAATTATCATCCGCACACATTGATGCCAGTCACCGCAGGATTGCCTCCAAAGTCTTCTTTATTCCAAAAGATAATATGAATTACAATAGAGCTTAGGCAACGTTTCGGTCCTTTGACCATGAGAAAGAATGGACCTTGAGCCTGCTTAAATTGCCAAATGGAGCCATGAGGGGTGCATTTCTCGAGAAGTTAACTGGGGCGAATTTGAGTTTGAGAGGGAGTGAACTGGGGGTGGGTTTGAGTGCTTCAAGGAAGCTTGATGCTGATTTGCACCACCTAACCCCAAGAGGTGTGCCTTCCTTCCAAATGTTGACACTTCAACTCTCAAAGTGCGCCCCTCTCTCATGGATGCATCCCTGTCATGTAGTTAACTCACCCATCTTGGATATGATGCCAATCACCAAGATTCATCCTCAAACCAGCTTAGATTTGATTGCCAATGGAAATTGCCACCACTCTGGTTGACTGAAACACGTTTGGGACAAGTTACCATAAATCATGGGTGCTGATTTTTCCCATTTATTTAATATTTTTATGCATTTTTCATGAGAATCAATTTTGGTGATAAAGAATCACTAATTTTCTCTCAAAAGTGGGTTTAGGGGTTAAGTGGGTGCTCTTGGTTAGAAAACGGGCCCCCCCATGGTCAATTCCACCTCCTAACACCGCTTTTATGCCTTTTTGATTTTTTACATTAAAAACATTAAAAAATTATCTGCTTTTACGTGAATTTTTTTATTAGTTGAAACTAAAATAAACCTACAGGGAACCTAGTGCATGTTCATAAGGCTCAAAATTGATGACTAGCATGGTAATATACATTGACACCTAGACTTTAATAACCTTCGAAGGCCTAAGCACCAAGATGACTACTCCAACTTTGGAGTATTGAGTGAAAAGCTCGGAAATTATAAGTCGTTGAAAAGCAACAAATAATTACCAAGGAAAAAACACTCTGGAGTAGCAGATTGATGTCTAAGTCCTAGGAAGGACACGTCTTTTAGATAAGTCGTCATGTTGCATCAACTTCTTACAATTCCTTGTGGGGTATGAACATACGAAAAAAGTGAAATAAGGGCCAAAATTGCCAGTGTGGACATCTGAACAGTGATTATGAACAAGAGTCTTGTTCACACTTTGGCGGCTCACTGAAAATTCCAACTAAGTTCAACATAGATGGTGACAAATCTCACCATGAGATTAGGGTTTTGGTAGATTAGGTCTTCAACTCAAGTATAAAGATAGGTCAAGGTGGAGGGTGAAGACACATCCAATTTTTAGTAAAAGACAATTTGGTCAGAGGGTGAAGAAACTCATCTCGGGAGCAGAATTAAAGCACCGGAGAGGAGCTCGGTTTAGCAACTAAGCAGATTTTAGTGAGTAGGCAACACCAACAACTATCCATACAGTCATATGGATCTATACGAACAGGTTTGTATAGGCGTGTAGAAAGTCCATACTGCAAGTAGCAAGCATCATGCTGATTTCTTCGTTTCAGTCAAGCAACTTTCCTTAGTAAGTGCACAGATTTTGTTTTATTTGAGTGTATTGTACAACTGTTAGTTTTGGTAGATGTGGAGATTTCATTGTAAGCTTTGATGTATTAATGAAAAACTGATTTGAAGGAGTAAATTGTCTGTGTACTCTATTTATGCTTTTATTGTTCATTTTCTGACTATATGGTGAATATTGCTATGTGAAGAATTTAATTTTTGCAAATTAAATAACTATTTATTTATTTGAGAATAAAGGACAACATTCACCTTAGATCATTAAGATATGATTACTAAGGCAAAGACAAAGAAGAGCAAGGTGAGATGAAGAGGCTGGTTTAACAAGACAGTTGTAGCATAGACAATAAAGGAAAAGGTGATGAGGGGATAGAGAGAAACCTATCAAGAGACTAGTGTCAATTCAAGAAGGGAAAATAGAGTCAAAGAAGTACAATCTAAGAGGGCCTTGTTTCATATGTCACTAAGGGGGAAAGGCCGCATCATTAATCAATCCCTACTTAGTGACGTGCAAAAATATACTAGGTTTTACAAGGGAAGGGATTGTATAAAGTATCCACTTCCTTTCTATATTTGGGGTGCACCATACACATAAAAGATCAATGTTACACCATTCGAATTAAGAATGGATGCAAAAATCAATACCCATATGTGAACATATACAAAAGAAAAGAGGATAGAGATTAACATAAACCCTTCTCCTTCCAATGTGGTATTTGAAGATTTTCTGCCCTTTAACTGTCTGCTGGTTTATGTCAGGATTTGGTGGTTTTCACCTACAGCCGGTTTTGCATAGGCTGTAGGTTACTTATTAAAAAAAAGCTTTGACAGTAAACACACAATTAAATGCTACTTACAGGCTGCAAACAAATTACAATCACACATGAAAATTGACTCAGTGATTTTTGGCCAAATCGAGCACTGGAAAAACCCCCACGGGGAAAACCAGTTGAGAGAGAGAGATATTTATTATTTCTTCAGCAGCAAAAGATAGAACAGAATTACAGTGAAAATATAACTTATCTTCACCCAGAAAAATTGCACCCTCAGACTGCCTCGAACTCTGTGCAGAACAGTCTCGAAATATGTGCAAATTACAGTCTGTTATTAATGCTGTAATCTCCTTGCAGACAGTGTAGAATCCACCTAGATTTCAGTGCTCTGCTGTACCTAGAATTCTGTGCCAAATACACCCTCAAAATCGTGACAGAAAGGGACTGCAGTACGGACACTGTACCAGTCACTGCTATAGAGCCGTGCAGACTGGTATCTTCAACAGCATGACAGAAGACCAGCAGACTAGTTTCTGGGTTTTATCACAATGTCTGAGTCTCAACACTATGAAGCCACCAAAAAAACTAAGCCCATAAAGTACCTTGAACTGCGTGCTATTGAATGGTACTGCTGTACGTTATCTCCACGGTTTTGTGCTTGAGATGACAGGTGATCTCACTGCTCACGTTGCTGATAATAAATGCCTGGAATGATAGCCTCGATGTCTGAGCCAAAACTGGAAACCCAAGCCTGGAAACTTGTGCCAAGGAAAAATGACAGTCGCTGGTGTCCTTTCAGCTCTCTCTCGACCTCTCTCTCATTCACCTTCATTCACTCAATAATGAATTAGGTTTGGAGCCTCCCTCCTTTTTGTCCAATCCCTAAATGGAATCTTAATCCAATGGTGGAGATGAAATCAAATCGATGGCTAAGATTAGATGTGAGCAAAAGTCACATTAATTAAATCACTTAAATTAATTTATTGCTCACCCACTTTAACTTTAGACAAAAAGTGACTTTAAAAACATAAAGTCTCATTAATGTGTAATTAATGTGAGGGTCCCATTTCCCCCTCTTTAGTGACTTAGGCTAGGAGTCACTAGGGGAACACATATCAAGGTACAAAAACTAACTGTATTAATTGTTCTATGGTCTCCAACCCAAAATATAGAAATTTCATTGTAAAAGAGCAAGCAATACTTACAACCTTTGAAAGCTCCAAACAAGATTAAATGCCACACATCAACAAGAGTGTTACCTCAAATACATGTCAGAAAATCTCCAAGAATGATATATTGATTAGGCTTTGTTACTGCGCAAACTAGCAGTCCTTTTTTAGCAGAAGCCTTGTGCTAGTGATGGCAAGCATATGTGAGGAGCTAGACCTAATGTCACCATATCCTAACTCCTCAACTTCTTCGGGTAACTCCTAAACCCAAGGGAGAGTCCCTAATCAAGGAAGGACACCTGTAGACACCAACACACCTGCAAATACCTTTCTACGAGCCTTGTAGTTGAGATCAGTTCCTTATATGGATTCAACAATGGATAATAAAGACACATAAATGAGATAAAGTAGTTAATTCAATGTACTAATTAATATTAATCAATATCACAACTTTCGATGCAACTACACAACTAAGGGATGGCTTCACACTTCCCAAGGCACAATCTCATAAAGTGTGCTCTGAAGGGGAGATGATCAAGTGGCCTAGGGCGCACTTTTTGGTCCAATCAAAACTACAAAAACCTTGCAAAAACCCTAATTTTGGCAATTTCATGTTTCCCAATGCACCAAGGCAAATGGGAATGCCCTCGGAAATCTATGGACAAATCCACTAGGGCCATTTTGGTGGGTGGACTAGAATTACAAACTCACGACTATTTTTGGAGCAATGAATTTATTTAGATTTTTAGGGTTTTTCCAGCAATATTATATTTTTAGGGTTTTTCAATATATAAGGATGCATGTGAAATAAAAGGCGTGTAAATTAATAAAATAGATAGATTTGTTGAAAAGATAGGGCGTATGATTCTTGTCCCAATCCCCAATGCTTTGAGAGATCGATACAAACGTCCCTCTCTTAGAATTGCTTTCAATACTTGCAATCAGGGCATCAACTAGCAACCACAAGGGTTAGGTAGAAGAGCCTAATTAGGGCAAGTGAAGAAGTCCAAGGCCCAATTAATAATGGAGAGCTCCTTTGATAGGAAGGTCTCCTCATACAAAGTTGACAAAATGCTAGCAAGAAACCCTAACTTAGCCCAAAGCACTTCAAGGATGATGTTAAACTAGGGTTCAGGAGATAAACTTACCAACATTAACCAAGGAATGAGCAAGGAGATGCACCTTATGTCACACTCGAGCACGAGTTATCACAACTATTCTTAGCATCAACCAATAGCATGTGTAAAAGAAGCCTTGGAACTTCATCACATCAACCTTCAAGAAAGAAAGATCATCCACAGCCACAAAGTTGGGGACTTAACCACACAATGACATAAAATGACAATAAAAATGTGAAATTAGGCTACACCAAGTGCTAGGTTTGCCAAAAAGAGGATGCTATGATCCAACTAACCCCAACAGATATGTGCCCTCAACGTCCTCCTTCATTATCCTTGTAGGCTTCTTCAATAAGGAAGTACAAGTTGCGGGTACACAACTTAGAAGATAAGCTTTATAACAAAAAATAGGTCCAAGTGACCAAATAAGGTGTGCTGAACAAATGCTATCACCTTTTACATGGTAAATAAATGAGTGTGGTCATGGGTCCAAGTGATTAGCCCCCCTAGGGCACCAACACCTATAGAGAGAGCACCTCCTGGAGGTAGAAATCAAGCGGACCATCCATGACATGATTAGGGATATTTAGCCCCAAATCAACACTCTATGCTTCAACTTGGCCTTTACATTAAAATTTTTTGTCCCCTTCCCCTGGGGAACCTGTAGGGAACGCTGCATATACTCTTAGGCGTAGTAGGCTCCAAGAAGAGAAAACTCCAAAAATCCAACCACGTTTTACAATGAAGAGGCCTTCTCCTTATATAGCCTCAATCTATTTCTTCTTATAGGGTGGACTCTTATTGAATATATATTTTATAAGAGTCAATTTACGAGGAAGAAGGAGAACTTAAAGCTTAAATCAATTTTAACATAACACTATATGGGTGGGAAGAAGGAGAAGCTGAAACTTCAAATATTGGGGAGCTAAGACCTGAGTACTAGGTGCCGAAGGTAGAAAAGTGTGTCTGGTGTAAGACTAAAGAGATTTTACACTGCAAAGTTCGAATAGGAAAATCAATTTCTAAATTCTAAGTAATTTATATAAATTTCATTTTTACGAATGATGTACTCTAGTAATTTATCAACCATAAGTGTATGGCTTTATGGGGTTGATGACAGTCAAGTTATTGTAAAATTGTTCTTGTGCCCATTGCAGAAATTTGACATTCATCTTTGCCTATTAAACAAAAAAATCATTATATTCCAATATTTTTATTGCTTATCAATTTATGGTCACATAAATTAATAGTGCATCAGTTTTACTTTCACAGAAATTTATAGGTTATGATTTTTTAAATAAGAGATGAATGATTGTTTTCAATGGTTCAAATTAATAGAATAAAGAAATAAAAAATGCATTTTCAATATAAATACATATATAAAGTAAAATAAGCTACATTATAAAAGATAAACTACTATTAAATTTTTTACATAAATTCTACACTACGTATAACTAAATAAAAAAAGTGAAATAAAATTGTTGGTATTTACTTGCTCAAAAAATTGAGCTCATAAATGCTTCTTGATGATGTAATGCCCTACTTAATTCTAATCAGCACTATCTAAACTTACTAAAAATTATAAAAGAAAAACTATTAAAAATTTTACATAAATTTTATACTACGTATAACTAATAAAAAATGGTGAAATAAAATTGTTGGTACTTGCTTGTTCAAAAAATTGAGCTCATAAATGCTTCTAGATGTTGTAATGCCCAACTTAATTCTAATCAGCACTATCTAAACTTACTAAACATTATAAAAGAAAAACTACTATTAAAATTTTTACATAAATTTTATACTACATATAACTAAATAAAAAATAGTGAAATAAAATTGTTGGTACTGATAAATGCTTCTTGATGTTGTAATGGCCTACTTAATTCTAATCAGCACTATCTAAACGTATTAAACATTATAAAAGAAAAACTACTATTAAAAGTTTTACATAAATTTTCTACTACGTATAACTAAATAAAAAATAGTGAAATAAAATTGTTGGTACTTGCTTGTTCAAAAAATTGAGCTCATAAATGCTACTTGATGTTGTAATGCCCAACTTAATTCTAATCAGCACTATCTAAACTTACCAATGTTTGGAGTCTGGACTGTACTTACAATTACAATTCTTGACTAATCAACTCTAATATTAACACATTTGATCCAGAATTTGGAGTGCCTAAATTATGTACAGTTCTTTGAATTTGGATCCTATGAATTGGCTTTATGTTTCTTGAAGCAATTAAAATTGAAAATAAATAATTTTTAATTAATTGTAAAAATTAATCAAATCATTCATAAAAATGAAATTTATATAAATTACTTTGAAATTGATTTTCCTATTTGAACTTTGCAGTGTAAAATCTCTTTAGTCTTACACTAGATGCTTTTCTCCCTTCGGCACCTAGTACTCAGGTCTTAGCTCCCCAATATTTGAATTTTCAGCTTCTCCTTCTTCCTGCCCATATAGTGCTATGTTAATAAATTATTTTAAGCTTTAAGTTGACTTTATGTTCTGCTTCTTTCTCATAAATTGACTAGTATATAATATATATTAAATAAGAGCACCATATAAGAAGAAAGCCATAAAACAAGGAGAGGATAGGTTGAAGCTATAGCCTTCATAGATTACATCCATAAGGAGAAAATGATGGGTAGGTAGTTTTATAATCTGTAAAATTTACGGGCTGATAATTTTGCTCCATGTTAATTTTGACGTTCACCCCCTGCTCTCCCCCCCCACAACCAAATGTAAAAAAACATTTAAAAAAGGTGAAAACGTTCAAATTGAGTGTAAAATTTCAACATTGGTTGCGCCATCTATACTTAGCTAAACTCTCATGCCAACTCACTATTAAGTAATTAGCATTTCCTGCCTTGTTTGCAGTTTGGTCAAGGTCATTTTGGTGATGGAGCACACAATTTCAAGGGTGCACCTAGGTGTTCCATTTAAATTCATGAGGTACCATATGGTTTGTTCGCAAGATATTGGGTCCTTGCTTTATGTTCTTGTGTCGGACTTTTCTCTTTTTCTCCAATGGTCGGGTTTCTTATCTTGGGGAAATTCCATTACTTGTCATTGCTATGATTTGCCTATTTCATTTCTCTTGTTCCTCTTTCCTTAGTTTCCCTTTCTTTAACTAAGATTTTGTTTCCAAATATTTGGTTGCGTGCATGGTGCAGGGATTTCTATGTGAGTATTTACCAGTCCACGTGCTTTGGTCAAAGTTTTGTTATCAGATTTTGTGATTATGTCTTCCATTGCTGCTTTTTCTGTTGCAATTATTTGGTTGGACAAATTGTTCATTACATCGCTAAGTAACTCATACTAGGTTTTCTTTATCAGAGAAATGGGTCTTCAAGGGTTCCTTGTATTCTTCTTGTTCTAGAAATCTGGTAGGTCTTTCGCTTAACTTCCATCGGTAGACGGGATTTTTAGGCTTTAGAGGGTTTGGTATGGTGGCCCTCGTCTGTTTGCTAGCTGGTTTTATGACCTGGAATTTTTGTGGGCTTCCTTGTTTCTCAACTTTCTAGTGTCAGAGCTCCACCAGTTCTAAAAATATTTGAGTTCAAACTGTTACAATCGAGAATTTGATTTTCCTTGCCTCCAAGGCTTTTTATTTCTATCTAGAACAGTTTGCCTTCCACTGCGATTCATAAGTTCTCTGATTGCCTATAGGGTAATAACCTAGATGTTATCTTGGGTTGGTTTATCCAACCCTTGTCTGCTTCCCACTGATCTTTGTTTTCCTTTTAAAGGGTTAATCTTTTGGGGAGGATGGTGACCCATCCTATCCCTATTTGATCGCTGTCTCTTCACTGGCTGCATTGTCAACAATTTCTTGTAATCCTTTATGCCTAGTAGTTAGTGTACAGCTTGAGCTTATCACACTTCTTGATTGTGGTCCTGCCTTGGGTTCTTAGTATCTCCAAAGATTCACCCAACCGAGGAAGTCTTCGCCTTCAATAGTGACTAAATCTGCACTTCCATTACCCTACATAGTTTGTACTTTATAGGTTTGCAGCCATTTTTATGTCAATTTCTCTGATTTTTTTCCTTTATCCTTCCACCATAAAGGAGTACCAGGACTCCTTGTAGGTGTGATTTCTTCAATTTTCAACCATGTTTGACTCTTGTACACCTCTTGGCCATGACCATCGGATACTAGACCCATCTCCTTTCTTCATCCACTTTCTCTAGTTGCAATCTAGTGCCTTCAGAAAACCTTTTCTCTCACATCTCTGATTGATTGCAATGTAGAATGAGGGCAACCCAAAATTCTTTTTGCATGATTATTTCATGGCTATAGACTAGCTAGAAGGATTGTTTTAAGGTTGTTCTATAGGCCCTTATTGTCATGAAGTTTGTTTGCTGAGTTTGACCCGTTGTTATCACATACTTCAGTTAATACTTTGACAAGTGTGTTATTGGTGCTTTCCGCATGTCCATTCGCTGCTTAAAAGGTGTAGTTTTCATATGGATGACATTGAAATACCCCAAGACCTAGTCTATTGCCCTGAAATGTTTCGGCATTTCCCCTCTATTTTGGTATCTGAAATGGGGAATGACATTTCAGGGAGGCTCCAGAGGTGTTTTCAACAACTTGACTTCAAGTGTCCCTGGGTAATAGACTGACTTTTAGTTTTTAGTGGCATTGTCGAGAACCAAAGTTTAGACCAAGTTTGAGAAAGAAAATGAGTGAATTGAATATTCGTGCTTAAACTATAATTTATTTCAAATATGATTGTGTCATAGATTGACTGTTGGGTTTGGAAAATGCTGTCATTACATATTTCTATGGGAATACAGAGGGAGAGCTTAGCCCCTGACTTGAAGGGAAACTAATGATCAAATTTTTAGGAAATAGCAGATTCAATAGAAGTGCATAATTAGTTGAACGCATCCATAGGTTGGATTCAACGAAAATTAACATGAGGTAATGTTTGGAACTGGGACTATCCTCCTTGTCAAAAGTTGTGCTCATGCAATAATTGGAGCAATGCATACTATTCCAAACGTGTGCTCTATGTGCACCAATTAGGTGCTTTATTTTTGTCTCCTGTCCACTGGCAATGCAGCCACAAAACATATACCCAATATATTCCACTTCTGATTGTTAACGCACATTCTAAAGCTGGGAAAAGCTAGTCTAGACATGTCATTAATAAATTTTTAATCATTATCTTTGAACTGCTGGATAAAACGATTACTGTTGCCACACTGCTGGGTGTACCTGTGTGCTTAAAATCTGGCATGTAGTCGGCAGAAGCACACCTGGCCCAGGATTTTTAAGCCTCTCAGCAATATTCCCAAGTAGTTAAGAGAATTCAGTTTGAGAAACAAATTTTGTGAATTATAAACACCTGGGTTTGAACTTTGAAGATATATTTTACTTCGAAGTGTATATACAAATTTGGGTGATAAACTGACTTTTTTGGGGGGGATGACAAAAAGTTGTCAGGTCTTAGTTTTGTCGTGAAGTTCTTAAATAAGTTTGGAAAACCAATTGATTGAATTGAACAATGGTGGTTTAAAACTTTAAACTCTTCTTTACTTCAAATATGCATAAGTCTGACTGTTGAGTAAGATACAGGCAGGATATAGTGTCATTGTGGAGAATATATTGACTATTTATCTAATTTCACTGTTCTTTTGCAGGAAGCACTAGGAGCTCTTATGGAACAAGCCGTCTTACAATTGCAGATTATTGATAAAAAGTCTAAAAAGCCAATTGTTCCTTCTGGTTTCAAGAATGATGCAAGAGAAGCTGCATATTGTTTATTGAATGCTGTCACAAAACTGATGCCTCCATCAGCCTACTCTAAAGGCATCACATCCCTGTTAAAGCACTCAGATGCAAATGTCTGCGAAAAGGTATTGTGTGTGATGTTCCCTGCAATTTTTAGTGTTTGATTGGATGTAAGTCTCATGGTCATTGTTTTGTAATTATGTTTCATCTGAGCTTAATTAAGTCATATTTTTGTGTCTTCTTGGAAGCCAGGCACTTCAATTGCTTTGTGAAAACTTGAAAGATAAGGCTGGTCTTGTACAACAATCGAGAACGAAGAGGAAAATGGTTACCTTGCCAAATGCCCAGTGGCATTCTTTAGGTGAAGAAAGTGATGAAGCATTCAAAGAAATGATTGTGGAGATTGTTGAGTTGCTTAAGAGATCCCCAGAAGATTCATCTCTGACAGCAAAAATTGCAGCAGTTGCTACATTAGATGTCCTGGCAAAGAAATTTGTAGGCAACTTTCCCAGTACCTTTAGTGCCTGTCTTAGTCCTGTTGTTGCAAATCTCACAGCAGATGATGTGGCTCTTTCGTCAGGTTGCTTGCATTGCATAGCTTCTCTTGTTTCTGAACTTGGGCCACAAGCGTTGGCTCAGCTTCCTCACATTATTAAATATATCCTTCAGAAGGCATGGCAAGTATGCTCATCTTCTTATAGAGAAGCAACAGTGTCCAAGATGACAGACATTGAAGGGAGCACAGCTGCTAGGGGAGCCTTTTTGATCTCTGTTCTGAGTGTTTTAGAAGCAGTTGTGCAGAAGCTGGGCGGGTTTTTGAATCCATACTTGGAAGAAATTGTTGGTCTTTTAGTGTTGCATTCACAATTTACTACTGACTCAGGTTCCACTGTGTGCACAAAAGCTGCTTCAATCCGCATTCTCATTTCGGAAAAGATCTCGGTAAGTGATGTGTTTGGAGTTAAAGTGGAAGTAATAGGTTTCAACTTTCAACTGCGTGGGAATTTTAAGCTAGGCTTCGATGCAAATTTGTTGGCATGGAGTACATTCTTGTGTTGGGGCTAAAAGCCATTCTTTGTGCAGGTACGGCTTTTGCTTGATCCAATTGTTAGAGTTTATGGAAAGGCAGTAGAGAATGGAGAAGCTTCTGTCTCAGCCATTTTTGAAATGCTAGCAGTTGTTTCTGCCAAATTGGACAGGACATCTGTTGTAACTTATCATGCAAAAATATTCGAGACATGTTTGATAGCTTTGGACCTTCGTCGGCAACATCCAGAATCAATCAAGGACATGGGTAAAGTCGAGACAAGTGTAATTAATGCGCTTGTGGCCCTAATAATGAAATTAAGTGAGGCTACATTTAAGCCTCTCTTTGTTCGGAGTTTAGACTGGGCAGAGTCTGAAGTGGAGAGTGATGGATCATCATCGGGCCGTAATATTCAACGCAACATTTCCTTCTATAATTTCATTGACAATTTGACTGGGAAGCTCAGGTGCCTCAAATATTTATTTATCATATTATATTGTCTTCTTTGGATTTGATGTTTGGTTTAGTTGCTGAGATGTGTGCATTGTCCTCCTTGCTTTGTTAAAATGCTTTTTGCCTTGAGGAATGAAATACTACATGACAGTGGAATGTACTGACACTTACCAAGTTAGTTCAGGAGTCTGTTGTTTCCCTTTTTGCAATATTGTTAAGGATAACAACTCTTTTGTGTGTCTTCTTTTTATATCTGTGTGCATGTTCATGTGCATATGTGCGCATGCACATGCACATGCACGTGCAACCAACAAATATCAGTTACTGTTACTGCTTCTCTCTTTGTCTATGGAAGGCATCCATGCAACATGTTATATTCCGTTTTTGTCTGCAGTTCCATCTTGCTTGTCATGTATGCTTTCTTTGCCTTCTGGTATGAAAAATAGTGTTGGTATCTGTATTTTGGTCAGCTGTTATAAGTTGAAGAATTGACAGTGATGTAACAACACTACATACATCTTGATCTACTTTTATCAATGAAAAAACTGCAAACTTATTCTGCATTTTCATAAGTGTATCAGGTGTTGTAAAATGCTTAGGTTCTAATTCTAATGTCTTTAATCTCTTTATTTGTGCACAGGTCTGTATTTGTTCCTTACTTTCAGTACTTGATGGACGGGTGTGTACACCACCTAACTGGTGGTCAAGATCAAGAAGGCAATGTGCGTGCAAAACACAAAAGAAAGAAGAGTAAATTAACAGAAAAGGTTGTGGGCATTGAAACAAAACAAGCACTGACAGAGTCTGAGTGGAATCTTCGGATGTTGGTGATTTCATCCTTGCACAAGTGTTTTCTGTATGATAGTGTTGGATTCCTTGATGCCTCTAAGTTTCAGGTAAGCTACCACACTTGTTCTAATCTTATCCTAGAATGCACTGTACATATGTTCTTGCTAGGAAGAACATACCGATATCTAATGAATAAGATGCCATTTTAAAAGTTGTGGAATACTTGGTCCTTGCAACTGGCGTTACTATAAATTTCGAATTCCAGGTGCAGCTTTTGTTGTGGTTATGGTTGATTTTTTACATGTTAAATTTGTTCACAATTCAATTCCTTCCTGTTCTTCGCCCTATTCTATGTTTTCTGATCAGTGGTCTGTCTCGAACTACATAAATTTCAATATTTTGAAGACTTCATGGCATCTCATGCAGATCCTCCTCAAGCCAATTGTTTCACAGCTCGTTGTAGACCCACCTAAGACAGTGGACCAATTGGAAGATGTCCCAAGCATCCAGCAAGTTGATGATATTTTAGTTTCGTGCCTTGGTCAAATGGCCTTGACAGCAGGAACTGACCTTCTCTGGAAGCCACTTAATCACGAGGTACTGACGAAATAATCTTTGTTTTGACAACAAATAGAATTTTTGTGCAATTTTTGGTTTTTTTTGCATGCATGTCCATTGTCTTCCATTCCCAGTTTAAAATCTCCTTGAATTTGTTTACCAGGTCCTTATGCAAACACGTAGTGAAAAGGTTCGTGCACGGATTCTTGGTTTGAGGGTTGTGAAATACTTACTGGAGCACCTCAAGGAAGAATATCTTGTACTCCTTCCTGAGACCATTCCTTTCCTTGGGGAACTTCTTGAAGATTCAGAACTGGATGTAGTTGCTCAGGCCCAGGAAATTCTGAAATCCATGGAAGATCTAAGTGGTGAAAGTCTTTCACAATATCTTTGATCCCCATTTTTCAAAAGAAACCCAAACCTAAATGATTTGATCTAGTTCAGGATATGTTCTACACGGCTGGCTCTCTCGATTATGTTCTATGTTATTCAGTGTTCTCTGAAATATTGTGTCCATTTATTATGATATTTAGAGAGCATTTTTTACTGAAGGAGGCCCGGTTATTATTTTATTTGTAAAATGATTTCGTTTCCAATTTTAGATGGTATATTCCAGTCAATATGATTGCAAATGATATGCACGTCAAAATTTAATTGTTAAGACAAGTGAAAAAATGTAAAAGTGGTGATTCGAACCAAACCAGTGCCAAATAAGTTTTAGTCACTTTTGGTAATCACAACATCTACTACATAAATCAGAAAGCAAGAATTTGGGTTCCTGATGCTCAATCAGCAATTGTCATGAAGGAAGCATGCACGCCAGCATGAAAACGTAGTTAAGTACATACATGTGTAACATTATCTTACTGGAAAGTGCTAATCTCTCTCTATTTGTTTCCATAAAAATACTTTGTATTTGGTATTCAAAAATAAATCAAAATACACATTCTCTACCCTTTACGACCCTCTCTTAGCCTGAAAGGTGTATCTATACAATAGATGTAATCACTTATATAGCATTTCAATGCATTTGAAAATTGATTTTGTACATTAAAGAGAGAGATCATTCTAATTGTACCCTCTCTACCCTTTACGACCCTCTCTTAGCCTGAAAGGTGTATATATACAATAGATGTAATCACTTATATAGCATTTCAATGCATTTGAAAATTGATTTTGTAGATGTAATCACTTATATAGCATTTCAATGCATTTGAAAATTGATTTTGTACATTAAAGAGAGATCATTCTTATTTTGAAGGGGAGATTGTTTGAATTTTCTTTTTCATATTTTTGTTGTTTGAATTTTCTTTTTCATATTTTTGCTAGTTTGATGTATAGGGAGTGTAAAGGTTGTTGTGTCGAAGAGGTGCATTCTATAGGTCAGTAGGGAGATGTGTAACTCTTTCTGTGCTCATCCTGGAGCTGACATGTGTCATTTTTAAACAATAATAAAATATTGTAAAAAATAACATGTCAGCTCAAATTAGAATTTAAACATTTACAAAGGCATATATAAATTTACACAAATGAGATAAATTAAAAAGCTTCCTCAACATTTTGCACTCTAAAAACTGGTTTGTACCACGAAAGATTTGATCCCACCCGGCATTCGATAGATCCCTTTTTAAGATGGATCTATACTGATATGGTTCAGTTGACATTTTTAGAACATGATTTTGAAGAAAATTGCTATTAAAATTGAAGCTTGGAGGACTTTTGATGAAATGATTAAAGTTCATTTATTGAATATCCAATATAAGAAAGGTAATGAGTTAAAATCTATAAAATAAAAATATATAATAATTGAGTAATGAATGATTTACATTGCTATGTAATGGTGTACTTGCAACATTGATTGGTCATCAGGATTGGTTGATACGCCATGTTTCTTAGTTAGGTCATACTTCTTAATTAAGATGTCTCTTTATTTATTATTTATTATTATATTATTTATTGAGTTTTACATATTTATTTAACTATGTTTATTACATTGCTTATCCCTTTACGATGCTTTATCACAAGCATTAAAAAAGTTGTCTTTGTTTTGGCTTGTAATGCCTGCTTGGTTAGGTCATACCTCTTAATTAACCTCTTAATTAAGATGTCTTTTCATTTTTATTTATTGAGTTTTATATATTTATTTAACTATGTATATTATATTGCTTACCCCTTTAAAATGCTTTATCTTAAGCATAAAAAAATTATATCTTTGTTTTGGATTGTTATGTCTTCTCATGATTTTTCATTCTTGAGTTGGTGATGGATGAGGACATGAGGTAGTGTGATCTTCTAAGTGTTGAGCAGAATTCGAATGGGGAAAGGGTTAGATCGACTTAATTCAATTTCTTTTAGCACTCTGTGGCGACTTGTGTGAGCACTATATTTTTGGTAAACATAAGAGAGTTTGGTTTATTTCAAGCTCTGCTAAAAGTTGTAGATTGTTGCAGCTTATTCATTACCATATATTTGGACCAGGTCCCACTATGTCTATAAAGGATGATAGCTATTTTATGACTTTTATAGATGATTATTCAAGAAGAGTGTGGATGTATTTTTTGAAAAATAAGTCAGAAGCCTTTGATAAATTTAAAGAATTCAAGGCACGAGAAGATACACAAGTTTAGACAAATCTATTTTATGTCTTAGATATGATAACGGAGGAGAATATTGCTCCAAGGAATTTGATAAATTTTGTACGTAGGAATGAATTAATCATCAGGAGACTATTGCATATATGCTATTGTTCAACTTAGATGCAATGAGCATGTTTTTTGCACGTTCTATGATTGTGCAATTCATCTGCTCAGCCACAACAAAATGGTGTTGCTGAGCGGATGAATTGCACCATCATGGAACGTGCAATAATGGAGGAGAATATTGCTCCAAGGAATTTGATAAATTTTGTACGTAGGAATGAATTAATCAGTAGAAGACTAATGCATATATGCCATTGTCCAACTTAGATGCAACGAGCATGTTTTTTGCACGTTCCATGATTGTGCAATTCATCCGCTCAGCCACAACAAAATGGTGTTGTTGAGCGGATGAATTTCACCATCATGGAACGTGCAAAAAACTTGCTTAGTGCATCTAAGTTGGACAATGGATTCTGAGTAGAGGCTGTTAGAAAAACTGTGTATCTAATTAACAGATATTTTACGACTCCATTGGATTGAAAGGCCCCCCTACTCTTTGGGGGTTCGCCTGATTAATAGATTGCCTTCGAGGGTGCAGGGGCGGTGGCCTACTCTTTGGGGGTTCAAAGGCAGAGCTTCCGACGTAAAAGTATCTAGACCCTTCTAGTATATTTTGTTTCTTTCTAGAACCCACATATGAATTGTGTAAAAGGGGAGTGACACCCTGGCATTGGA
Organism: Larix kaempferi; assembly: GCA_027924585.1. NCBI lineage: Eukaryota > Viridiplantae > Streptophyta > Pinopsida > Pinales > Pinaceae > Larix > Larix kaempferi. Next base: position 9,823,962 of record BSBM01001073.1, read on the forward strand.
ATACAAGAGAGACGGAAGAAAACATTGTAAGTTTTTTGCCAATTAATAATAAAAGATTGAAGTTTCCATTGCCCTGTGGTTTTACCTACATATAACAAGGTTTCTACATAAATCTTGTGTTCTATTATTATATTTGTTTGCTTCTGATTTCATATTTTTCTGACATTGGGAGTGTCAGAATGCGGTGGAAGCACTTACAAACTAGAGTGAAAACACTATGAATGCAATTATAAGAGCCATGCCACTTATTGTAGCATGGGGAATATGGATGTCTAGAAATTTAGGTCTCTTGGAAGGTAGTTTTCCTCCTCACAGCAGTGCATCTCAATGTTTGACTATAGTTTCTCACTTTAAATGAGACTACCACTGATAGTGGTGCATTGAGAGCCTATTGACAAAGAAGGAGCATGTGCATATTTCAATGTTATTTAGCAGGGTAACCCTCTAATAAGAGGGCAGGGGTCTTATATCTATGTGATAATCATTGGTGCAAGTTTAAAGCAGGGTTGCCATAAACAACAAAGATAAATTATTGCTCTTGAAGTTGGTCTTGAGGATTGCAGTCAGCAAAGGAGTCAAAACATTCTAGTTATGAGGGACACACTACTTGTCATAGAATAGATGGAAGACTTGAAAGTTTTTTAAAACATCTATCTTTAGGGTTATCTTAGAGGATGTCATGATCATAAAAAATCCTTTGCTAATGTCTCTTTTATGCACACATACCAAGAAATAAATGGAATCATGAATGGCCTCTCAAAAAAAGTTTTGAACATAGCTCCTAGAAGTTGGCATTTATGAGAAAGTTTAAATGTCACTCTTAATGAACTTGACACATGACTTTTCATGTAAATCTGGGAATGTTCTGTTGGTTATATTCTACTCCTTTCTTGTTAGTATCTTTTTGGACAAAACATGTGGAAACTTGTTGATGTGGGAAAGCCCATAAGAAGTTTCTGCTATTGATAGTTTACTTTGTTAGATCTTTCTTTTTAATTTTTTGTATATTTATGTTGGATAAAACAAAATGACTTCTATGGAAGTCATATAGTGCAAGGATGGATAAAACATTTTTGAGTATCTTTACGATTGTGTTATTTCTAGAAGATGATTAGATATCTGAATGTCAATGTATTTTTCACAACCATGTGATTCATTGAAAAAATGATTTTATTGAAATGGATAAAATTGTAAAAAAATACTTCTAAAAATATAAATCCTCTCTACTTGTATTTTTATTTTTTCCATTTTATAAAATTTTAAGGAAAATAAAATGTAAATATTTTTTTATAAAAATTATAAAAATTTAAAAACTATATATATTATATGTATATGCATTTATGAATAAAGTCTACAATTTTAAAATACATGGTGAAAGATGGAAATTAAAAGAATACATCCTCATCTTCACTCTCACCACCCACCCTTTTAATAAATAAAGATGTACACCTCACTCTAACACTTACTCTTACCCTTATTCCTAATGTTAAGATACACATTTATGTCGTTGTAAACTCCTTATATATGTATGTACCCCTTGATGAGAAGGTACGTTGTGGACATAAACTAAATTCTTTTACCTATAAACGAAATATGTAAGAGAAGGTACATTTTGGACATAAACTGAGTTTTCTTACCTAAAAACGAAAACGTATATTGGTATTACTGATGACCCAACACAATCCAACTTAACATATTCCTTACACTTCATTTTGGTCATATCATCTTGATGATAAGGACATATTTAAACTAGCACATCCTCAACTTATGGTCGTGAACATCGATAGGTTAGAAGTTAAGTGTCATGAACAAGTTATCTGTTACTTGTTATCCATGCGTAGTTGTAGCATGTTGTTTATGCCTTTGCTAGTTGTTATCATCCACATTCTTCTAGTTAAACGAATTGTCTACTTATCCATGCATCAACTACTAGTTATCCATGCATCAACTACCAGGTATCCATGCATTAGCTACCAATTATCTTTTATCTTTTATTTTTTTATAATTGTTTATTTTGAATGTGGAACGACATCCATAAAATTAATTTGGACAGTTCACTTGTCTCATCTCCCTGTAATATAGGAAAAACATACTTACAACTCTACCCCAAATTCTAAAATATAAACACCTATAAATATAATTATGTTAGAGTAGACATTTCTCAATGAGCCATAAATCCTACTAACCCTAAAATTTTGGATTTTAATTATAAATAAACCTTAAAATTATCAATTTTAATTATATATTTAAAATAATAATTTTAATAGTTATATTCCTTCACTTAATTTTTACTCGCGGTTCTCCTTTAACTTTTCCCTAATATCCACTCTATGGAAAGTCATGGTTACCACGAAGCTCATTTTTCATTGTATGAAAAAATATTCGAATAACCGATCTCGAATTTATTTAGAGAATCAACGGTGATCAAGGAGAAGGAAATTAATAATTCCATGGTTACCACAAAGCTCATTTTTCATTGTATGAAAAAATATTCGAATAACCGATCTTGAATTTATTTAGAGAATCAACAGTGATCAAGGAGAAGGAAATTAATAATTCTAATTGCAAAGAGAAAGAAATTAATAATTCCTATGTATGTATTTTTAGTAAATGAGATATTGTATTATTTATTATTGTGGTATAATGGATAATTAATTGCTTCGTCGTTTTGGTTCATTTGATTTTATAATTTTAATTGTGATAGATTAATTTTTATGTTTTAAATTTATTTAAATATTTAAGTTGGTTATTTGAGTAATAGAAATCATCATATAAATATTATTATATAGTATCAAACACTTTATTTTTATATAATTTTTTTAAATTTAATAAACAAAAATTCACATTTTAAATAATGAGTTTTAAAAAATGATATTCTCCAAAATAGGTTAGATTAATATCTCAAATTTGAATAATGTATTTTTAATATTAAGAGCCTACACAAGAACCATAACTATGGAAAATTTTTTGGATATGAATTGCGTTAAAGTTTAGAAACATCTTAACTTAATGGGCATTCCACTCATCATTAGGAAATTCAAAAGTTATGTAGATGTCCACTTAGAAGGTTAAGACCTTTTGAAAGTCCAACACATTTGACATTTAAAAGGTTTACTATAATTATGACTAGTAAAATAAAAATTTATGAAGTAAAAAACATGTAAGTTATAAATTCAAATGTGATAGAATATTTTGAAATTACTAGTATTACGAATAACCCACATTCCATCTAAATATTATAAAAATAATAAATTTTATTTTTAAAATGTTTATTATGGTAGAATAAATATTTTTTTTTAATAGAAAGAAAATCATATTTTTATTACTGAGAGTAAAATTACATTCTTTATATGTAGAAGCATGATTCTTTTTTCCCAGTTGTTCAAAATGTTTAGACTAACCATGAATATAGATTATTTATCCATATTGATCATACTCACTTGACTTTTACAAAGAAGTACATATTGGTAAAAATATCCAAAATGATTAACTTAATCATTGTTTCTAGGTTGCTCAACCTACAGATTGACCATACTTGGTATACAACATAATTTTACAAAAACCATAGGTAGCTAGAGAAGAAACAAAATTAAAACCACAATAGCTAGCAAAGCCATTAAGTCCACAAGTCATGTCAATGCACTTGTGTCTCTCCTTCACAATATTCCACCAAATGAGCTTCTCCTAGAGGCAATAAAAGGCCCGCCTTTGATAGAGCATCGTCTTGTTTTTCAATTCTCAGTAGACATGGTAGGCAGAGAAGGACTTGAAAACAAATGCTACCTCTTTTAATTGACTACCAAATCACTTAACACCAAGTTGTGAATATGTTTCTTACCATTCATCCAATTAATAGCTAGCAATAAGTCCCCAACAACTTTTAACGATTTCAACCCTAACTCATAGGCTTTCCTTATTAAAAGTTTCAAATCCCAAAGCTTGGTCAAATTATTAGTTCCCTGTCCACCATGGGCTTTCTAGGTAAAATAATGAACTTCTAAGATATATAACACCATCCCCAGACCACATAAATGATCTAGGCCTTGACATGCCCCATCAAAAAAACCCCAGCTAGAGCTCTTATTGATCAACAACTCCCTTACTTGTCATGGAAACTAAGGGTTAATATCTTCCTTGAGAAGATTATATAGAGCCACCACTTGAGTGAAAACCTAAAAAGTTAGAACATCTCTCCTGACAAAGATTTGATTATTGTGACTTAACCAAAACCCTTATAAAACTGAAAAGGGTAAGGCTTTAAATGGTTTTAAATGTTCCCCGTCGAACCAAACTTTGAGGAAAAAGTGCAATCTCTCTCTCGCTCCAACGATCTCAATTGGTCATCCACCTACCAATATCACCCCAAATTTGTTGTATAATGGGACATTAGACAAACAAATGTAGTGTTGTTTCCTCACCTTGTTTGCACCTCACCCTGTTTGTAGAGCACACAATATCTAGGACCCTATATATTTCTCTTCTAAAACACCTCTCAAGTCAATACCTTGTTTTTTAAGGCAAGCCACATGAAAATATTCATCTTCTTAGGTACCTTGATTTTCCAGATCCGCTTCCACCATCGGAGCAAAGGATTCTAAGCCTATGCCTCCAAGGATTGATATCCTACTTTAACCATGTAATCACCACCCACATTATTCTTCAACCATACAATGTTGTCTGGCTCTCTCCTAATCCTTACGTGGGTTCCTTTCAGCTCATTGATTACGACATCATTAGAGGAAATTTGAGGTCTAAAATGGGCCTCCTAAGGAAAATAATAGTTAAAATAATAAAATAATATTTAATAATTTTGGAGAAAGAGAAAAAAAACTACATTTTTTTCATCATCACATTTTTTCAGGTATTTGTTGTTTTTGGGGCATCGAGGTCTCTCAAAAGTATGCAGTGTGGGTACTTGTTGGATACAGAATTTAATTCTGCATCCAACGAGTTCTCAACTCGAAATTTGAGTGAAAACAAAGGGATATTTGTTGAAAATACGAACAAAAAAGTTTTTTTTATGACAAATATCTCAAGTCAACCATTATGGTTGACTCATTTTATTGAAATTCTATTGGTTCTTGAATTGCAACTAATCAAGAAATTATGGTTGGTTCGTTTTCTTATAAGGCCCATTTTAGACCTCAAATTTCCTCTAATGCCCATTCACTCTTTCATCATATTTCTAAGCCCAAATCACTATCTGATGATTTGTAAACTGTTGTGGATATTCCACTAGAACAATTTTCCACAACATATCTTAAAACTGAGTTATTTTTATTATCTTATTTCCACAGGATGCTGAGAAAAATAACGAGAGCAAAGAAATACACAATGCACACAATCAACAAAAGGTTTACCCTACGAAAATCCACTATGGGGAAAAACCCAGCCAGAATTGAGGACTATGCCTCTCTCTTTTATATAGAATGCAAATACAAAGGAAAAAAGGTACTATTTATGGAGTTACCTATGACTTTACGGCCATAATGGATACTATAGGATATCCTACTTCCTTTGTTCTACTCTAAAATCCACTCCCGTGTTGTTGCTCAACTATGGAACAATACAATAACATCATGAGAATGGAACCCCTTCTTCTCCCAACAACCCAATATTCAACAGTGTGATAGTTGTCTAGGGCTAATTTTAGGGTTTTTGCATGCCTCAATTCTCGATTAGGGTTAGGGTTTTGGACCTTCTAGAATGTTCTTGAAAGTCAACATGTGACTAGCTCCACATGCATGAGAAATGAGAGCTAATGTGGAATCCACTTGGTACCATGGTGGTCAACTGGATAGGTCAACTTGTGGGAGGCATAAATTCGCCATACAAACCTTGATTGAGGCGTAGAATAACATAGAGGGGCATGGCATAAGCAACGAAATTTTGACCCCATAAAAAATCATTTAACCCATCGAACATGCCATGATAGATGACAAATTATATCTTTCCACCCAGAAAGTACATTAATAGATGACAAATTATATATTGAACAAATATGGATCACACCTCCCCATTTTGAGAGGCTTTTGGTCCCCAAAATATTTTATTGAATGAGGTGAGGGAACTTTTCCTCTACCTTCTCCTTGGAGTACGATTTGCCTTACTTGGTAGTTGTCCTTTCAACCTCACCTACCATAGTTTATACTGTTTTCACTCTGTTGTTTTGGAATTCTTCTGCTAACTTTGCATGAGGCTCCAGTTCTAAGTCCTCTACAGAAGGTAAGACCTTCTTAGGTTCCTGGTCCAACATGGAAGGTTCATCTTATTTCTAGGCCTAAGCCCACATAGATGTATTGACGAGATCATTGCAATCCTTAAGTGTTCTGATACCCCGAATCTACAAAAACTTGATCTTGTGGAAAGAGCCAGGATAGCTCAGTTGGTAGAGTAGAGGACTGAAAATCCCCATGCCACCAGTTCAAATCTGGTTCCTGGAAAGATGTCAATATCCATGTATCCATATTGATCTATTCTAGCTAGATGGATATGGGTACATGGATATTGACAGATACGTATCTATATGTAAGTATGTTGATAATATAACTTGTTTTCCACATCCCATTATCACATCTACTCCCACTCTTACTTCCTCCCCATTCCAAACCTTCCATCCCAAGTACCAACCAACTACTGAGAAAGAAGTAACTAGAGCCTTCTAGTGTGCCTAGCCATTTTTCCAAATTTTCCCTCTACGATTCTAGGTTAGAACTAAGTCAAGTCTTAGATACTTTGATTTAAGAAAATGATTCCACGGTTTTTCTTGGTGATCAAATTCCATATCGATTTCCCTGCCAATGCCTTCCCAAAGTCATGGATATTTTCCAGGCCCCAACATTTCTCATTCTTAGGCCAAGCAAGTGACTTGCAACTTGTCTAGAGAATACCACCATTACTAGTCTTTCCATTCAATAGAAATTTAAAACAAATCTTTCTAATATTCTCTAGTACAACTTTTGGAATGTGAGCCAGAAATTGCTAGTATACTCGTATAGCTTCAAGAACTAGCTTCACCAACATTAGATGGCCCCTTCTTTTCCAAACATCGTAACAAAAATGCTTCTCCACCTTCACAATGAGCCAACGTCAGTTTTATTGGTTGTAGGAATTGGGTTTCAAGAATATAACCTTGATACTTAGATCCTTCTCCAAGATCCGTGTCCTGAAACTAAAAAATGTCTAAAATCTCATCTTTGAACTTGTCATCCACTACGTTGAAGCATAGAGCCAATTTCTTCTCATTTATCACCATCCCAATTTCTTTCTTATATAGGCTTAGAATCTCATTCAGAACCTGACCCTCAACCAAAGGTACACTTTTGAACAACAACACATTTTCAACAAATAACAAACTGTTCATGGAAAACTCTACCCCTACCTTGATTCCTTTGAGTTTAGTAGTTCGTATTGCTTCCACTATCACTTGAATGAGACACTTCTCCACTAGAAGAAATAAGTATGGGGACAATGGGCATCCTTGGCACGAACCTCTACTTGTTACAAATAATGGTGAGGCTATCCCATTCACTAGAACCATGGAGAATGCCGATTCAACACAAGCCAAGATATAGCTTACGATATTTAAGGAGAAACCAATGTGAATTAGGAGCATCCTCAAATACAACCAGATAACGTAATCATAGGCCTTTGAAATATCTAGCTTCACAATCATTGCACTTTGCTTCTTCGTTTTGATATTGTGTAGACTCTCCTGCACAACCCCAACCGCATCATGTATTTGTCTCCCTTTCGACAACCCAAATTTATTTAGAAAAATGACCAAGGATAACCACCTGCTCAATCTTATTGCTAGGATCTTTGCAATTATTTTATATACACATTTGAACAATAATATTGGCTTGTAGTCACCAAAAATACACTACCTTATCAAATTTTGGAATCAAATCTATGAAAGTAGAGTTGAAATTGAGGAGAACCTTTTTGGTCATTCTAACCTCCTCAAAAAATCTTAACAAGTCTTGTTCCATAATGTCATAAAAGGATACAAAAATTCTATCATCCACCCATCCAGCCTCAAAAATTTCCCTTTCTGCACAACTAATAAAACCCCCTCTAATTCTATCATCCTTTCACTATCTTTGCTATTTTGGTCCTTTTGGTTCTTTCTAGATATTGTCAAAGTGATGTACCCTTGCTTGTGCAATACACCTGAAACCCAAAGCTCAAGTACCTTCAACATTGATTAAATGCCAGATAGTATTCACATTTCTCCGTTGATTATAAAACTTGTGAAAAAAATTGTATTCTCGTATAATAAATCCAACTATAATTCCCTGCTTTTCATTCTCTTCTCTACCTCTATATCATGAAGTAACTTGAATTTTTTTGGTCTCTAATCCTATCATCTCTGCCAACTATTTCAGAAAGACCCCCCTCGGATTGTTATTGTATAAGGAACCAATTACATGCTTCCCTACTTTTAAAGCATGATCCAAAGACTTCCTTCTGTTGGCTAATCATTTCACCATCTCCATTTTAACCTGTAACAAGGATTCTACAAGTTTTCTACTCGCCGAGACCCCTAGCTCTAGATTGTAAGCTACCATCACTCTTTACAACTCTAAAAAATATTCGTCCTCAAGCCATATCGAGTTAAATTAAATGGGGTTGGAGGTTTATCCTCAAACTTTATGAATTCCAAATAAATCATATTATAATCAAAACCCCCTCTTGTTCCAACCTAGCTCTTGTATGTCCCCATCCCGCTTAAGTGTTGATATTCCACCAAGAATCAATCTAGGTGTTTTGAGAGCCCTACTACCCTAGATCTCTTGTTGTGTCAAGCATGTTTTAGTTTTTGTGGTTCCACATCCTCCAAATTTGCACTCCTAATCTAATGAAAGAAATACTCTGCCTAAATATCCCCATGAGCTCTTACTCCCCAAATTTCCCTACGAATCAATGTGAAGTTTATGTCCCCTCCTATCACCAATTTTTTTTCTTTTAAAAGAGCTAATGAGAACACACGATCCCAAAACGTCCTATTCTTGTCATAAGGCCCATAAATATTTAAAACAAATACTTGGGAATCCAAATCGTATGAACTGAACTCTGTGCATAGAATTGATTTCATAGAGAAAGAACTTATCAATATAAGGGTCGAACTCCATCCTATCAGTAAACCTCACTACTGCATTTGGACCCCATATTTGACACTTGTTTGATGGTTTTGGCGTCAGATAGATGTGCTTTTACACGTCGGTCAAGCGTCACTAGAATTTCATCTTTTATGCGATGTTACTTAGCGTCGCTTAAGTGAAATCTAAAACTATATTTTTAACTTCAATTGCTTTTAAAAACATGGATTAAACGTCCATTGAACGTCTGTAGAGCGACGTTACAGTATGTTGGTATCTTGTCGAAAAAGGGACATTCACATTAGTTAACGTGGAAGTAACGCCCAACAAACAAATGAAAAGGGAATTTTTGTAAGTAGATTTAATGTCGGTTTAGAGTCCGAAAAGAGAGGTTTTGTAAGTAGATTTAATGTTGGTTTAACATCCCAAAAGAGACATTTTCAAAGTACAGTTAACGTCAGTTTAATGTCCAAAAAGAGACGTTCGCAAAGTAGAGCGAACATTGATTGGACGTCCAAAAGGAGACATCTACAATTTCATTGAGAAAAAAAACATGGATGATTCGTTGAACTCATGTTGACTATTCTCTGGATAATTGGGATTAGAGTTATGCTACCAACATTCAACCCACACCACTTGGATGTCGGATGGATGTTGGTTGAATGCCCAATAAGCCATGTTTATAAATGGTTCTAACAAGAAAAAATGTGGAGGATCGGTTTTGGATTCTTATCCATGGATGTAACCTAAAACATGTAGTCTGTAGAAATGGGATTTTGGCAAATTCTATGGCCCATTCAATGAGACAGACCCTTCACGATTATTTTTGGTCAACTCAAGCCAATACTAGTGGAACCAATTCATCCAATTGAAGAGTCATTGGCCATACTTTGAGTTATCATGATGTGTTTTTTCATTCAAGCTCAATTTTGACTCCAAGAAGATCTATGAATAGATCCCTCCATCCTCAATTCCAACAAGCTCAAGATTGCTAATGTTATGCAACAATTTTTTCTTCAAGGACTATGAAGTCCACTTGCTCCAAACCTCCTCTTAGTTCATAGAAGTGTTTGTTAGCTTTCGAGGTTACTCCAAAATTGTTTACACCATGCTTGGGGTTGCTTCATATCATGTGAGGTGCATGGTGTATGGATGGCCCTTAGATGTGTCATCATGGACATAGACATGAGTTGGCTTGCTCATTGATTGGTAGACCTCATCTTGGTGCTTTTTTGTCTTTCTTCCTTGGAACGTTGGAGACTTGTGGAGCTTGGTGACATCTTCATGGTGGCCACATGGAGGTCAGTTGCTTACAAGTGTCAATGAATTGATTTGGAGGAGGACTATTGGGCACCTTGGAGTAGGGTGTTGAGCCCTAGATGACATGGGCACACTTGGTTGCTTGCATGGAGGCTTGTGCTTGAATTGAAGACACTTCATTTGAGGTAGTTATCATATGGGTGGGATGGACACGGAGGAGCACATGGCTACACCAACAAATCCTAATAATGTTCTTTTTCTTTGATAAGCGCAATACTTAGGTTTTGTTGTCTTGAAACTCAAAGTTGAGTGTAGCTTTGAGGTTGGTGACCCGATGTCCAAGCTGACGATATATTCAAAATTGGTTTTGAACTAAGTGACTATGTTGTGAATGGTGTTGATCTTGTTCTCCATGGTGGTATTCCTAGTGTTTTCCATGGTTCTCGGGATCCACCAAAAGGGATCTTTGAGAATTATACCAATGTAATCAGTGCCATGCCAGGAAGTTGTTGAGATAGGTCATCCACAATAGTATGGTTGGGTCCATGGAAAGGTTACATGAAAGCTATATTAATGAGATCAACATTGTGCAAGGGGTTTATTTAGATTTGCTTCCCACGATGGTACTCAAAATCCCTAAATTTGGTTAGGGGGTACTTTTATAGGAGCATTACTCCTATCTACATATGATTTCCTGGCGTATTTCAAAGATTCTTGACATTCCAATGATTTTTTTTCTTTTTTTCAGTTTCCCATTGTGTAGAGTCTAGTATTTTCAACAATAATACCTCATCAAATCTTTCACAACTCTAACTAAGCACGATAGACTGCACCCTTTATTGCACTGCCTTATTCCTTAGTACATGAAAGTGATTTCTTTGAGTGTTTTTTCAATGTATTTTGGGGACAAGAGGGCAGATCCCTAAAATTGATTGAGCATATCCTAGTGTGTGACATCCATGTTTTTCTCCTGTGTGTACTATGTAATGTGTGACATCACTACAACTCCCAAAATGACTAGAATCATTGCAAGAGAAATGCCACTAAATTCAAGTATAACTTACCTTACCCATAGTCACGAGCATGCAAGGTGGACGAAGTGCCTGTCGAAGCATCATACCTACACTCAAAGAAAAAAATAGCATTAGATCATATATTGCACAATTAACTAAATACAACTGAAACCGGTAAAAAAAATCAACAAAACATTCATTAAGAAATCATAAGTGTAAAGAAAATGCAGATATCTTTTACTCACCAAATTCACCGGTCCATTTACTGATAGTTATTAGTTGCATTTATGTTGCATGTGAATACCCGCATAAATAATGATGAATAATAATTATATATATATAATGAAATGATAAATAAATATGCAAACCAACATGTATCATACTTTAAAAAGACCAAAGAGGAATACTTGTATGATCTTCTCTTTGTTTTGAGAATAATTTTTTCTCTACTAAATAGGGCCAATCATGTGAAGGTGGAAGCTCGTGTGGCCTCTCCCCCCCCTCAATGATCACTCTCAATTCCCCATACCCAATCCATTTAATGTGACATACTTGAAAGAAACACATCTACATAAAACATAACACTCATTTAAACTTCTATTCAACCTAAGAAGAAGATACAATATGATATATATTCAAATATTCAACTTGTTAATTTCAAAGAAAGTAAACAAAAATCTTATTACAAAATGATTTGCACAAACATAATTGGAATGCTGAAATTCTTAGCAAATTTGTATTCCTGATAGGAATGAGGATACAAAGTGTTTCCATGTGTTCTCACAGGGACAATGCTCCTTTGCCATGTGGTCGTATGATATAGTATGGAAAAGGACCATTGTTCCCCGTGAGAATGCATAGCAACACACATTTTTCCGCATTGCTGATAGGAATGTTATAATTTGCTTCGAGAGACTTGCACCCAACAATTCATACGTCAACATGAACAAAGAAAAATAAGAAAATTAACATATATAGAGGCTAATTACAAATTCAAAGAAGAAGAACATACATACAACATAAAACATAACACTCATTTAAATTTAATGCATATAAAACATGATCACTAAAATTTATAAATCTAAAATAGAGGTACATAACTATACAAATCGACATATAATCAAATCAATTTTAGGATGTAAACATTGAGCTCCTCTAGCAAAAATATATAGAGTACAATATCGTATAGTACAACAAAATGTGTCTACCATGCATAGTGGCCAATCTCTACTGCCCTACTTCTTTGTAGGTTTCTTTTTTTTAATGAAGTTTGTAATTATGTCATTGGCATCAAATTCCTCATTCTCATATCGACCAATTTCTTGTGGTACTGGACCAAGATCATGGGACCGTAAGGTAAGGTACATCTACGTGTAGGCTGCCTAGTACTAGGATTAACGCCAACTATAATTAAGACAAACCATTTTTTTATCAGCTTATTTATACTGAACAATAACAAAAAAAATATGAATTTCTATAATTCAACTCGTTCATGGTATCTGTAGGTGCAATAGTAGGAAAATCTGGTTGAGCAACATCGACTTCGGTCCAAAATTGACTTATCATGAGGAACACCTAAATATTCTTGTATTTCCTACAATAATACTTGTAGAATTGTTATAGAACCACACAATGTAAAATTGTACTTTATAATTACGTATTTGAAATCAAAATGCATTGGGTTTGTATACCTCCTCATTGACATTAGAATTATCATCTGCAATGTCCTTTTTGCTTTCAACCAGGGCGTTGTAGGCTCCTTTGAAGGCAAGTTTGAGGTCTTCGGGAATGACGCCAAAGTCGACGGACTGCATATCCCATAACATAACGCATTTTGGTAAGGGCAATGTTTAAAACACAAATGAAAATGCAACAGTGGCAATTTTTAAATCTTATTACTTACACATCTTCCCTTCACTTTACTATATTCCCATGGGGCAAGTTTGTGTTCACCAATATTCTCAAATCTGGCTTGTGTAACCTTTATGGTGTCTTTGAGCTTATGAAAACAGCTAAGTACATATTTATGTGATTTGAAAATCATGGTCAAATGCAATATATAAACTATAATTTTATTGTTTGGTACATTATTTTATCTACCTTGGTGTTTCCACGTCACTTGGAGGCAACGATCCCTCTTTTCTCATCTTCTTCTCATTAGCATCCTTTAGTAGTGAAACCTACTCCCATTATGGAATTATTCTAAGATGATCATAACCATGGTATCGACTGATATTAGTGCGGTAATTGTCCCACATTGATTTCATATACTTCTCTGCCATGGTTTGGGCTGACATTTGGTTGAATATAAGACCAAAAAATGTGGTCATGTGCTTCATCAATTCCTTCTTCAAGTGGTTGCTTTTATATTTAAAAATTGTTCTAATTGTAGGTGCAAATAGAGCAAATTCCTTTTCATGTAACTACTGGTAGAATACGTTATTTCCTACATTGCACTAAAATATTTTGATTAGATAGATATAATGAATATAAAAATATTCTTCTTTATATAAAACCAAAGTATTCCAATCGATTGGACATAATTACCATGGAGTTTTAAGCCCTTTACCGACACCAAATCATGGCCCATTTGTAAAGAAAATGATAATTGCCTGGTGCTCTTGACGAGTAATCCTGGATCATGGCAATCGTATCAGCCTTTTATGACTGAGGCATATAGTACTAGAACCGAGGGTTGTAGGTATAGATAGGGTCGTGTACTGCCCCCCACCAACACTAGGTGTAGAATCATGGGAAAACATGGCAATACCAGGAGTTGATGCACTAGTAGAATGTGCAACATGAGAAGAGGGTGCAAGCATAAATGCATGTCTGCTACTCCCAACACTGGGTTCTTCCCGTCTCAGGAACGCCTATGAAAAATAGAACTGATCAAGTCAAGATATTGGATTCCTTTAAAAAAATATGTCATATTATTTAAAAGAATTAATGGAATATAATTAAAAAAAACATATATTGTACTTCGAGATGCGTTCTATCAAGAATTGGATTCTTCTTTCATTTTTGGGAGTATCTTCAATGCTCACCAATTTCACCAGTTCGTTAGCTAATTTACTAAACTTTTTTCTAATAGATGCAAGAGGGTCAGGAGATCCTGAGATATCTAAGTCATCATTATCAAGATGAGGTGTTGACATGGGAGCCTACAAATAATCATATTATATAAGTTCGATAAACAAGTAACAATTAAATATTGGCACTGGGATAAAAGAGAACAATATGGAATATAACAATGAAAATATAAATGGCCATATATATGTTATCTTACCCGCCCATGGTCGATTCCTTTTCCCCGATAAACTTGTAGCATACGCAATGATTTGTTAACCATATATCCAAAGATGGGTGGAAGTTCTAAATTCCCTTATCAACATTACAACATAAAGTATATGTACTGAAAAATAATGAATATATAATATGCATGCTTTTTAGTAAATGATGGACATGTAACTAGATTTAGACCTATGATTTTACTTTCAATTATTGACCAATGTACATACTGTGGCATGCACTTTACTACGCAATTCATAGGTTGAATCTCAACATACATCGTTTGAAAAACTGCCATCTTGGGAGATTCATTGGGGGCAAATGACACATCATTTTAGGAATTTGAAAGAGGTTTTTGTGAATAATGTAACTAGCTTTAGGGTTGTGGTTTTACTTTTAATTATTGACCAATGTACATAGTGTGGTTTGCATTTTAATAAGTAGTCCATAGCTTGACTCTAAGCATAAGTTGTTTGAAAAACTTCCATCTTGGGAGATTCATTGGGGGAAAATGACACATCATTTTAGGATTCTAAAAGAGGTTTTTGTGAACAGTGTAACTATCTTAAGACATGTGGTTTTACTTTCAATTATTGACCAATGTACAGATTGTGGCGTACATTTTACTAAGCAATTCATAGCTTGAATATGAGCATTCTTAAGTTGTTTGAAAAAATTTCATATTGGGAGATTCATTAAGGGGAAAATGACACATTATTTTAGGAATCTGAAAGAGATTTCCGTGAAAAATGTAACTAGCTTCAGGCATGTGGTTTTACTTTTAATTATTGACCAATGTATAAAATGTGTTGTGTGTTTGACTAGGAAGTCCATAGCTTGAGTCTTAGCATAAATTGTTTGAAAAATTTCCATCTTTGTAGATTCATTGTGGACAAACGACCCATCATTTTAGGAATATTAAAGGATTTTGTGAACAATGTAACTAGCTTCAAGCCTATGGCTTTACTTTTAATTATTGACCAATGTACAGATTGTGGCATGCATTTTACTAAACAGTCCATAGCTTGACTCTAAGCATAAGTTGTTTGAAACACTACCATTTGGGGAGATTCATTGGGGGAAAATGACACATCAATTTAGGAATCTGAAAGAGGTTTTTGTGAACACTGTAGCTAGCTTTAGAACTGTGGGTTTACTTTCAATTATTAACTAATGTACAAAATGTGACATGCATTTTACTAAGCAGTTCATAGCTTGACTATAACCATAAGTTGTTTGAAAACTTGTCATCTTGGTAGATTCATTGTGGGAAAATGATCCATCATTTTAGGAATATGAAAACGTGTTTTTTATGAACAATCTATCTAGCTTCAACCGTATGGTTTTACTTTCAATTATTGACTAATGTACAGATTGTGGTGTGTATTTTACTAAGCAGTCCATAGCTTGACTATGAGCATAAGTTGTTTGAAAAATTTCCATCTTGATAGATTTATTGTGGGGGAATAACCCATCATTTTAGGAATCTAAAAGAAGTTTTTGTGAACAATGTAACTAAATTTAGCACGTTGTTTACTTTCAATTATTGACCAATGTACAGACGGTGGCGTGCATTTTACTAAGCCAAATTTTGCAAATTTACACTTTAGTTTTACATAACACCCTGTATAATTAGTTCATAGCTTGACTTTGAGAATACGAGGTTAGGTTTTATAAAAGTAGCATTGGGATATTCTTCTTACTATATATATCTATCCTATTTGCAAATCCATTTAGTGTAAACATTTGGTAAGAGGCTATGGCTTGCATTTCCATTAAACTGCGTAGACATTTCATAAATACAAGACATCCATGAAGAGTTTCTTCAAAGACGACACTTTTTGAACCCAAATTGGAAAGATAAATGTATAACAAGGTGGAAAATAGTAATCCACACCACTTCCCATTTAAATCACTAAAAAAGACCCAATAATGGGGGTTAGGCATGCATTTTATTGAAGTGGGTAAATATGGGTTCAAAAAAGAAAGACTGCCACATTGGAAGATTCAGTGTGGGAAAATGATCCATCATTTTAGGAATTTGAAAGAGGTTTTAATTTCAAATATTGACCAATGTACAGACTATGGTGTGCATTTTACTAATCCTATTTTTACAAATTTAAACTTTGTTTTTACATAACACCCTGTATAAGTAGTTCATAACTTGACTTTGAATATACAAGGTTAGGTTTTATAAAAATATCACTCGGATATTCTTCTCATGATATCTATATATCCTATTTGAAAATCCATTTAGTGTAAACATTTGCTAGTAGGATTTGTCTTTCATTTTCACTAAACTAGATGGGCATTTCAAACTACAAGACATCCATGAAGAGTTTCTTCAAACTTTAGGCACATTTTGAACCCAAATTGGAAAGATAGATGTACAAGAAGGTGGAAAATAGTAATCCACACCACTCCCAATTTAAATCACTTAAAAAGATTCAATAATGAGGGCCGGGATTGCATTTTACCAAAGTGGGTAAAGATGAGTCCAAAAAATAAAAATATTGCCATTTTGGTAGAATCATTGTGGGAAAATGACCCGTCGTTTTAGGAATTCGAAAGAGGTTTTTGTGAACAATGTAACTAGCTTCAGGGTTGTGGTTTTACTTTCAATTATTGACCAATGTACAGATTGTGGCATGCATTTTTCTAATCCCATTTGTGCAAATTTAAACTTTATTTTTTACATAACACCCTTTATAAGCAGTCCATAGCTTGACTTCGAGCATAAGTTCTTTGAAAAATCTAATCTTGGCATATTCATTGGGGGGAAAATGACACATCATTTTAGGAATTTGAAAGAGGTTTTTGTTAACAATGTAACTAGCTTCAGCCTGTGGTTTTGCTTTCAATTATTGATCAATTTACAGATTGTGGTGTGCATTTTACTTAGCAATTCATAGCTTGACTCTGACCATAAGTTGTTTTAAAACTTGTCATATTGGAAGATTCATTTGGGCAATTGACCCAACATTTTAGGAATCTGAAAGAGGTTTTTATGAACAATGTATCTAGCTTCATCCCCGTGGTTTTACTTTCAATTATTGACCAATGTATAGAATGTGGCATGCATTTTACTAAGTAGTCCATAACTCGACTCTTAGCATAAGTTGTTTGTGTTAGAATATTAAAAACTCATTTAGACTTTGGATATAAAGTATCAATCATTTTTTATACTTTCCTAGGTGTTTGACTAGCTAGTTTCGTTTTTAGGCTCACACTTGCCATCATTATCCACATGTGCATCTTCAAGATAGATTCTGCTGCTTTTATGACTTTCCAGAATTGGTAAGAGCGCATTCCTGCTTTTACACAGTTTTGTCCTGCTTTTTTTGCTTTTTAGTGGATAGGGATAAAGCTAGGTGCTTTTATGGACTTGGCAAGCTGTCTATTTTTAGGCCAACAAATCCTCAATATTTTTCTCTCCAAAAGACATGAAATTATTGCTTTTCCATCACTCATTAGCTGCCATAACGGATTTTTCTAATTCGTGAGGTCCTTGTCTGATTTGGAAAGTGATTTTTCCACCTTGGGCTTTTTTTTCTTTTACTAAGCCTCCCTTTTATGAGATTTTCGAATTTCCTTTAGTGCATTTGATTTTATCTCTTGAGATGTATTATTTATTGTACTCTTATTGTTCAATAAAATCAAGATGAAATTTTATCCAATTGAGTTTCTTTTCTGATGTGTTTCTACTCAATTTTTCTCTCTTCTCTGCATTCTTGTAAATTCATTGTGAGGATTTTTCTGTGAACTAGACCAGATTGTGCTCAAATTTTCACATGGTATCAGAGCATGATTGAGCTTACAAAATTTTCCTCTTGGGTGATTTTTGCAGGTACAACTTCATGGATTCAAAATCAGTTCCTTCTCTTATTCCATTCAATTATGTTGAGTGGAAGCCAGACATGGTTGCATCTCTCAAGAGACAATGTATCCATGGTGTGTCTATTGGTGTTGTGAGTGAACCTGAGTCCTTTGAAGAGAAGAATAAATGGCTAAATGACTGTGATAGAACATTCAAAGCTATGTCCTTGGCCATGTCTTCTAATATGCATTATCTTATAGATTCTGTTGAGTATCCATCTGAGCTCTGGAGAAATATGAATAGAGATTTTGGAGTGCAAAAAGAAGAACCTAATGCCTAGAGAAAATGTAGCACCTCATCATGTCCTCTCCCCCCTGATGTCTCGACCTCAACTCTCTATGAAGAATTTGTTCAAAGAAAAGAAGAAGAAATTGAAGAAATTTCTTCAATACATACAGTTGTTGAAGATGAAGACTTCCATCTCTCTCTCATGTTATCCTATGAGTCTTCTATTATGAATTCTGAGCAAGATAAGCCAATTTATGCTCTAGAATATGAAGAGGTTTTTGAATCCTCTCTTTCACATGAGTTTGTTGGTGTGCATAATGATGATCTATTGAATTTTTTGGAAGTTAAATCATAGTTTGGAGGTGATGCATTCATTCTCCTTGATCACATGCTTCCTATGTACTTATATTTGATCATTGGCACATGTTCTCAGAGTTGCACTAAATATGGAGGACATTGCTATTCTCTTGGGTTCAAGTCTCAGGCATATTTTGGTGATTTTGGTTTTGATCTCATCCCTGCTAGTTCAAAAAATATCTCATGGAACCATCTACTTAATCTTGGAGCTAAATACAATTTTTCTACTTTGGAGTTGATGTTTCAAGTATCTACTTTTGGTCTTGATATAATCATGAATTCAAGGGACCATCTATCAATTCTTGGAGCTGATTTAACTTCCATTGATAAGAAGTTCAAGTTTCAAGAGAAATCAAGTTTGACTAGAGTTGATCCTGCCTCATATGGTTCGAAATTCAAGTTCTAGAATGGTCTGCATATTCATGGATTTGTTATGATAAAGTTTGGTTCGATGAGAAAGTCTAAGGAGCTTCCAGATTAACTTGCTTCCGTTGGTGGAGAAATCAAGAACATGTTTTGGGAGAATGATAGTCTTCTGTCAAAGAGGAAGATACCTACAGACATCTGACCAAGCATCACACCTACTTGATTTTGGAGCAGTTAATTTTTTGGTGTGTTTTCATCTCCATATTTTGAGGGTGGGTTTTGTTCCCATGAGGTTTTCATTGTTTCCTCGGTTTACATGGACATATAATAATTGTAATGGGGTGACCATAAGCCTTGTTGCTTGGGTCCTTATCAAATTTTACTCACTCTAAGTTAGGGTTAAGGGGGGTGTTAGAATATTAAAAACCCATATAGACTTAGGATATAAAGTATTAATAATTTTTTATACTTTACTAGGTGTTTGACTAGGTAGTTGGCCACATATTGCCTTTTTAGGCTCACACTTGCCATCATTATCCACATGTGTGCCCTCAAGATATATTTTGGATAGATTATGCTGCTTTTATGACTATCTAGAATTGGTAAGAGCGCATTCTTGCTTTTACATAGTTTTGTCCTGCTTTTTCTGCTTTTTAGTGGATAAGGATAAAGCTAGGTGCTTTTATGGACTTGGCAAGCTGTTTATTTTTAGGCCAACAAATCCTCCATATTTTTCTCTCCAAAATCTATCAACTTATTTCTTTTCCATCACTCATTAGCTTCCATATCTGATTTTTCTAATTCGTGAGGTCCTTGATTGATTTGGAAAGTGATTTTGCCACCTTCGGGGTTTTTGGCTTTTAGTAAGCCTTCCTTTTGTGAGATTTTCGAATTGCCTTTAGTGCATTCGATTTTCCCTCTTGAGATGCATTATTTATTGTACTCTTATTGTTGAATAATATCAAGATGGAATTTTATCCTATTGAGTTTCTTTTTCTCATGTGTTTTCTTCTCAAATTTTATCTCTTCTCTGTATTCTTGTGAATTCATCATGAGTATTTTTCTATGAACTAGATCTAGACTATGCTCAAATTTTCATAGTTTGAAAAAATTCCATGTTGGAAGATTCATTATGGGAAAATGAACCATCATTTTAGGAAACTGAAAGAGGTTTTTGTCAACAATGTAACTAGCTTCAGGCCTTTGGTTTTAGTTTCAATTTTTGGCCAATGTATAGATTGTAGCAGGAACTTTACTAAGAAGTTCATAGCTTGACTATGATGACAAGTTGTTAAAAAAATTTCCATCTTGGTAGATTCATTGTGGTAAAATGACCCAATCATTTTAGGAAATGAAAGAGGCTTTTGTGAACAATGTAACTAGCTTCAAGCTTGTGTTTTTACTTTCAATTATTAGCCAATGTATAGACTATGGCATGCATTTTACTAAGCCCATTTTTGCAAATTTACACTTTTATTTTTACATAACACCTTCTATACGTAGTCCATAGCTTGACTCTGAGTATAAGTTCTTTGAAAAACTGCCATCTTAGTAGATTCATTGGGGGCAAATGACACATCATTTTAGGAATTTGAAAGAGTTTTTTGTGAACAATGTAACTAGATTCAGACTTGTGGTTTTACTTTCAATTATTGATCAATGTATAGACTTTGGAATGCATTTTACTAAGTAGTTCATAGATTGACTCTAACCATAAGTTGTTTAAAAAATTGTCATATTGGCATTTTCATTGTGGGAAAATGACCCATCATTTTAGGAATTTGAAAGAGGTTTTTGTGAATAATGTATTTAGCTTCAACCCTGTCATTTTACTTTCAATTATTGACCAATGTACGGACTATGGCATGCATTTTACTAATCAGTTCATAGCTTGACTTTGAGCATAAGTTGTTTGAAAAAATGCCATCTTGACAAATTCATCATGGGAAAATGACCCATCATTTTAGGAAATTGAAAGAGGTTTTTGTGAACAATGTAACTAGCTTCAGGCCTGTGGTTTTACTTTCAATTTTTGGCCAATGTACATATTTTAGTAGGAATTTTACTAAGAAGTTCATAGCTTGACCTTGATCATAAGTTGTTTGAAAATTTTCCATCTTGGTAGATTCATTGTGGGAAAATGGCCCAATCATTTTAGGAATCTAAAATAGGCTTTTATGAACAATGTAACTACCTTCAAGATTGTGTTTTTACTTTCAATTATTAACCAATGTATAGACTATGACATGCATTTTACTAATCCCATTTTTGCAAATTTACACTCTGTTTTTACATAACACCTTCTATACGTAGTCCATAGCTTGACTATGAGCATAAGTTTTTTGAAAAACTGTCATGTTGGTAGTTTCATTGGGGGCAATTGACACATCATTTTAGGAATTTGAAAGAGGTTTTTGTGATAAATGTAACTAGCTTCACACTTGTGGTTTTCCTTTCAATTATTGATCAATGTATAGATTTTGGTGTGCATTTTACTAAGCAGTTCATAGATTGAGTCTAACCATAAGTTGTTTGAAAACATGTCATCTTGGCATTTTCATTGTGGGAAAATGACCCGTCATTTTAGGAATCTGAAAGAGGTTTTTGTGAATATTGTATCTAGCTTCAACTCTGTGATTTTAATTTCAATTATTTACCAATGTGCGGACTATGGTGTTCATTTAACTAAGCATTTCATAGTTTGAATTTGAGCATAAGTTGTTTGAAAAACTACCATCTTGAAAAATTCATCGTGGGAAAATGACCCATCATTTTAGGAAGCTGAAAGAGGTTTTTATGAGCAATGTAACTGGCTCCAGGCCCATGGTTTTACTTTCAATTATTGATCAATGTATAGACCGTGGTGGGTATTTTACTAAGCATTTCATAACTTGAATCTGACCATAAGTTGTTTGAAAAACAATCATCTTGGAAGATTCATTGTGGGAAAATGACCCATCATTTTAAGAATCTGAAAGAGGTTTTTGTGAACAATGTAACTAGTTTCAGGCCTATTGTTTTACTTTCAAATATTGACCAATGTACAAGCTGTGGCGTGCAGTTTACTAATCCCATTTTTGTAAATTTACACTTTGTTTTTTACATAACACCCTATATTAGTAGTCTATAGCTTGACTCTAAGCATAATTTCTTTGAAAACCTACCATTTTGGTAGATTCATTGGGGGAAAATGACACATAATTTTAGGAATATGAAAGAGGTTTTTGTGAACAATGTAACTGTTGGAATATATGATATTCCTTGGAAGGTACTAATGTCTTTGTATTATGTCGGAAGTTATCCACAATCTTATTTAAAAGAGTAATACATTATATCCCATATTTATTATGGTAAAGTATACTCTTGATATCCATTGTTATATAAAGAGATGTTATTATGGAGAATTATATTATCCCACATGCAATATGTGAGAGTAATTCCTCTACATCTCTTAGTATATAATAGGGTCAAGGGAGTCACATCCATACATTCAATTATACTATCACAACACATTGTATTGTGCTCACAATCTCTTTGCTATATTGTATTGGGGTTATTTGTAGTTGCTCTCTTGTAAGATTGAAGGATATTTATGGAGATAATAGAAGACAACCTTCCCGTGGACGTAGCACAATTGGGTGAACCACGTATATCTGGTGTATTTTTTCCTTGTTCTATTTCTGTTCTTATTTATGTTGATATGTTATTGATTTCTTAGATAGGTAAGCTAGTTTAGCTAGATCTATAACTCTGACATGGTATCAGAGCTAGTTGCTATGATCTAGCACCTTCTATAACTTTAAATCAATAACTATTATCATCTGGTCAAATTGTTTATTTTTGTAGATTTGCTTTCTATCTGGTAGCCATTAGGCTTCTCTTCAGATCTGAGCATGATTCTGCATTTTTTTTTAACCCTAACTTTGTTGTGTAGATTTTTGCAGAATTTTTTCAAGGGTCTCTTGATGTTTTTTCTGTAGATTTATATGATTTTTGGATTCTCCTCAAGAAGATCTATCTTCCGGTTGTCATATCTATTGTTTTCGTCCAAGTTTGGTATATTTTTTGCAGGTTTCCGTCAGTAGATTAATCAACACTATTTGTCGTCCTAAAACTAGACACCCATGGCTTTTCTTCGTAGACAGCGAGAGTACCCATGCCTTGACGACTGCGAACCCGCAAGTAACTTTGTAGAACTGCGGCCTTTTATTTTAAAGACCCGCACACCCGCGACTTGATCTACTGTAAAACCACGAGTAACCCGCAACTGTCTTGTGCAAACCCCGTGAGTATTAGATCTACTCACGAGTTTCCTGTGACAGACCCCTGAGTGACTTTTCTTGGCACTTTTTTTAAGGGTTGTAAGTAAAGTTTCTTTTTTTACTTTGTTTCTTCAGATTAGATCGGTAAAGTGTATCAATTTTCTATTATTCACCTTTTTTCTCTTGTCATTTATAACATTTGGGTTTAATTTTCTTGTCAAAATTTCTATCATTATGACTTCAGAAGTAGCTTCTGTTCCTGAACTTGTTGGTCCTAACTATATTGCATGGAAAATAAAAATGATTGATGTTCTCAGGAGTAAGAATCTATGGAGGATTGGTGAACATAAGAAACCCGTTGATGCTAAAGATGTGGTTATATGGGAAGATAAATGTGATCAAGCAAGAGGGCTCATTGGTCAAACAGTTTCAGATAGTCTTCAAGTAAGTCTTGAGGCAGAAGACATCCCGGTTGAGGTATGGAAAATTCTTGCTTCTTTATTTGATAAATCTAATGATGTTTATGCTTATTACCTTGAAAAGAATATTTTTGAGCTAGATCATACTAACTTTGAAAGAGTAGAATTATATCTTGTTGAAGTGAAAACTTTAAATGAAAAATTAAATAATTGTGGTAAAGATTTCAAGAAGACAAACACCGCTCTTATAATTCTCGTAGAACAAAAATTGCCATCTTGTTTTGACATGTTCATCCAAACTAGGAATAGAGCTCTTGAATTGTCTCAAAAATACCACAAAACCTACTTTTGATGATTTTTGTAAAGGGTTGATAATTGAGCAAGAAAGGTTGATTGTTTCAGGACAAGTTTCACCTAATAAAGCTGTTTCAGGACAAGTCTCACCTAATAAAGCTCTTATGGCACATAATAAGAATCCTAAGAAATTTTTTAATAATGCTAAATATTCTTATTCACACACTTCAAATCATACTAATAAATTTGGTCATGCTTCTAATGCAAATCATGAAAATAGTAAGAAGAAGAATGTGTATGATCCTTGTAAGCATTGTGGTTAAACTAACCATCCTGAAAAGAATTGCTTTAAAGCGAAACGTTTAATGTCTAAAGCTAAAAATAAATGTTATGATGAATCACAAGTAGCTTTATGTGCATCTGTTGTTCCGTCTAGTAGTTCTTCATCTAATGTGGAATGGATAATGGATTCTGGTGCTTCTAAACATACGAATGGTAATGCTTCTTTATTTACATCTTATGACAATAATAAGTACACATGTCAGAAAGTATCTATAGGTGATGGTAAACAACTTTTCATAATTGGTTCTGGTAATGTTAATGTTGCTAATGGTCAATTGGAAGATGTTTTTCATGTTGAACACATGCCCATAAACTTGCTTTCCATTTATCGTGCATGTCAAAAAAGGATATAAATTTGAAGCTTGGCCTGATAAATATGTTCTTAAAGATATCAACCATAATTTTAAAGTAGTTTCTTTTGGTCTTGTTGATCATACTGCTGGTTTATATAAATTTTCTAGTTTTCATTCAACTAAAAGACAACCCTTTTATTCCTATGTTGCTCGTGCTGATGAACTAAGTAAATTATGGCATGAAATATTGGGTCATTTGAATTATGGTAAAATGAAAATGTTAACTACAATTGTACATGGCTTTCCTAATATTTCGTCTACTAACGGTGTTTGTGAAGGTTGTGTACTTGGTAAAGATCATAGAGAAATGTTTGATAAGAGTAAAGCTTGGTGTGCTAAAGAACCTTTGCAATTAATTCATAGTGACAATTGTGGTCCTCTTGAAGTTTCTTCTATATCTCATGCAGTCTATTTTCTTACTTTTATTGATGACTTTAGTAGAAGACATGGGTTTATTTTTTGAAAAATAAAAGTGACACTTTTTCTAAGTTTCAAGCATTTAAATCCTTGGTTGAAAATGATTATGGTAAAAGGATTAAGAATTTGAGATCTGATAATGGGGGGGGGATTTGTTAAGAAATAATTTGAAGATTTTTTATCTAAACATGGAATTCAACATCAAAAGACTGTTCCTTACACACCTCAAAAAAATGGTGCCGCTGAAAGCAAAAACAAAACGTTAGTTGAAATGGTTAGATGCATGCTTTATTCTAAAGGATTACACAATTTTTTTTGGGTTGAAGCCATTAGTTGTTCTAATTTTATTTTAAATAGAGTTCCTACAAAATATGTTAAACATGTTACCCCTGAGAAAAAATGGAATGGTAGAAAACCATATATTAGTACCTTTAAGGTGTTTGGTTGTGAATGTTGGGCTCATATTCCTGATGACAAACGGAAAAAGTTAGAACCCAAGTCTCACAAATGTATATTCATTGGTTATGCTGAGGATTCGAAGGTTTACAAGTTATTTGATCCTTCTAATCAAAGTGTCATAATCCGAAGAGATGTTCAATTTACTGAAGTCTCTCCACCACCTGAATCTGCAGAACCTCATGTTACCCTTAATATTCCATTATCTCTTGTTACTCCTATATATGTTATTCCTTCTTCCAGTACTGTGCCCGTTGTTGATATTAGTTCACCCTCTTCTTCAAGTGTTCGACCTGAATGTCCCGAAGCTCCTGAAGTGACTTATGTTCCTTCTAACCTTCTTGTTTGGGCTCAGGAAAATCTTGAATATGCAGGTAGTGATATCGGTAATCCTTCCGATACTCATAGAATGCAATCTAACTTTGCTCTTATGACCAAATTTTTGGCTACAAACGATCCTACTTCTTATGCTCAAGCTAAGGGTAAACCTCATTGGGAACAAGCTATGTCTGCTGAGTATGAATCTCTTATGAAGAACAAGACTTGGTCTCTTGTTCCTCTTCCTTGAGGAAATAATTTAGTTGGTTGTAAATGGGTTTATAAAACTAAGTTTACTGCAAAAGGACAAATTGAAAAATATAAATCTAGATTAGTTGCCAAAGGTTTTAATCAAGTTGAAGGTATTGATTATAATGAAACTTTTTCTCCTGTTGCTTAAATGAATACAATAAGAACCATCTTATCTCTTGTTGCATCTTATAAATGGGAAATACACCAAATGGATGTTAAAAGTGTTTTTTTAAATGGTGATATTAATGAAGACATTTATATGCAACAACCTTCTGGTTTTATTAATGCTGAATCATCAAGTTTTGTATGCAAATTACACAAGTCTTTATATGGTATCAAACAAGCACCTAGGGCTTGGTATGATAAAATTGATACATATTTCTTGAACAATGGTTTTAAGCGTTGTATATCTGATCCAAATTTGTATGTTAAGAACTTTGGTGATAATATACTCATTATTGTGTTATATGTGGATGATCTTAGCATCACTGGAAGCCATCTTGTATTAGTTCAAAGTATGAAAAGTGAACTTCAAAAGTAGTTTGAAATGACTGATCTCGGTATATTACACTATTTCTTGGGTCTTCAAATCTGGCATATGGCAAATGGTATTTTTCTCTCTCAACCAAAGTATGCTACATAATTATTGGCTCATTTCCATATGAGTGATTGTAAACCTTCTCCTACGCCATTTTAGTCTCGTGTAAAGTTAACTGTTGAGTGTACCACTCCTCTTGTTGATGCTACTTTTTATCGTCAACTCATGGGAAGTTTGATATATTTAACTCACAGTAGACCAAATCTCTCTTTTTCGTCAGTATGGTTTCTCGGTTCATGCAGTAACCTCATGAAAGTCACTGGCAAACAACCAATAAAATTCTGAGATATTTACAGGGGACATTGTACTATGGTGTCTTTTATTTGAGCAGTGCTATAATTTCACTTTCTGGATATACAGATTCTAATTGGGTAGGTGACAGTTTTGATCGACGGTGACAGTTCGTGTGAAGCAGAGTATAGAGTAGCCAAAGAAGCAACTAAAGAAGTAGTTTGGTTACGGCATGTTCTCACTGAGCTTGGTATGGTTCTGAAATCATCCACTGTGTTAAAATTTGACAATCAGGGTGCAATTCAACTTTCTTATAATCCGATATATCGTGGATATATCACTCCAAGACAAGGCATCTCAACCTTGACGCTCATTACATTCGAGGACTCGTCACAGATGGTATTCTTTCTCTTGAGTATTGTCCTACCGAGAAACAGGCAGCCGATATCTTCACCAAATCCTTAACATCAACGAAGTATGTACATCTTCATTCCTTGCTTGGGATGAGGGAAGTTGTCCCGAGCAGTAATGACTCCTTTCTTCCTTAGTGTTAGTGTGGGATTTTCTCCCAACCATTATTAAGGGGGAGCGTTGGAATATATTATATTCCTTGGAAGGTAATAATGTCTTTGTATTATGTCGGAAGTTATCCACAATACTATGTAAAAGAGTAATACATTATATCCCATATTTATTATGGTAAAGTATACTCTTGATATCCATCGTTATATAAAGATATGTTATTATGCAGAAATATATTATCCCACATGCAATATTTGAGAGTAATTCCTCCACATCTCTTGGTATATAATAGGGTCAAGTGAGTCACATCCATACATTTTATCATACTATCACAACACATTGTATTGTGCTCACAAGCTCTCTGCTATATTGTACTGGGGTTATTTGTAGTTTCTCTCTTGTAAGATTGAAGAAGATTTCTGGATATAATAGAAGACAACCTTTCCGTGGACGTAGACCAATTGGGGTGAACCACGTATATCTGGTGTATTCTTTTCCTTGTTCTCTTTATGTTCTTATTTATGTTGATATGTTATTGATTTCTTAGATATGTAAGCTAGTTTAGCTAGATCTATAACTCTAACATTAAACTTGCTTCAAACATATGATTTTACTTTCAATTATTAACCAATGTATAGATTGTGGCATGCATTTTACTTGCAGTTCATAGCTTGACTCTGAGCATAAGTTGTTTGGAAAACAATTGCTTGAGTCAATTTAAAGGGTCGGTTTAAATGAAAAGGATGATGACCTTATCTTGGTTGTTGAGAGTTTAAGATTTCAAAACAATGAATTTAATAAAATTAGCAACATTGTCACACTTGGCCATAAAATGAAAAATTATAGATAAGGTTGAAGAACAAAATTTTCTAGCCAATTCATATTATTAGAACGCTTTGCTTTTCCAAAAAACACCAATATGTTTAAATTCCCATTTCTCATATTGATTCCTATGATGAAGGGCCACAACTGAAGTTTGACCAATTTGAAAATTTTATTGACATCATCAAACATGCTCTTTTTTCACCCTTTACAGTCTCATCTTCTAGAAATCCTATTAGCTTGACCAACAACTTTGCTAGCCTTATCCTTTATGGTGTTTTTGTCTCACAACACATGGAATTTTGTCCCATTTTAAAATATCATTAGCCTAAAAAAGCCATGGATTTTTCCCTCTCTCTTTAGGGTCCTTCTACCTTGCAATGAATGTAATGATCAAAACATAATAACCTCCTATCAATATGGCATATGGGTCTTTCGTATTTCCAAATTAGTCACCAAATTTATTGATCTAACCTCTATTTGGCTTGCATTAGCTAAGAATTTGTACAAATTGATCTTCTTAAGGACACAAGCCTTTAATATTGCATTGGTTAGCCATCTATCCATGACATAAAAATACCAGCTTTACCAATTTACATCAATGATTAAATCCATATTTTTATAGTGATTAAACTTGGGACTCATTACCCATACACATACCAATAAAGGACACAATTTCTCATTAATTATAACATATATTTTAAACCATGTATTACCATCACCATACTTTCCATTCATATGCATTGTAAAACAATAAGATACTAAATTTAACTAATAGGATCAAGGCTTTACAATTTTTAGAATATGTACCCTGAACCACATCATTGTCGGTAATTTTCATACAATAGTACTACTAAGTTCCAACCTTCGAAAGTGCACATATAATAATATAAATACATAAAGATAGAGAGAATAATAAATGTACCAATATTTTGATGCCACAACAAAATAAATCATCGGGGACACCAAGAGATATACGATTCTTTTTTAATTATATTTCTCTACAACCTCACTTAAGCAACGCCATCCCAATGCTAGTGCTATGTCATCGACATTAACAAAAGTCGATGGCACAGTACTAGCATCAGATTGGAGTTGCTTAAGTTACATTGTGGAGAAATAGTATTTAAAAAAGAATCATATATCTCTTGGTGGATCATGGCTAGCTCTACCTAGATCACTCAACATTAAATCCTATATATAGTTGAAAGCATAAGCTCCTCTTATATTATAAATTCATTGTTTCATATCTCCTATGGACAAGATGGGTAAATATTTTTTATGCAACTAATGGTGACCCAAAAGGATATAAAGGATAGGGACATGGTAACCTTATTGTAGCCTTGAGCAATGGTTTCAGACTCTAGTGAAAAGGTCATGTATTATAAATATTTCCTCTTTATAGTAGCAAGTTTCCAAATATTCGCCTTCTATTGTAGTTTACTTAAAAATACGCATGGCATATTATACTATGAACAATGGAAATGGGGGGGGGGGGGTATATTTATTATCGCATGTTTATTAGATATGAATTTGGGTTGTAGATGTGGAGGATTGGAAGCTCCATATGCGGTAACATATGTGTAGTGTTTCATCATGTATGAGTCCCCTCCAATTACTGCTAACATAAATGCATCTTTAATCATGGAAGGGGCATGTTTGTACAAATAAAGAGTGTATGGAGGAGAGATGAAGTTATCACAAATCCTTATTACCTAATGTACTTGTGTTCCCAGAGTATTTGCTAATAAATTTAGATTGTCTTAATTTCTAGTTTCCATTTCCATTATAATATTGTAAAATAATTCAATGTGCAAATAGCCTTAATCAACATGAGTGACCTAAAATTTCTTGGTGGATGCCATGAATGTGATATATAGCTTAATTGATGGTGTCTCTCATGGTTGTAGATAATATGTTAAACTAGGTGAAAATTTTTCCAACTACTACTTAATCAATCAATGGAATCAATGATTCTTTTTCTTGAGTAGAATCCTTCAACCTGTAAAGTATGCTTCCTATTTCTACCACATGTTTCTATGTGTGTTTGAGGCAAGTGGTTAGATAAACATATTTTTACGTTATCTAGTCACCTTTTATTTTGTCAACCACCTTTTTGGACTCTTGTAGTGAACTTTAAATGTTACAAATGGTATTTCCCACTCATCAATCATGCTTATTCCTTGGGAAGATTGTAATAGATATCCAAACTTGAAGGCTTAAACTATGCTATGGATTTTCCATTTTGTTCATATTTGATTAATTTATTTCTCGATTTCATCATTGCTATTCAACCATGAAACTACCTCTTTTATTGACATAAGAGATGGCCTATAGTCTACCCTATGGAAGTGAGCACTTCTATTATGTTGGTATACTATAATCAGTGCTAGGTCTCATTGTTCTAGATATAATGATGAGTCTACATAATTATCCTCTTCAAACATTTTCTACATTTATTACCACTTTTATTTTCCCCTAGATTCAAATTCCATTCCTTATATCCTAAAAATGACTTCGAAACTTCTTCAACCACTAGTTCCGTAGAGGTTTATTCCTCTTGCATAAGTTGTTAATGTTTTCATTTATATTTGGATAACTTTTGGGAGACATATTGATGTTGTAAGATCCATTAGAATAATCATCAACCATCAACATCATTGTCAAATATAACTGGAGTTCATCCATATGTATTCTGTTATGAATCAATACGTATGTTTGTTGTGGTAACATATTGGAAAAATGAACTTCTTAATGGACCTGCCTCTAATGAATATCCTAGGAAGCAACTCATGGAATGTTTGGTTATGAAACATTTATTGATGAGAATGGTTTGGGTGATAACTTGAATAAAAATGCATGATGTAACACACAATCTTGCAATGGAAACATATCATATGAGGTGAGACCCTTAAGGACATAAATCTAAAAAAGAATTTTCCAACATATTTATATGAGGTGAGACCCTTAAGGACACAAGTTCATAAGATTCTCCTACACTTTCCCAATTGACCAACGAATTGCATTTTCAATCCCATGAGTAGTATATGAAGAGAATATTCAAAAAGTGATCTCAATTGGTGATCATTATTAAATTTTGGATTTTAGTTTCAATGCAACCCATTAGTAGGTTGGAACCCTAGGTAATGATATGAGTCCATTCTTTTAGTCTTTTAACTACAAATAATGACATCTCGCAATCATTTGTTCATGAAAACACAAGGAATAAAATATGGGTAGTAGTGCATCCAACAAATCAAAGAGGACAAGTGTTAGGGAGACCAACGAGACATAGATAACAATATTTCCACCATTAAGGGAGGAGTCCAAAGTATTTGAATGAGTGGTGCACATTGTGGTTTTCATAAATAGACATGGGTTATAGGATGGTCTTCTAATAGGCTATTTAGAGGTTGCATAGCCATAAGCATAGTTAGACATTTTTAATCCACAAGGAAACAATTTTGAGTAGTTCCATCCATTTAAAAATTAGTATAACAGGGATCACCTTCAACATGCTATATCATGAACACCACCCTTATCCTTCAAGGCACTCCAGTTCAAAAATTCTTCTTCATTTTCTAGTTGGATAACCTAGTTTGAACCAGAAGTTGATCTATAACACCAACACTTAGATTTCATGTACAAAATAGAAAATTGAATTGTCATTGCACGGAAAACAATAATAAGAGAAACCCATATAAATTCATATGCACACTTATGCATAAAAAAATCATAACAAAATAATTTTACAAATTTGATGAATTAAAGAATAAATATATGAAATAGAATTAACAACACATAATAGAGAATAATATTCCATGAGATTGACCCACTTGCATATACAATAACACATTTTTCCATTCAATTGATTTATTCCATTAATAATTGTTAAGGAGAGACCCATTGAAAAATATATGTTACAATTCCATATCAGACTGATCTTGAACTTTGTTCAAGTGGACATCTAAATCATGAAGATCAGAATTTGTATCCAATCCTTCAGAATCATTGTAAGGATTGTCAAAAATAGAATTTGCACCATCTAGTGCTAAGTAATCATCGATATAGTCATCATCGTTGTAACATACCCAAATTTCTAATTTGGTAATTTTGTGAATTACTAAAAACTTTTCATAGCATTTGAGATCTTTTCAATGAAATTTAAGCATAGTGAAAATTCTGTAAAAACATTAAGCATCTTTTCAAATGAAAATTTGGCATGATAAGAAAACCCGTCCGTTGTATTTGCATCAATTAATAGAAAGAAAAATCAACATGTGTAACTATTTAATATCATCATTCTTGATTTTGCTTACGTATGCAAAGGTCTTTAATCACAAGCTCCCATTATTTGTATGTGTCCTTTTATCGCGCATTGTTAGGTAATATCTATTAAATCATAATTTCCTTGAGATATGCATGTGCAAGAAAACATTCAATGATTTGATAGTAAATTGCTTTAACATAAGGGATAACTATACACGATGACAAGTCAACTACATACCTACATTAATGATCAAATCTTACCATAGTTACCTTGAACATCTTCATGGGAATTTTATTCAATATTGGTGAACTTGATGGTGTCTGTTGGATCTTAAGTACATCCTTGTCATTATCACATACGAAACATAGTTAACCAAGAAACATATTTCACCAAGGAATTAGTTGACACAAGCATACACCCAAACATACACAACTAAACTATCATAATCATACATAAATGAGAGACGTATATCCCATCATACTTATCACTGCATAATGACGATTAACATATAAGAATTACACATAAGACACATAATAAGAACCACATCTAAATAGAGACACTTTTTAAACATGGTTCACCCAATCTAAGGCTACGTCCACAAAATGTGTTATTTTATTATTCTTCTTCCAAACAAAACACCGAGGAATACAAACTTGCAACACAACTGTTGCTTTCCTCTTGCTCTAGTCTCTCATATAGATAACCTATTCATGGCTAGAAGTAATATCATAGTTACACTATACTCAATGTGACTACACTCTTATTAGTGCTCAAACAAAGGTAACCCAACCTCTTATACATCATATCATCCCATATATGTATAAGATATTTATATAATGAGAAAACAAGGTAATCTAACCTTTAGATATACATTATCATACTTCAGCATATAATCCCTTAAATAG
Source organism: Larix kaempferi (assembly GCA_027924585.1). Lineage (NCBI taxonomy): Eukaryota > Viridiplantae > Streptophyta > Pinopsida > Pinales > Pinaceae > Larix > Larix kaempferi. The sequence goes on from BSBM01001073.1 coordinate 9,857,916, forward strand.
TCAAGGAACAATGGTAATATAACCTTATCATATTTCATATATATATAAACAATCTTTATACCTAAAAAGGTTATCTAACCTTATCATATTTCATATATAAAAATCTTTATATTCTAAAAGGTAATCTAACCTTATTGTATTTCATATATAAAAATCTTTATATTCTTTAGTTAGCGAAGAACAAGGATACAATCGTAGCAGTAGTATAAACTCTTACGAGAGATCAAATGACCGTGAATTACTCTGCAATTATGCATACAACAATACAGACACGTGACAATCCATCAAGAAGACGAACAGGGTCTCCAGGAGTGAGTGTCGGTGGTGTGCTCACGATGGAGATACTTCAGTTTGGCATAACTACATGATAAAAGGAGAGCTCCATCAGTGATACTTCATAGTATAAGGTCATCAAGATAGTCTCCATAAAACGATGAGGATGTCCTTTTTAGCTAAAGGTACCCTTCTCAAGTGGTTATGAAAAGGTTTTATCCTTCCCCCTCCTGTCAAGTGAGTATACACGTGATAAGAGTTTATAAAGGGTGTAATTTTATAATTTTATAAATTTGATGGCCAAACATAGCATGACCCTATATTTTATTCTTATACATATTACATGTTAATAATAAGGGCATCATAATATGCACTTCCTTTTATTATAATTTACCATAATTGTCCTTTCTATAAGGCTATATATATACATATGTCCTTTACTTTTATTCTTCCTCAAAGAATAGGTACCCTATCTTACCCTTTCTCTAATAATACTTGATCCTTATAACTATTATATTTGTTTTCATACAAATCTATATATATATATATAATTAACCTCAAAAAAGTAAACATTACTTTCCTTCGAGGTATTGAATGATCTTATTATAATTTAGGATTTATTTAAAGAAACCTCTTTATCCATAATTTGCTCCCCATATATCTATATCTATATATATATATATATATATATATATATATATATATATGTGATTCCTCACCTAAGATTCTATTTTTGCATCTCCATTGTAAGAGGAATTTCTCTCCTATAATGGATTCATGCCCTATTGGCAATGGCTGCATTGATACCTTCAGTCTCCTAATAACCTTTACAACTTAGGAAAATAATTTACAAGTTATGAGGTTTTACTGGTGGGGCCTTGGCCTTGAGCGTCTCACCAGAACCCATTACATAGTTTACATATACATTTGCAAAAATATTAATAATAGGGGTCAAATTGGAGAGATGTTACAATCATCGAGATGTGAGTTAGTGATTGTCTGGTCAACTTGATTCCCCCTTTCGTATGCATACACTTCTTCCTCCATCTCTCTAACTACATCTTCTTCTTCTTGATCACAGACATCTTAATATTCAAGCAAAGTATACTTTACGGGTTGTCCTCTTGGATCAAATCTAACAACAAATAACCAACATGCTCTACCTGGTACCTTTGAAAAAATACCTGCTCACATTGACTTGGAAGTACATAGGGATTTGTATTTGGCTTGTACCTATTAGTATTAATCATGCTAAATCCGTTTCCATGATCAATAATTGTCCTTTCATCACCTTGCAACAACAATCTATACCACCTCACCTTAAAGATAACCACTTTGAATGATTTAAATTGTATATCCAATGTCTTCCAGATATCCATAGTACCTCAAATCCAATGTGACCAGATGTCTATCATCCATGTGGGAAATATTAGTAACCTATATAATTGTAGTTATACCACTATCATATGTTTTCCTCCTGTCATCTAACTGTTTGGTGGGATCATTTCTTCCATTGCACCACATAGTCTTATCATGTTTCACCTGCATTCTCAACATGTTATAAATGGATTGTCAGGAATTGATAATTATATGTATAATATAATTTGCGAGAAAAAAACAATTAGGGGATTTGAAATATAAAAATGAAACTTAGATATTGCTTACATTTATATCTTTTGCAACGTGTGCTATATCAATTTCCTGCTAAGTTAAATCCGTATCATGACCGAAATAATATTTTTTGATCAACGTTGCCACCCTATTCCATGATCAGGCACCGCAAACTTCTTCACATCGTTCTATCCATCTATTCATCCAATCAAGATTATTTTCAACATATAAATGAGTTGCATCCCACTCTATACTACTTAGAACAATAAAAAAACAAAGATTTAGTTAAACAACTAAGCTACTAACCAATCTACCATAAGTATGTATGGAGATATTAAATGCAATACAATATTTTACCTTTCACTTTTCTCCATCTACCTTTCCCCAACAACACCTCCCATTTAAATTTGTTGGTGGAATTGGCATCCCAAAGGAGTGACACATCCATATCACCCACTACTTGGGGTAAGTACTCACTAAAATACACAGTGGATTAATATAGCATGTATCCTTCAACCATCGATCCTTATCGACATGATCTTTGTCTAACAAGTACTTCAATGCTTTCAAGTGCCTCTCCACCAACCACATTGAACTTGTGTGTATGGGTCCACATATTTAAATCTTTTCCACTAGGTGTATGAGGTAGTGTTATTGTGCATTGAAAAAGGTTGTTGGCATATACTTTTGCATCTCACACATTAGTTGGGGAATTTCTCTTTTCCAATACTTGATATCTTCTTTATGTATATTTTTAGATGACAACCACCTACAAGTGCAAATAAATTTGATGTGTCAACATTAAAATATATAAAGCAAGCAAAGCAAGTATTGACAGTGTATACAATCAATAATTCAACTATAACTTTATGCATACCTCATGTACTTGTCGAGATCATAAATAAACTTCTTTATGTTGCTGCCAAAGCTGTTACGTAGAGCTTGAGGTAAAGGATACTGCAATAAGAATGCAACGTATATTACTAACAAATAAGGTATATATCATTACATATAATTTGAATATTGATAAACATGAATTACTAACAAATAATGTATATATCATAAAATAATTGGGGTTGTAAAACGTCAAACCTTGATAAATGTATGCCAATTATGAATTTTAGCCCCACCGAAATTGCCTTGCTTTGTTAATATATTATTTATGTTTGAAGCAAAACCAGTGGGAAATTTTACTATTCCATACACCATCTTTTATAACAACGCTCTTTTGCTATGTTAATAACCATGGAAGATTGGTGGAATTCCCACTACCACAAAAATGATTCAAATGTTGCAAGGAGTTGGATTCTTGAATGTCACTTATAATTTTTGTAATTTTTTCCTTGTTATTCCTCCCATATATAATTTTGCAAAAGCACTCTGTGACATTCTTTCCAATATGCATTGTGTCAAACAAATGAGCTACTTGTAGGCGCTCATAGTATGGAAACCTACTGAATTGGGCAGAGTATCATTTCAAACCCTATGGAGGTTGACCATGATGACATTTGAGAAGTATCAATGAAATATTAATATTTTTTATTAATCATGGTAAGTATGGAAATATGGAAATAAATACAAGTGACCAAGAGCGAAGTACTAACTACAAACAAATATGGCTTATCATGGATATTCTGAAATTCCTTTTTTTCCATAGATGAGGCATCATTCTTCAAGGTTTTTTCCCACTCTTTTCCTTCCCATTAAGGTCACTTTTTTTGATAACTTAATACCTATGGTCCTTATGTAGAAAATTCTTAAACTCATTGTACACCTCCTTTCCTAAACTTCTTGAACATCTAGATATTGTTATTGGACCACATATTGGACATGCATATTTTCCCTTTGTTTGAATCCTTGCAAGTTATGGAATAGTGTTAATATATATAATTCCATAAATTATAAAAAGAGGTTCAATAATAAATGATGCATAGAAATACACGAGAAATTTATGTACCACACAAATGTGTAATACTGGGCGCATCGTGAATTGTCCATGTAAGTATTCCATGGAACTGAAGTTTTTTTTGGCCTACAGTTTTGGAGATGTCGTACATACTTATGCAAACTCATAATTTTAAAAGTTCATCTATAAGAGGCTCAAGATATACATCCATATATTTAACTTGGTGCTTACCTAGTAGTTGTTTGAAAAGTAACATACATTGAATTAATAAGTTCTCGATCATGCAACAATGAAAAAAAAGGTTTGCTTATATTGTGTTAACGTTCTTAAAAATAAGTACCTGGAACAATTAATGCCAAAATGACATGCTCCATTTCAATTGTCATCCATGGAGGAAGGTTATTGTTTATAACAAAAACTGGCCAAACTGAGTAATTTATTCCAAGCTCTCCAAATGGATTGACACCATCAACTACCAATGAAAGTCTAACATCACATGGATATTCTTTAAAAATCGGATATCCTTCCTCAATGTATCTAAATGTAGAACCATCTCCAAGCATTTGCATGACACCATCTTCACTTTTGTGTCGTGCATGTTAATCCATAAATTCTGCAATGTTTTTACAATTGAATGGTTATTGAAAATGTGGAATTGTCGGGATATGGCGAAGAAATTTGTGTGGCACCCTATTTTTTACATGATCATTATGATATCTATTAATTCCACATTCATGGAACTCACCCTTTGATGCATGTTGTTTGTAATATATGATCTGATCATTAGTACATGCATCAATTGTGTTATACTCCATTCCTAAACATTTCAGAATAACACATATATCTCTATATGTGCGAGGTAAAGTATTTGACGGTGGTAGAAGAGTATCACCTAACAGTCTAAAACAAATTAATGAAAAATCGTAATGATTGGCTTATATATGACAATGATAAATTAAAAAACAAGCAATCGTAATTGCAAATAGATAAATCTTGCATACCTTAAAAACTACATCATTGTTGTGCTTGAAATACCATTCATGACCTTCAACATTAGAGAAAATTTGGGGTCTAAAATGGGCCTCATAAGGATATGATCCACCTCGTAAGAAAACGATCCATATCATAAGAAAAAGATCCATTGAATTCAAGAACCAACATAATTTCAAGAAAATAGTAAACCATAATGGTTAACATGGCATATTTGACATTAAAAATCTACTTTTTAATTCGTATTTTCAACATATCTCCGTGTTGTTTTACTCAAATTTCGAGCGGGAGCACTCGTTGGATGTGGAATTAAATTCCGCATCCAACTATTACCCACACTGCATAATTTTGATCTACCCCGCCCCACGAAAAACGAGAAATACATCAAAAAAATGTGTTACTTTAAAGGAACACCTGCGCATCCCAAAATAAATATAATATAACATGTACTAATCCCGAAACCTCACTTCTATAAAAAACTATAGCATATGCTGTAACAAGCTTGAAAAATATAATGAAATTTGGGACTTCTCAATGTATTTGGAACCTATGCTTATTACATTCTCATTAATCCTGGTATAGAGACTTCTTACCTGGAATATATTCCCCAACACAATGGCTTGTTTTCTAAACTCAATTATATAATCTTGTACACTCTAAGCTTAAAGTAACACATTTTTTTGATGTATTTCTCATTTTTCGTGGGGCGGGGTACCTCAAAAGCATGCAGTGTGGGTAATAGTTGGATGCGGAATTTAATTCTGCATCCAAGGAGTTCTCCCGCTCGAAATTTGAGTAAAATGACATGGAGATATGTTGAACATACGAAGAAAAAAATGTAGTTTTTTTCTCTTTTCCTGCAAAATTCATAAATATTATTTTATTATTTTAACTATTGTTTTATTATTTTCCTTAGGAGGCCCATTTTAGACCTCAAATGTTCTCTAATGGTTGACTAGCAACAAAAGAACAAAGTGAGGACTTATCTTTGAGTCTTTATATAAGGTTTTTTTTTCCTTATCAATAAGAGATACATCGTGAATGTTTTCGTAGAGTTCGTCTGCAGGTGCATTCTCATATGTGGAAACAAATGTTTTGTAACACCCCTCTATCACATATTGCATTAATGCTAGGGGGCATACATGGGTTATAGTGCAAGCATGGGACACACTCGTGATGGCCACATAAGTGCAATTTATTCCTACATAATAGTATTATATTATGTATGATTATATGCCTATATTAAAGATACTAATAAGGGCATGGGGGTTCATGAGAACATGAAGTATATAAATTAACAAATTAATAATAATTTAATCAATAATTAGATTAAAAGGGGGTTATTAGGGATAATAATAAAATAAGTAAATTATGAGCTATTTATATAATAAGTGGAATTTTACATGGGGTGTTTTTGCATGAGGACATGTGTCCAATCGAAGAGAACTTGGAAAATGTTGAAGGGGGGGGGATGTGTAGGAGAGGGGATTTCTTAGCTAGTTCCTCCTCCTCACTTGTTGGAGGTTCTTGGAGGATATGGAGGGGATGGAGGTTGAGAGGATGAGGGTAAAATTTTGATGATGATGGTTTTTGCTGGCTTGGTATTGTTGAGTGAGGGCTTAGGGGCTCTCAGTCTATGATTGAGAGGTTGGTTGAGAGGAGAGCATTTTCCCCACACGTGGTTCATGGGGAGCTGCTGTAGATGGGAATCCTGGTGGCTTGATGTGCAATTACAAGTTAATTCTTTCATTCAGGTACATGTATTTAGTTGCCCTTCTCTTTATCTATTGTTGGAGTATCTCTATTTCATGATAATTAAAATATAATTCTTTATAGTTATATCTATGGTAAATGTGTTCAAAATTATAAATCCTGTGAAAGTAAATTAACTTTTCTGAGATGTATATTACTCTCGATATATATAAGTTTATTCATGCTTTCCTTATTATGAATGTCATGTCTTACATGTTTCATGGATTAGCCTATTTATCCCTTCATTCTCAATAATATTGTGGTGATGTTCTTCCATTGTATCAAACTCAATGTCACCACCCTCACCATCTCTATTGTGAATTGCAGTGGGTGGATTGGCAAGCGTTGGTGGTGTTATCTATACAATAATTATGGAAAAATATATCCAATTAGTATTGAAATAGACACCAATAAAAATAGTATTGCAAAATGAGGAAAACACATGTTTTGATATCTTATCAAGGGATGATATTGTTTTCCACCTTCCAAGTTCCCATACTCGAAGCAATGTTTCCTGGTTGTTTCCCTAACAAATCTTCTTTTTATTCTTCTGCATTGCGTACAAGGGAAATAACATTTTCCGTCACCGATTAAATATTCAACATTAAAGGATTCATTCTGATAATTTGTATTACCATGGTTGCTTCTGTCACTGTGCATAGAATTGATAGTTTCCTGCATAGCAACAACTTGTTCGGATCTACTAGAAAATCAACGACAACATTGTCTGACATTGGTTTCTATTTCATTAAAATAATTATCAATGGAAACATTCATACTAACAAACATGAAGAACTTGTCACAACAACAAGAATAATCAAACCCCTAAAACTCAATAACACTATGAACATCAAGGTAACACTACAAGGGACACCACTTCCATTGAAACAAACAACTATCATGTTGCTCACAAGTTGTAGAATAGAAACCTTGACACAAAAGAATGTGTTTGCCACTGGCAAGATACGAGTTTCTTGTGACTGTCACTTAAGTGCCTTATGTGTAGAAGGAAGATGAGGTTAAAAAATTAAAATCTAGCACTAAAACCGAAGAAATATTTTATTCCAAAGATTGGAATGAAGCAAAGTAGCATGTCCTAGAAACAAATCAAAAGGATAATCTAATGAAAATGGGAAGAAACCAACCAAAAAGAAGAATTCTAAGAATTCTCGCCCAATGGAGTTTCTAGTTTTGTTAGAGGGATTCTCATCTATAATGGTAGATACTAATCCTCTATGAGAGGGTTGAGGTCTCGCTAACAGAGCAAGGATAAATTCTTTATCCTTCCTTTCCCAAAAATTTCTTTATAACTAAAATGCAAGAAAAAGGTGAAAACTTGCTAAAAGTTTTTGCTCCTGGTCTTTGTCATCGATTAATCAAGTAATTTTCCAACAATTGATTTTTCTTGATACTCACACACAATTTCAACAAGACAAACCTTCTCAAACCATTATAGATTCTATAATTCAAACGCAATAACCATGACAATGAATAATAACTACAAGAATTTTTGTAGGGGAGGGGAGAAGAGAATCTATAATGATATAATCAAAATATGACAAAAAATACGTTATACATGATCTTGAAATTTTGTCACTTGAGCCTTGGTTCCTCTAGCCTCAACTAGTAATACAATTCTAACTTAGGATAAGGACATAAATCATAGATTCAGAGTGGATCCAAGAAGTGGCTAAACAAACTAGAAGAGAAAAATGTAAACTTGGAGATCAACGAATGTCTCCATAGTGGACTTGATTTTCCCAAGGATGATGAGAACATAAATTCCTAACCACCCATTCATGCACTAGAAGGGCCTTTTTTTCTTTTGTGAAAAAACAATCTATAATTATCAAGCAAAGATAGCTAAAGCTAAGGGACATTAGTTAAATGTTATTGTAGGTGCATGTGAAGAAATTATCAAAATGGAAGTGTTTGCAAGAGTGTTGGGAGTTCCTATCATCATGCGTAAATATCTAAGAGGTTTTATTGCAATACTAATTTTTATTATTATTGTCAAGTCAACGTCCTACCTCTCTGCATTATCTACATGATGCAAGTATTTATTTGTGACAGACAAATAAATCATGGTATAGACTTCTATGTATTGGCTAAAATTTTTGTGTATGTTCGGTGGAGATCATATTCACTCTGATGCTATAGTAAGTAAACTTGAAGGGGAACGAGAAGTTACTTTAGGGTTTATTTATTTATTGCATGGTGGTTTTATAAAAAATATTGACGTTGTCATATTTATTTCATTCGGTGGTAGATATGACAAGTGTTTTTCCTACAACTTTAGGAGGTATTCACATTCAACATATGATTTCTCTAACCGGGATCTTTGCAGATGACTTTGTACTACAATTTGATGTTTGGATAAATTGAATAAAATAAAAACTAGCAATTCAATTAAATTAATACTGACTTGACCAAATCTAACCAATGAACTACATCACTTACCAACACATCCAATCCAATTAACTAGAAACAAAAAAACACCCGACCTACCTATAATCTCAAAGCTTCTAATACCTTATAGTTTCCTTTACACCCAATTTCCAAGAGGAGGCCACGGGGGGTTCACTCAGTGAACTTGTTACATAGCACCATCGTTCGCAGGATATTAAAGAATATCCCTAATTTCACTAAATATTGGAAAATGCCTCCTAAAATTGTATTGTTGAACCCCCCTCCCAATATACCTTTCCAATTAAGAAAACCCCTATTTTCACAAAATATTGTAGGTATCCATTTTTATCAACCCATTTTTAATACCCCCTTTATATCATATTATCAAGGTGTAACAAACAGGATCCCTAATGCATCTTAGTATAACCAAACAAGATGCTAAAGAAAGTAGTAGTATAATGCTAACAATGATCCCACTAAGATTGTAGGGGCGACTGATCAATTTGTAGCATTGGATAGTGGAAGACCCAATGAAATAGTAATGGGGAAGGTAAAATGAGTAAAAGGCAACCCGTTAAGAGATCAATGTAACAAAGAAAGTAAAAGATAGATAGTCCAATAGTCAGTGCAATGCTTATAAAAGATGAAAATTACAGATGTTTCAAACCACAACCTACCAATCTACCAATTTTATATCATATAAATACAAATATAGCCTTAGAGAGCTCATGTTTTCTATAAGCTTAATAAAATAAACTCCATAAAAATACAAAATTGAAACCCTTTCGTGGATGGACTTCCCTACCTTCCTATCAAAACAAACATCATTGATGTTTGAACCCAAATGAACATAGAAAACTTCCTCTTACTTTCCAATAACACCATATGATCATGTGCATATCTTGGATTTGGGTCATTCACAAGATTCAATGAATTACCTCTACTTCCTCTACATTTATTCTTGCAATCAAGGGAATTAGAAACATTTAGTTACCTTTTCGTGAGTTAATATATCTAATTCTTTTTATCTTTACGGGAGAGGAAAAAATATCCATTGTTAAGTTTCAATCATGCAATAGATATAAAGATACACAGATGGTGAAACTTATATGATACCATTTCATGGTAATAATAACATATAATGTATGTAAAAAAGGATTTAGATTTTCACCTATGTTCATGTCAGTTCCAATACAATATTAAGAAGGATGCCTTGCATATAACAATTGAAATTTCAATTATGAATGTGCCAAATATAATTCAATCTAATAACTATTCTTCACTGGAAATGTGAAAATGTTAAAGAAGAATACAAAAAGTTGAAAGAAATTATTAGTCAAGAAAGATTGATCTAACTTTTCTTGGTTCCAGTGATCCAAGAAAGATTGATCTCACTTTGCTTTCTTGTCGTGGAACAAGGTCTGATTGAATCTCAATACCCACCTAAACCCCAACCTAAAAAATGAAGAGTTAGATCTTTTACTAGAACAAAAACTGGCCAAACTGAGTAATTTATTCCAAGCTCTCCAAATGGATTGACACCATCAACTACCAATGAAAGTCTAACATGACATGGATATTCTTTAAAAATCGGATATCCTTCCTCAATGTATCTAAATGTAGAACCATCTCCAAGCATTTGCATGACACCATCTTCACTTTTGTGTCGTGCATGTTAATCCATAAATTCTGCAATGTTTTTACAATTGAATGGTTATTGAAAATGTGGAATTGTCGGGATATGGCGAAGAAATTTGTGTGGCACCCTATTTTTTACATGATCATTATGATATCTATTAATTCCACATTCATGGAACTCACCCTTTGATGCATGTTGTTTGTAATATATGATCTGATCATTAGTACATGCATCAATTGTGTTATACTCCATTCCTAAACATTTCAGAATAACACATATATCTCTATATGTGCGAGGTAAAGTATTTGACGGTGGTAGAAGAGTATCACCTAACAGTCTAAAACAAATTAATGAAAAATCGTAATGATTGGCTTATATATGACAATGATAAATTAAAAAACAAGCAATCGTAATTGCAAATAGATAAATCTTGCATACCTTAAAAACTACATCATTGTTGTGCTTGAAATACCATTCATGACCTTCAACATTAGAGAAAATTTGGGGTCTAAAATGGGCCTCATAAGGATATGATCCACCTCGTAAGAAAACGATCCATATCATAAGAAAAAGATCCATTGAATTCAAGAACCAACATAATTTCAAGAAAATAGTAAACCATAATGGTTAACATGGCATATTTGACATTAAAAATCTACTTTTTAATTCGTATTTTCAACATATCTCCGTGTTGTTTTACTCAAATTTCGAGCGGGAGCACTCGTTGGATGTGGAATTAAATTCCGCATCCAACTATTACCCACACTGCATAATTTTGAGCTACCCCGCCCCACGAAAAACGAGAAATACATCAAAAAAATGTGTTACTTTAAAGGAACACCTGCGCATCCCAAAATAAATATAATATAACATGTACTAATCCCGAAACCTCACTTCTATAAAAAACTATAGCATATGCTGTAACAAGCTTGAAAAATATAATGAAATTTGGGACTTCTCAATGTATTTGGAACCTATGCTTATTACATTCTCATTAATCCTGGTATAGAGACTTCTTACCTGGAATATATTCCCCAACACAATGGCTTGTTTTCTAAACTCAATTATATAATCTTGTACACTCTAAGCTTAAAGTAACACATTTTTTTGATGTATTTCTCATTTTTCGTGGGGCGGGGTACCTCAAAAGCATGCAGTGTGGGTAATAGTTGGATGCGGAATTTAATTCTGCATCCAAGGAGTTCTCCCGCTCGAAATTTGAGTAAAATGACATGGAGATATGTTGAACATACGAAGAAAAAAATGTAGTTTTTTTCTCTTTTCCTGCAAAATTCATAAATATTATTTTATTATTTTAACTATTGTTTTATTATTTTCCTTAGGAGGCCCATTTTAGACCTCAAATGTTCTCTAATGGTTGACTAGCAACAAAAGAACAAAGTGAGGACTTATCTTTGAGTCTTTATATAAGGTTTTTTTTTCCTTATCAATAAGAGATACATCGTGAATGTTTTCGTAGATTTCGTCTGCAGGTGCATTCTCATATGTGGAAACAAATGTTTTGTAACACCCCTCTATCACATATTGCATTAATGCTAGGGGGCATACATGGGTTATAGTGCAAGCATGGGATACACTCGTGATGGCCACACAAGTGCAATTTATTCCTACATAATAGTATTATATTATGTATGATTATATGCCTATATTAAAGATACTAATAAGGGCATGGGGGTTCATGAGAACATGAAGTATATAAATTAACAAATTAATAATAATTTAATCAATAATTAGATTAAAAGGGGGTTATTAGGGATAATAATAAAATAAGTAAATTATGAGCTATTTATATAATAAGTGGAATTTTACATGGGGTGTTTTTGCATGAGGACATGTGTCCAATCGAAGAGAACTTGGAAAATGTTGAAGGGGGGGGGGATGTGTAGGAGAGGGGATTTCTTAGCTAGTTCCTCCTCCTCACTTGTTGGAGGTTCTTGGAGGATATGGAGGGGATGGAGGTTGAGAGGATGAGGGTAAAATTTTGATGATGATGGTTTTTGCTGGCTTGGTATTGTTGAGTGAGGGCTTAGGGGCTCTCAGTCTATGATTGAGAGGTTGGTTGAGAGGAGAGCATTTTCCCCACACGTGGTTCATGGGGAGCTGCTGTAGATGGGAATCCTGGTGGCTTGATGTGCAATTACAAGTTAATTCTTTCATTCAGGTACATGTATTTAGTTGCCCTTCTCTTTATCTATTGTTGGAGTATCTCTATTTCATGATAATTAAAATATAATTCTTTATAGTTATATCTATGGTAAATGTGTTCAAAATTATAAATCCTGTGAAAGTAAATTAACTTTTCTGAGATGTATATTACTCTCGATATATATAAGTTTATTCATGCTTTCCTTATTATGAATGTCATGTCTTACATGTTTCATGGATTAGCCTATTTATCCCTTCATTCTCAATAATATTGTGGTGATGTTCTTCCATTGTATCAAACTCAATGTCACCACCCTCACCATCTCTATTGTGAATTGCAGTGGGTGGATTGGCAAGCGTTGGTGGTGTTATCTATACAATAATTATGGAAAAATATATCCAATTAGTATTGAAATAGACACCAATAAAAATAGTATTGCAAAATGAGGAAAACACATGTTTTGATATCTTATCAAGGGATGATATTGTTTTCCACCTTCCAAGTTCCCATACTCGAAGCAATGTTTCCTGGTTGTTTCCCTAACAAATCTTCTTTTTATTCTTCTGCATTGCGTACAAGGGAAATAACATTTTCCGTCACCGATTAAATATTCAACATTAAAGGATTCATTCTGATAATTTGTATTACCATGGTTGCTTCTGTCACTGTGCATAGAATTGATAGTTTCCTGCATAGCAACAACTTGTTTGGATCTACTAGAAAATCAACGACAACATTGTCTGACATTGGTTTCTATTTCATTAAAATAATTATCAATGGAAACATTCATACTAACAAACATGAAGAACTTGTCACAACAACAAGAATAATCAAACCCCTAAAACTCAATAACACTATGAACATCAAGGTAACACTACAAGGGACACCACTTCCATTGAAACAAACAACTATCATGTTGCTCACAAGTCGTAGAATAGAAACCTTGACACAAAAGAATGTGTTTTCCACTGGCAAGATACGAGTTTCTTGTGACTGTCACTTAAGTGCCTTATGTGTAGAAGGAAGATGAGGTTAAAAAATTAAAATCTAGCACTAAAACCGAAGAAATATTTTATTCCAAAGATTGGAATGAAGCAAAGTAGCATGTCCTAGAAACAAATCAAAAGGATAATCTAATGAAAATGGGAAGAAACCAACCAAAAAGAAGAATTCTAAGAATTCTCGCCCAATGGAGTTTCTAGTTTTGTTAGAGGGATTCTCATCTATAATGGTAGATACTAATCCTCTATGAGAGGGTTGAGGTCTCGCTAACAGAGCAAGGATAAATTCTTTATCCTTCCTTTCCCAAAAATTTCTTTATAACTAAAATGCAAGAAAAAGGTGAAAACTTGCTAAAAGTTTTTGCTCCTGGTCTTTGTCATCGATTAATCAAGTAATTTTCCAACAATTGATTTTTCTTGATACTCACACACAATTTCAACAAGACAAACCTTCTCAAACCATTATAGATTCTATAATTCAAACGCAATAACCATGACAATGAATAATAACTACAAGAATTTTTGTAGGGGAGGGGAGAAGAGAATCTATAATGATATAATCAAAATATGACAAAAAATACGTTATACATGATCTTGAAATTTTGTCACTTGAGCCTTGGTTCCTCTAGCCTCAACTAGTAATACAATTCTAACTTAGGATAAGGACATAAATCATAGATTCAGAGTGGATCCAAGAAGTGGCTAAACAAACTAGAAGAGAAAAATGTAAACTTGGAGATCAACGAATGTCTCCATAGTGGACTTGATTTTCCCAAGGATGATGAGAACATAAATTCCTAACCACCCATTCATGCACTAGAAGGGCCTTTTTTTCTTTTGTGAAAAAACAATCTATAATTATCAAGCAAAGATAGCTAAAGCTAAGGGACATTAGTTAAATGTTATTGTAGGTGCATGTGAAGAAATTATCAAAATGGAAGTGTTTGCAAGAGTGTTGGGAGTTCCTATCATCATGCGTAAATATCTAAGAGGTTTTATTGCAATACTAATTTTTATTATTATTGTCAAGTCAACGTCCTACCTCTCTGCATTATCTACATGATGCAAGTATTTATTTGTGACAGACAAATAAATCATGGTATAGACTTCTATGTATTGGCTAAAATTTTCGTGTATGTTCGGTGGAGATCATATTCACTCTGATGCTATAGTAAGTAAACTTGAAGGGGAACGAGAAGTTACTTTAGGGTTTATTTATTTATTGCATGGTGGTTTTATAAAAAATATTGACGTTGTCATATTTATTTCATTCGGTGGTAGATATGACAAGTGTTTTTCCTACAACTTTAGGAGGTATTCACATTCAACATTTGATTTCTCTAACCGGGATCTTTGCAGATGACTTTGTACTACAATTTGATGTTTGGATAAATTGAATAAAATCAAAACTAGCAATTCAATTAAATTAATACTGACTTGACCAAATCTAACCAATGAACTACATCACTTACCAACACATCCAATCCAATTAACTAGAAACAAAAAAACACCCGACCTACCTATAATCTCAAAGCTTCTAATACCTTATAGTTTCCTTTACACCCAATTTCCAAGAGGAGGCCACGGGGGGTTCACTCAGTGAACTTGTTACATAGCACCATCGTTCGCAGGATATTAAAGAATATCCCTAATTTCACTAAATATTGGAAAATGCCTCCTAAAATTGTATTGTTGAACCCCCCTCCCAATATACCTTTCCAATTAAGAAAACCCCTATTTTCACAAAATATTGTAGGTATCCATTTTTATCAACCCATTTTTAATACCCCCTTTATATCATATTATCAAGGTGTAACAAACAGGATCCCTAATGCATCTTAGTATAACCAAACAAGATGCTAAAGAAAGTAGTAGTATAATGCTAACAATGATCCCACTAAGATTGTAGGGGCGACTGATCAATTTGTAGCATTGGATAGTGGAAGACCCAATGAAATAGTAATGGGGAAGGTAAAATGAGTAAAAGGCAACCCGTTAAGAGATCAATGTAACAAAGAAAGTAAAAGATAGATAGTCCAATAGTCAGTGCAATGCTTATAAAAGATGAAAATTACAGATGTTTCAAACCACAACCTACCAATCTACCAATTTTATATCATATAAATACAAATATAGCCTTAGAGAGCTCATGTTTTCTATAAGCTTAATAAAATAAACTCCATAAAAATACAAAATTGAAACCCTTTCGTGGATGGACTTCCCTACCTTCCTATCAAAACAAACATCATTGATGTTTGAACCCAAATGAACATAGAAAACTTCCTCTTACTTTCCAATAACACCATATGATCATGTGCATATCTTGGATTTGGGTCATTCACAAGATTCAATGAATTACCTCTACTTCCTCTACATTTATTCTTGCAATCAAGGGAATTAGAAACATTTAGTTACCTTTTCGTGAGTTAATATATCTAATTCTTTTTATCTTTACGGGAGAGGAAAAAATATCCATTGTTAAGTTTCAATCATGCAATAGATATAAAGATACACAGATGGTGAAACTTATATGATACCATTTCATGGTAATAATAACATATAATGTATGTAAAAAAGGATTTAGATTTTCACCTATGTTCATGTCAGTTCCAATACAATATTAAGAAGGATGCCTTGCATATAACAATTGAAATTTCAATTATGAATGTGCCAAATATAATTCAATCTAATAACTATTCTTCACTGGAAATGTGAAAATGTTAAAGAAGAATACAAAAAGTTGAAAGAAATTATTAGTCAAGAAAGATTGATCTAACTTTTCTTGGTTCCAGTGATCCAAGAAAGATTGATCTCACTTTGCTTTCTTGTCGTGGAACAAGGTCTGATTGAATCTCAATACCCACCTAAACCCCAACCTAAAAAATGAAGAGTTAGATCTTTTACTAGAATGCCTACAAAAATTACAATATAATGGTTCAACTACAGAATTCTCAATTAGCTACATCTCTTAACCTTGGAGTTGACAAGGAACCAAAAGCACACTCAAACATACTGAACAGTTTCATAGGATACAACGTGACTTATATCTAGAAAAGAAACACACTTTGGAAATTGGCCTCATATAGAATAACAAAAGGTATAATGTTACAAGCTTTACTCACTTTTAACACTAGGAAACTCAACCTCAATTACAAAGAAAGCGTAAAATCTTGCATACATATTCATAAGTGGTAACATTGACCTTTTGGACATCACATCAATAACATTCTACATAAAAAAAACAAAATACTACCACCATGGTTATCTCAGTGCCACAAAATTCTAATATTGTAATGCATGCTATTCCAAGAATCATACCTCATATCTAAATAACTTCGCCAAGCAACAAAAAGAGTAACCCCACAAAAATAAAACATAGAGCAGAGTTAATAGTAATAGTTGCAATATTATCGAAACTTTAAAAATCCCAATACATTGCAGAATTTGCTCCGAGATCTTTACAAAGACATTCAAGTCTTTGCTGGAAGAAGAAAGGATGAAAAAAATTAACTAACACATAAATCCTTAAAGTTTAAATTAATTATAAACATTCACATATATTTTTATTAAGCAAAACGGAAGATATGATAAGTCAAAATCATTGTTAAATCAAGAGTATTAGTTTATCTTATAGATATGATGCTATGTATGATATAAATTGTACTCAAAAGAGTCACCTTCTCCATTTCCAGTACTAAAAAACTACTAAAAGTTTAAAGAGGGCATTGCCCTGAATTTTGAAAACATGTAAATATAAAGTATTTGATCAAATGATCTTGACATCAGCTCTAAATGACCACTAGTATAGAGGAAAGCAAGTTATCCAACTTCCAAAATGTCAATTTGCTTGATTGAAAACCTTCCAACACCTTTAGCCTTGATTTTTAAATCTCGTTGACATGAGGTTGACATCATGAATGACACATGAATTTGCATCAACCCAGGTACCTATAACAATCAAATCATCATGTGAAATCCAAATCTGTATTGAAATCCAATTTAAAATCATAAGATGGATGGTTACACTAGCACAATATCTATCTTGAAAGATGAAATACAACTACAAAAGATGAATGGTCAAAGAAACTTACACAAAAAAGTAGGTGAAAAAATTAGGTTGGTTTATCCCAAAATTCACCATTCGAAGGGTTCACTGCACCTGAGGCCAAAAAATATAAAATCAAGATGGCATTACTACATGAAATCAACAAAAATACAACCAATAATTATTTATAAATTATCTATTAAATGGGAATGAATAAGGAAAAATAAATTACAATAAAATTTAAATTAACCTTGTTGAGATTTCTGACAAAATTAGAAAAAACTTTGTAATCTCTTTCTTCTAATTTGTATGTGTCATTCCTATTGTTGTATGATAAGTTGGCCATTGCTATAACAGATTCAAGTTGTACAAAAAGATGATCTGTCAAATCATACTTGTACAAGCGTTGCCCTTTTATTTTATTGTACCAACAAAACTGAAGCTCAACACCTTCTGGCCTATCCAAAAGATCAATGTCATTATGGTAATCAAACACCCTATTTCCATCCTTCTTTCTTATTCTTTGAACCCTTCCAATGTACCAAGTTCCACAAGAAACACCTTCTTTGGTACTTCGAGAAACACCTTTTCTTGTGGCACGTTCAACTATAGGTATTGAGTTGCTCTCAAACAACACCCTGCAGTCCAATCCAATTCCAAAGCCGATTGAAACACCCTTTTTTGAAGCCCTTTCATCTTGTCTAAAGTAGACCCCATTTCTCACTCTAGTCAACCTATCTTTGGATAATGTTGGATTTCCATTCAACTGACTAACCAAACAAGATTTGAACATATCCTTACCATCAAGCTCTACCACTGGTTTGGTAGTTGTGTTCACATTATCATCAATGGTATCTAAAATTTCATCCAACTCATGCCTCCACTCACTTTCCATTGTTTGCAATTCACTAACATTGAGTATGGATGAAGATGAAGATTGGAATATTGAGTTGGAGTTATTCGGTGTAGAACCATCAACTACTTCATCCACTACTTCATCCACTACTTGGAATGTTGGATAGTTTTGATCCTCTGTCCATGGTTTAAACCACCAAGAAGATTGTGTGTGTCCTTCTGGTTGCATGCCAAGTCTTGATAAAAGGTTTTGCGCATCATTCAATCCTACTTTCAGAGCTTCTATAATTTTATCATCTGTAGATATTGGACCATAATGTGATAATACATCATGATTCTCTGTTGTTGGTTGGTGCAATTTATTCCATATGCTTTCTTGTTTTTTATGAGATTTATTAAAGCGAAGCCCTTGTGGATTTGATTCTTCTTCGGCAACTCTATTAAGAGTTCCAACAGCATGAAGCAAGTCAGTGAAATCATAGGCCTTCTCTGATCCAACCATCCCACCAACTTTGCTAAAGAAGTTCTCACACACATCTGACCCAGTCAAGTGCAATACACATGGCAAGTTAGAGTAGTGGTCTCGAAACAACCTCATCAATAAAACCGCAAAGTGGCACGAAATTTTCACATCCTGATATGCCTCTCTACTAATGAAATTTATGTTGGCATTAACATGAGATTGTTTCCGTACCCAACATAACCATAACAAAAAGAAATGTTGAACTCTTGAAGCATTTCTGTTAGAACATTATTACACCTATGTACATTAATCATTTATTAATTGATGGTTAATTAGTGCCCAAGTGACTAATTATTACATCCCTAAGTTGGTTAGTTGGTAAATGGTCAAATATCTTGAACTAGTTAGCAATGTGAACAAGTGCTGAGTCAAACTAGCTGTTGGGTGCGCTCCCCAGGGCATTTAATGCATTCAGCATGCCTAGAGCGCCCTCCCCAGGTTAATTAATGCATTCAGCATGCCTCTTCTCTACCTAGGGCGCACTTGCTCAGAATGTGGACAATCTTGCCAACTTTGTCCAATTTTTGGCCAATTCTAGCTACCTAACCTCAAACCAACCAGTTTCTCCACATGTGTGAGGTCACATGGGCCTGTCCAGTCATTCCCAGCATTCACACAGCAGTTTCGAACCAGTTTGGGATGGTTTGGGATATTTTGGTCAACCTAGGCAGGTTTGAGCTATTTCTAAGCTAGATCAGTGTGAACACTCCAGATGGATTCGAATTGTTCCAGATTTGTATATATGGATGTTCTTAACCTATTTTGAGGTTGCACAGTTAATGATATTTACATTATTCACCCATTTCATGTGTGTTGTTCTTCATTCATTTACAGATTTATGCTAATTCTTGCAAATGTTGTGCAATCTTTTCACTAGTGAGGAATCCACAGTAGCTAGGTTCTGCTGTGATTGAGATTTTACAATTTCCCACTCTTTCCCAAAGAGTCAAACTATGAGACATAAAAATGTCAATGTAGTCAGCAACAATCATTAGATAAATCTCTATACCTAGTGTTCTCTCTGCCCTACCACTTGTTGTACTTATCATCTCTTTTAAACACCTTTGAACATGCCTTGAAGCAATGCGTTGTGCTGAACCCCAATTTTGTCGATCCATCCTCTCTATATCTTCAATTTTAAGCTTGTGATCATCCACTTTAAAAGTGTTATAAACCATTCTGACATGATTAAAACTTACCAACTCTTCTCCAAGGATCAAATCTCATCGGCCACTAAACAAAGGATTGATTAGCTTTTTCCTGTTGTGTATGTAATCCTGATCATGTAGTCCTGTTACGTTGCCACCATCATGCAACCCAGATAGCCTCCACCCTTCCCAAGGGATTTGATATCGAATACCTTTTGTTGAAGAATAAGCCTTCAACATAAGTTGTCTTCTTCTACTATCCCCATCAGATGAATCATCAATAATAGGTCCCAAACAATTTTCCACGTGTTTCCTCCACATAACTTCTATTTTTTCCCATTGCTTGGCAACAAAATTTGCATCGAACCTATTGCATGTTGGATGAACAACCACAACCAAACGTGGAAGCTTTTCATGTAAAGGGTTTGCAATAATGACACGTGCATAATGACCAATTACACTGTTCTTAAAAGTGTCTGTAATAACATCATAGCTTGCAGCTCCCTCGCCCACAATCACTAAGAAATGTGATTGGCATTGATGATTTTCTTTATTACCACAAAAACCAACCAAAGTATCACTTTTTGCTACCCACCTAACATATTTTTTCACAACGGTCTCATCTTCAGCAAGGCATACAGGAATCGGACCCTCTATACCATGTTTGGATTTATAAGAAGCATAAACCTTTCCAAGTGCCTCAAAAATGTACTCATGCTCCCCTGGGATATATGACAGTGATTTTCTCACTTGCCTTAAAGTTGTAGATATTGAAGGACCATCTAAATTCAAGCTAATGAAGCTATGCAATCTAGGACTCCCCCATAACTTAATCATCTCATAAATGGATTTAGTGGATGCACCATACCTTCTCCCTGCTTTTGGACGTGTCAGGTTGTGAAAGATATCTTTGACAAATTCCCAAACGGCATCTTTACCTTGTAATTTTCCTTGTCTATGTGCCTCACACACATCCTTGCAAAACCTAAATACATCTTTCCTTTCTGTAGATTCGAACAACTTGTCCTTTAGGGACCTTATTCTAATAGAGAGTATAGCAACATTTGTCCTCTCCCACCAAAGAGCCCTCATTGTTGATCTATAGCTAGTATTTGTAACCCTTGCAACATTTTTTAGCTCAGTTTGAGTCAAAAAGTCTAATCTTCTCCCTTTCCCTGTATCTCACCCATGTCTTTTAATCGGGCTCCTTGATTCACGATATAAACGCATCCTAAAATCATCACAGTCTGGAATCAACTTACAAAACTTGCATGTTAATGATTCAAAAGGTATCCCTGTTTCAGAAGCCCTCTGACAATGAATATGCCTATATGTACCATCAATACGGCATTCTGTACCATGATAACATAGCATCCTCTTGGTATGCTTCTCTATGGCCCATAATTTCCCACCCCTTTGATCATCCATTAGGATTTTTGTGTTCAATCTCTCCCCATTTCTATCAATATATGGATACCAATACCCCCAACATTGTAGTATCAAGGGAGATAAATGATCTACAATAATACAATAAAAGCAAATAAATTTGAAGATAAAAAATAAAATTATGTTCAATGTCATATTCAAATTAAATAAGCTTGTGAAATTAACATACCTGAAGTAGAAGGATTTGCACTTGTAGAACCCCTATGTGATAGTGGTGTTGATGGTGGGACCAAGAACCTAGTCAAACTCTGTTGGGACTTATCATTGGTAGGCTTCTTGGGTCTCCCAACTATGCCAGTCCTCAACCCAATTGTATTATGTGAAGCCTCGTTTGTAGTAGAAATGTGCTTGTTTGATTTCATATGTTCATTTAGAGAACTAACAATATTACCACTTGCTGGTACTAAATAAAACCATTTATTGCACCGTGTATATTCCACTTTTACTTTTCTCTTGTCCTCGTATCTTGCAAGTGTTGCTTCCACCACTTTGAAAAAATTTGGATCTTGTGTCTTGTTGAAATCATCTAGCATTTTGATGGCTTTATCAATCTCAAGTCGATCTCCAACCATTGATGTCTTCCTTTCTATGTTACATGAAGGAGTTTCACTACTTCCCACCCTTGAAATGTTACGTTGATGGGCCCTTGTTTTCATGTGATTGTTTTTGAAGTTGCGAAGTGTCCATGCTGCCAAAGATATTTCCCCTGTTCCATAATCAATACCATAACTTTCACAACGTATCTTTATTTTAGATGTTCCATTTTCTGAATATACTTTAAGAGTAACCTTCTCCTCAACAAACTCTTCCATTAAACTATTCACTTTTTGTTCCCAAGATGCCAATATAGTAGAATCAACACCTATGTTTTGTTCTATCGAATCACACTCAACTTCAACTCTTGCTTGTTTATGCATAGGTTCCTCCATGTTCTCTTCGATGATTTCAACATTTGGTGTTCTTTCCATTACATTTGATTGCAACGCTTCAGTATCCAATGTGTCTAGTTTCCTCTTAATGCCTATAGGTGTTTTTGTAGCTTTCCATCTTTTCTATTGTGTTGCATTTAAAGTATATCCTTGATTGTTGGTAAACTCAAAAGGATATCCAATGATATTATCAAGCATAATTTCTTGACGGATTTCTGCAAATGTAGCATCTGATTGACACCTAACTATGCCAAGGGTAGAATGTTCTTCACCAGTTACAATTACAAAGTCAAAATCATTGTATGGATTCATCTGCATTTCCATCCACATGTACCTTTTAGTTAGATAAAAACGGATAAAGATATAGAAACATTTTTCAAAAGATTGGATATAACATACATTTGTCAAAGTGGTGTTGAAACATTCAAACTAAAATTGAATTTATATAAAAGGAAATTCATTGAACTAGAAAACTGAGAAATATTTGGTTTATTCAGGTTTATTCAATAGACAATTAACATTCCCAATAGACCCACTAGGAATTCAAAAAATGGGTGGGCCATAATAGTTCCATTCATTGGATATGCATGCCCCACTATGCCATCACACAAGCCTTACATAGGGAAGCTTTTCCCCATAGGCATGATATGATTTCCTTTTCGAGACTCGTAATACAACGAGGAGGTGACTCATAAATGAAGGGTGGGGCTTCATAGTGGAGAATGGGATCTGATGAACCCATATTA
Source organism: Larix kaempferi (assembly GCA_027924585.1). Classification (NCBI taxonomy): domain Eukaryota; kingdom Viridiplantae; phylum Streptophyta; class Pinopsida; order Pinales; family Pinaceae; genus Larix; species Larix kaempferi. The sequence continues at coordinate 9,881,356 of BSBM01001073.1, forward strand.
GGCACTAGGGGAAGGACCTTTGATGTGCGGGGGGACCTTCATGATTTTACGTAAAAAGGTCAACACCAAAATTTTCCGCAACAAGTCGAAATCGCAATAGGTCATGTGTAGGTATTTTTTTATGCATAAAGTATTCCAGGTTTAGAGAACATGGATTCTTCCACAACAAATGAATCTCATTTCTCTATCTATACAAGATCAAAATTAATCCAAAATTAGAGTCGATTCTAAGGACGTAGATTTGGGATGTTTCCCATGGTGTTGGTCGATATACCACTTTGCGATAGTGCTAGTTAGGGTCCTCTGGAACAGGTGTAGCCTAATAGAATCATAAACGATGTTGTTTGGTGAGCACCATAGGTGAAACGACATGATATGATTTTAGGGGTCTTCCCCAGCCTTCCCTTCAAAGTTTGGGATGTATGACGAGAGTTCGATAGGCATAGGGGGGAATTTGGATCATGTTGGATCGAATCATTGGTCAATCTCATTAAATCAGGGAGGTTGAGGCTAACCATAACTGGAAAGCTCGCATTTGGGAAAAGCTTGTCCTCATGGTTTCCATCTAAAATATTTGGGGTTTATAAAATATGTTTCATGATTTAGGGACCAGAAACCAAACAAAACAACAAGGTAGAGACCAAGTGAAACAAAAGATGGAGAGGTCAACCATTCTATCTTCTTGTTTTATTAATCCTACAACTATTATCGAAGGATTAAAAATATTTTGGCCACATTTTTCCATTTTTTAAAGAATACTAAAAATAAAAAATAAAATTAAACTAGAGCACTACAAAATGAAAATAAAAATAAATCCACAAGCATTAATTAAAACAAAATAAATTTACAAGCATTAATGAAAAGAAAAATAAATTCACAAGCATTGAGGAATTTAAGTGGTTTTAGGTTTTTATGGTTTAACTTTTTATGCCTTCATAATGAGGCTTTTCACATTTGGGTTATGTTATCATGGTTTTATGTTTTTATTTTTTGTGTACTAAGTTCAGATTTGTGGATTTTGGTATAAATTAAAATGAAAAAATGGACATTCCCAAAACAACAAAAAACTTAACAAGTGGTTGGTGAAATAGCCCAAGAATAAGGTGAAGTTGTCCAATGGGTGCATAGGGGGATCTTCATTGTTTGAGGCTATTCTCTTACAATATTGACATTTCTAACCTTTTAACTTGTCACAACTATGACAATCTATGAATGATTTTCTTAAAAAATTTCAAACACATAAATATAATTTTAAGGAAAACCAAGTGATTCCTTACATTTTTTGAAGTCCATATACTAAAGTGGATGTTAATAACCATCATTATCTTCATCAAAGAATGTTTGAATAAACTTAATCTTCTAAAAGAGGAGGCTTGAAAGTACACAAAATATATAAAGATGCAATGTATTTTTTAAGAGAATTATTGCAAAAATAAAATACAATTAGAAACTAAGTAGATGTAATAAATTAAATTAAAAAGAATTAAAATACTTAAAAATACATAATAATAATAAAAAAGTCTACCATAATAATAATAAACTAAACTAAGTGTCATATATATATATATATATATATATATATATATATATATAGAGAGAGAGAGAGAGAGAGAGAGAGAGAGAGAGAGAGAGAGAGAGATAAACCCATCTAAACTAGATCATATTTTAAAAAGATGTGTTTAGATTTAGATCTCTCTTACTCTCTAATAGATAATTAAGATAAATTCCTCTCTAGTGGGATGTCCTAATTCCACTTGGATTTTTTTTAGACAAACAACATATCGTTCTTTGATTGATTATGTACTATATCCTATGATCTTCCAACACAATACATATCTTGCTTATTTTCCAAAATTACCTTGTTCACAAGCTAAACACAAATGATATTTATGTGATATTCCTACATATGAGGAAGAAATCAATAGTTTCCATGAGATGGATTTTATCCTACCTTGATGTTTTATCATTGTATGTTCTAACTAGTGATACTTTACTCTAGTCTAATTAATTTTTTGTTTCATGCATTGATTTTTTCAACAAAATATTATCTCTTGCAACAAAATCACCATTCTAAAAATCATCTCAAAATTAGTTAGAAATCCTTCATGGATACCAAAAAGATAAGATCGACAATCACTACTTTTCATTGTGATATAATATTTCGTATACTAAATCCTTAAATGGGAATATTTTACTTCCTAATGATTTCATCCACATATTCAACTTTGAATATTTTGATCTCTAAATTTTACACAAAGTGACTCTTGTTAATTTAGAAATACCCACTATTTAATCTTTGTTCACTAATTCCAATGTTTGTATAACTATTGCACTTTACCTTTTAGAAAGAGAGATCGTATTCCAAAATATTAATTGCCACTTTTTCTCATCTTTATTCCTCCTCTAGAGAAATCTCCTTGTATTACAAACTATTTATGAAAGGAAAACCCATAAATTTATTAGAATGCAGTATTGATTCTAAGGGATTATTATACAATATGCTAAATGAGGAACCCTTTATTATCATGGGGAGAAACAAGGTGTATAATTTTTTATGTTATTGTTCATCTTATTAATGGGGGATTAATCTCAAGTTTATGTCTAGAGATAGATAATGGATACCTTAAGCATTTGGTTGGGAGTTCACACATCTAGAATTTCACAACCTTCAATTTCCTTCTCTATAAATCTAGGATTGGTTTACAAAGAATACTTTTGAATTTTCCCAAATGATTTCCTAGCCCAAAGCTTCGTCATTATTCTGCAGAACCCTCAAAATATTTTTGGTTTCTCGAAAACATCCTTGATTAATGATGAGTATATTATCAACATTATAAACATGGGAGATAGGGGAACCTAAATACATAATTTGGAGGCCCTTAATTGTGTTATTTTTCTCAGGTTTCCCTAATACCTTCCTAATATTATTATCATTATAATAATGAAAAAGGGAGATAGATGGACACCCTAAAGTTGTTTTCCTCTCTAGGATAAATAATTTACTAAGGCCTCCATTGGTAAGGATAAAGAGAGATGTTATAAAAAATCACTCATTTATCCAACAAACTCATCACCAACTAAACCCACTTATTAAATATTTTTAAGGAAATCTCATTACACTTTATGATAGTACATATCTAAATCTAGCTTAGATTCATAAATCATTCAATTATATCATTATATGTTACTTTGAAAAAGTAACTATTCTAAACCATTCACTAAAAAGCTTAGTCTCTCCACTTTAAATAAATAAGAAGAGATTTGTATCAAAGGTAGTCGGTGCCTTGAATAAGATGGTTTTAAGCATACAACGAGGAGATATTTCCAGCTACTGATCAACGCATTGGAATTGATATGAGATGGGGCCATGGCGATGTTTTCCCATTTGTTGTGCTTACGTGGTGCTTACATGGGCATTCTATTTGCGTTTTCAGCATCTATCCAACTAAATGACCAAGGCATGTACCCCATTTCACATTAACATACATACTGCTTACTCCTATGAATGTGAATTGTTTATAATTATAACGCTTGGTTATGCAAATTGTTATCTTTGGCTTTCGCTTTATAGTTTAGCCAGTGTTGTAAACATGATGGCTATTGTCAACGTGAATAGACACAGCTGCAGCAGGTATATAGTTGATATAACAACTTTTTGGTTGGGACTGTCACTCTTTGTCAAGGTTGTGATAGAGGCACGCTTATGGGAAATGAATGGATTGAAATTGAGAGAATTATGATCTCTGGACATGGAAAGGAGAGTTGTGAGAGAGAAGATGGGAAGTGGGCTAGTGTGAAGGAAGTCCGAAATATTTCCTTATATCTGAAGAAAAGGAAGAAACAATTCTCTCAAAAACTAAAAACATAACTGATTTCCAGAACAATTATTGGACTAAACAGTTGTGATGTGTTTTCGAGGAAGAGAAGGTGGAGACTGCTATCAAATGCAAGCCATAAAAAGAACTTCTCTTTATTTTGAAAGAAAATTGACATTGAACTTCTGAAATGATTAATTTGACATGGATCTTTTCTCCAATATAGTGATGATGAGTTGCACAGAAAACCCCAAAGAAACAAGAAACTATGTCTAATGTCTACTAATCCAATCCTATATTTGAATAATGAATGTATTTATCTCTTATTTAGTTTAATTTCTCTGACGCCTGACTTGCATCATTTATATGTTTGGGTAGGGACACAACATCAATCCAATTTCAAAAGAGCAATCAGTTTCCTGGGCATTAAATCCTATGATAACGATAACAATCTATGACTATTAGTATAGATAGAAACCTCTATGCAAAGCAGAAAGATGACTAAGGTATTATATCATAATACACTAATTGTAACTGTGTAGGAAAAAGATTTCGGTTTTTTGAAAGTAAACATCAATATTTTTTTTTAATAACCAACAAATACTCGCAAGCATGCAACTAGCGTAAATTCCAGACAAATTACATTCTTAAATTGGACATCGAGTACCATACAATATTCCTCAAGTAAAGTATTCCGATTCAAATCAAATTCCATAGCATCAGCCTTAGTTTTATCCTTTGTTAGGCTTGAACTTGCCAATGTCAATCATATATATACCTAAACCTAATCCTAATACCAAAGTTAAAGTTTAAGGCAATTTGTTTGAGCTTAATCACTTTTACATAAATGGTTGGTAAATTAGTTCGAACTTAGCTACTTTTACCTGATTCGTTGCTAGATTGTGTCACAGTTTCTTGGTGTCATTTTTTTTCTAAGCTTATACTGAAGCACTCTGAAATGCAACAATCAGCATGTTGATTTTTCCATGAATCTGAAATGCTTTTTGTGGAGTTTTCCATGAATCCGTTGTGTCACAGTCTCTTGGCGTCATGTTTTTTTCTAAGCTTACACCGAAGCACGCTGAAATGAAACAATCAACATGTTGATCCTGGTTGTGACAAGACTTTTGGAGTCTACTATAGTATTAATTCATTGATCTTTTTGTGTACTTAACAACTGGTATAGGAGTGCCTAGGTTGCTCGATAGGGGTTGTATGAGACTGTCCAATTGTCCAAAATTGCTTCAAATTTCCCAGAACAACCTATACGAAATGATTCAGAATAGGTCTAACCACTGTGTACTTGGGATTCTTTTGGGAATGCCCTGAAATTTGAATCCATCATGACTGATTCCGTAACAATTACTGCGAGATGACAACCATGGGGATAATTTTCTTGTACGTATTCTGGTTATTTCTTAAATTGTTATTACATGTAGATTCATGCCTTCTCTATGTAATAAACCATGCTAGGCTCGAGTAAATATTAGTGATATCAACGAGAAATTCCTAGGATCTTGATCAGAGGCTACGAGCAAAGAATTTTAATGTATCCCTCCATTTCCATAGAAACATCCTTTCCCCCTCATCATAAACAATAAGAAACCATGTGTGGAGCGACTACTCCTTGTTTCAAATGGTATTTTATCTATTACTATGTAAATATGCATACATGAGGGTATAAAATACACACTTGCAATAATCAAATAGTCTCTTGTATTCACCACTCGACATTTATATACATAAATGTAACGTATGTCACGTTGAACTAGTGAAATTTTGTTTTTTTGTTTTTTTTTTAAACAATTAATTTAGAAGTAAAAAGGCAAGGGTTTTATCGTCACATAAATGTGTTACAAAATTATAACATAATTATTTTAACTTTTCACATCATGTTATAAGAGATCTATAAGAAATTAATCATTCTTCTATCTCTAACTATCCCATAGGGAGTTTAAACCTTTATGTTTTTATTCAATTCATGTCATCCTATAAATATGAAAATAAATTATGACAATCCATTCACTAATCCTTATCATAACATAAATATATAATTAAGATAATATATTTATGTCTTCTAACCCATTCATCTATGCTATAACATGAGAACACATTTGACTAATAATTAAATTTGATTAAAGATAAAATATTCCACAACTATGATGATCACATGAGTAATTCTAAATAAGTATCTTTAGAATTCTAGCTATAAGGATAGTGTGATACATCACAGAAAACAATAAATGGTTTTCTTGTACATACCTTTTTAGGCAAAACACGGAGTCGATCCCAAACCTGCTTCAAAATAAAATTTGCTCTTGCTTCGCGGCCAAGATTGATAATGCAACAGTGGTATAAACGTTTCTCCAACGCCTGTCCTTCGTTCACATATTAATTCACATTCCATAAGTTTCCTATCCATCTCCGCAGCAAGCAATTCGTAGTGTGAGTGATGGGTCACATAATCACCTGGCCTCAAGTAATGTTATTGCCTAACAGGTCTAGTGTAAAAGGTTCCTCCCTCTAGCTAAATTCAGTCCTCGATTCCTTCCCCAGAAATATGGGGAAAGCAATCTACGGTAAACCAATCTAATAAGAGTTTACCGATTTCCAGACAGACATTCATGGGCCTATGTTGATTATAGATTGCATGTCTTAGTAATCTAATGGTAGGGATCTCAATAAAATATCCATTTCCATATCCAGTCATTAAATGGAAACCAATAAATAAATTATCCGGTAAATTCCCGAATCTAAATCCTATAATTCAAATGAACCGGCCCTTTAGTTTCTTTAAAACTTTAGTTGCTTTAAAAATTAAAATTGCCTTTATTTCCAGTCACCCGAAAAATCTATTAATGTGGAGCACTACAAGGAGCTATGAATTGGATTGGACGCCGCCCAGCTAGATTTTCTATCTACGAATTGATTCCCAATTGTACAATTCATCATGTGATAGTTTCGGATCCATTGTGTGCCTGTATCAGTCTGATAAGAGGGTGATTGAACCCTATCCAGATACATATGACACTCACCTGATTTAAACACCGGAGGAGCAGTGAAAACATGTCCTACATGTCATACGGAAATGTCATAAAAGGGCATAGTTCATTAATAATTGAATAAATGCACACCAAACTTCAGCCTCCGTTTACACGGATTTTGGGCGATTGCACTTGTCATATATTTAATAGCACCACGGTAGCAAATGGATCCAATAAATACCTGTAGTTAAATGCAGATTTTTCTAGATTCTAGATTAAAGTCCATGCCTTGTAAAATGTTTGTAATTATGACATACCATGGGAAGGGGATAGATGCTCACCATATCTGGCATGGTTGTCATGTCAACCAATGGCTATTTTTTTTAAAGTTTAATTTCTTCACATTTTCTTATGCCTGCAATAACATGAATTTGGTCCTATCTTTGCCATATCACACATTTAAAGGTAAAATTACAATTTCTACAATGCTGGGAAAAACGCCTATATTCATATCTGTTACAAAATTATTTAATGGTCAAATTACAACTTTTCACAAGGCTGGAAAACACCTATGTTCAGATCTGAGACAGAATTATATAAAGGTCAAATTACAAATTTCTACTATGCTGGAAAAACGCCTATGAATTGGATCCCATTGATAAGAACAGGTTTCAAAGGAAAAATGAGTAATAGAGTAGAGATCAAATTGGTCTCAGGAAGGATAGGACAGATCCAAGCTGAATTTCATTGACAGGTGAAGGACGGATTTGAATAAGAATTTCTCTGCAGGTGAAGTCAATTTAATTACAGAAGTAGCGTCTCTAAATAGGTTTCGAATACATAACACTCTGTGTATTAATTAACTTGTGAATGGACCCTCTGCATATTTATTTCTGCATATTAACTGCAATTTCGTGTTTAGCCATTTATCTTAAGCTCGGGTGAGCCACTCACTTCCTTCGAACTAATGAAATTAATTCCATTATTTGGAATATGTTTTGGAGTTAAAATAAAAAGGGTTTATTATTATTATACAAGTGATTCTCCTATCACATTTCTTAAAATATTGAGAATAACTTTAATTATTTCTTGGATCAAATGTCTCAATTAATTGGCAACCTTTCTTTTAAATATGAATAATTCCCATAATTTTAAGCTGAGGAATTTATACTCATATTCCGTTAAACTTGTTGAATATCATTAGTTATTATTTATTTGGGAGTCTTTTATTTATGAACATTTTGCATAGAAATGAAGTTTGAGGAATTTACATATAATCCCCTTTATCATGATTGTAGATTATTAGTTTGAATGTTTATTTAGGGAATCCTGTATTGGTTTGAATTTAATGAGAATGTCTTCCACTTTTGGATTGTGTATTGATTTAAAATAATGCCTCTCTTTACTATATAGAGATTCTTATATTTGCAATGTCTTTAATTATTACTTAGTAATCTTATTTTGTCCTTGAATTTATCGAAAGTGCATTCTTAATATAAGATGCATATGTTTTATGTTATAATTGATGTTTCTCAAGATGCCAAGTTGAAAATACACTATGTAAGTGGAAAGTACAAATCCATCCCATTTGTATAGGAGTCATAGTATTGGAAACGACATTTGCTAGCAAGAAGGATAGTGTGATGTATCACCACAATGCTTATGTTGTGATATAGTGTTATTGGGAATGATTAAGAGCTTAAGTTACTGATCATCATGGAGAAATCTCTTAGGAGTTTCTCAAATAGATGTTATTCATTTACTCTGAGAGAAAAGTAAATTACGACATTTAGTATGGTAGCATGACAGAAGTGTTGAGGTAAGTTTAGATGTATGAAATGAACTTGTGATTTGACGACCTTTGTTTTATGGTCGAGACTCCTTAGGCAAGTTATGTTTAGAATTCATTGACTATAAACTTTTTTAGAGATTGCACGATATAGATTTGTGTCGTATGCTTTTTACAAAATGGTTGGTACAAATAAATAATAATAATAAAAAATTCACTTGCTCAATTAGAAAGACCCTACATTTGGTATCAGAACATGGTCGAACCTAGTTCGGACCGAAATACTTCCGCGATACTTTGATAATCTGGTTAGTTAACAAAACTTTACTTGCTTTCCAAATACAGGCTTTGCCATGGATCGACGGACTCGCCGAGGTAGGAATGGGAGGGGACGAGCACAGGCAACACATCCACCAACCCCTCCAGTAGCTACTCCACCTAGAGCTGAAGAGACAATTAACTTGCCCGCCGACGAAGTCATGAACATGATGAGAAAATTCCAAAGAATGTCGGAAGCACTGTTGACCCGATTGGACCGCGCAGAAGACCGGCCCATGGTATCTACGACTGAACCGCAGAACCCACCTCCTGCCAACATTCATAGAGAACTGGAAAACGTAAGATTTCCAGAATTTTGGGGTTCCACTGAAGGAGCCGCAGCAGAATCTTGGTTAGAGAACATGGCGATGTGCTTTGGCTTGAGGGACTACACCTCGAACCTGAAAGTACACATGGCCATTTTACAGCTGAAAGGGGAAGCCCTACTCTGGTGGAAGACATTGAAACCACAGTTGGGAGTCGAAGCCAACGAAGTGTCATGGGAACTGTTTGAAGAATAGTTTCAAAAACACTACATGTCTAAAGAGTTCATTGAGAGGCAGCTCAATGAGTTCAATGCCCTCCAACAAGGAGGAAGAATAGTGCAGGAGTATGAGATCAGGTTCATGGAACTTTTGAGGTATGCACCCCACATCTCGACAGAAAAGCTGAAGGTGAACAAATATGTTTATGGACTGAACGACAACATTAGAGACAAGGTCTGCATTCTTACTCCACCTACTGCAGGGTAGATAAATAATTTCATATCACACATTTGACGAATTGTAGGGTAGATAAATAATTTCAAAGAATAATAAAAAAATATTAATTTTTAAATGATAAATATTAATTTTAGAAACGAAGATATTATTTTGTTATCTAATAAAAAGTCAATGTAAATAGACCATAGATCGATTACTATATATTTGTCGGAGGAAGATATAAAAATGGGTAGTCTAGGTAGCCTAATGGATAGTTTAGAAATAAATAATAGGGTTTTTATAGCGTATCATTCATGAACAAAAATTAAACTTTTTAAACATCTAACAAATTTTTGGGAAATTGAAAGTATGAATATTTTTTTTATTTTAGAAAAAAATATTTATTAATTTTCATAACATATATTATTAATTTTTGGTATTTTTAATATTATGCATAGAAAAAAAAATATACTTTAAAATTATTTGTAATAAAATACACTCTCGTCCCCTCCACGCTTCTACATGAAATGTAATAAAATATACCCTAAATATTTGTATTGCTATATAACATATTTAAGACCCTTTGACCCCTTAATACAAGGCAATATATTTTCTCATTTCCATATCATAGTTTATTCCCCAATATGAATGGACGTGATAGGATATTGCCTATCAAGTGCCCCCCCCATGGAGGAGGCAAGGTTGGTATATCATGGAGATTCATTCCATATAACTTGAAATAGGGAGTTGTTCAAATATTACGAGAAAGTCCATAAAGGAAAGGTATTCTTGGGTGACAATTTCAGTCATGAAATTGTTGGTAAAGGTAGTGTGAGAATGGATTATGGAGATGGAAGGTTGATATGGATACCTGATGTGAGGCATGTTCCATGTTTAACATGCAATATATTGTTAGTTAACCCAATTATATCTTGTATTTGATATAATCTATGGAAACGAGTGCTATATGTTAGTTTGTGCAACTATTCTTTTGGATCAATGAGTAAGGTTTAGAACATTATATAAGTTCAAAGTGACTAGTCTTTTCATGGATCATGCTAATTTAATATCCGTCAAGAATAGAAAACCAGTGGGAGAAACAATGATATTAATATTCATGTTGTGGCATAAAAATATGGGACATCTTGGAGAAAAGATCCTATATGGTATGTGCACCAAGGATATAGTATGTGGATTAGAAGTTATAAAGCTTGATTCTTCTAAGTTTTGTGAATTGTGTATACTTAGAAAACAAAACAAAGTTTCCTTTTATTTAGCTAGATATAGAAATCAACGGATTCTTATGCATGCACATTCAGACATTTATAGGCCAATGGATGTAGCTCCCATTGGAGGATATAGATATTTCATCACCTTCATTGATGGCTTATCTAGAAAGTCACGGGTCTAAGTTATGAAGTTGAATAACAAATCCATTTAGGTATTCAAGGTGTTTGTGGATGAAGTTGAAAATAAAACTAGATAGTTAAGGGACTTGAGAAGTGATAATGCAATGTATCTTGCAAGTCATGTGGGATTGTAAGATAGAATACAACTTAAAATTATCCTAAACAACATTGAGTTGTTGAGAGGTTGAACAATATCTTGTTGGAGAAGGATATAAGCATGATATTGGATGCTTGATTAAACAAAGTATTGTGTATTGAATCCATGCATATAATGAATCATCTTAAAAAATTATAACCTAGTTCCATTTTGGGTGGTAAGGCACTAGCAGATGTGTGGAATTGAAATAAATCTACTCCTCTCACATCTTAGAGTTTTGGGACGTGAGGCTTACATGCAAGTGTCCATAGAGAACATGAACATGTTTGTCTATAATTATTCCAAGTGCATTTGTGTTGGTTGTAGTGAATGCATTAAGGGAAACAAGCTTTGGATTCCATTTGTGTATTTCCATACATATAGTCAAGATGTGGCATTCAAAGAAACACTTTGCATATGAGTTTACAATAAATATTTTGTTTAGTTAGATAAGGTACAACACAAGGTCATTTCAGAAGTTAAAAATCAACATTATGGAAATTGGTCATATAATGGAGCAACTAGATCTGGATGATGCAAGTGACAAAACACCACTACGCAAGCTCCAATTACACGTAAGAAACTGAGAATTCTAAAGAAGAAAATGAGGTAGCCAACAAGCCTACAAATGATGTTGACTAGTATACAATTAATCATGGGCATCCCCTAAAACATCAAATATATCAAGAATTAAGAAGAATTCTCAAGAAAAGAAAAGTGCATGATAGGTGTGGTTATGAGTATTTCTATTTAGCTAGCCTACTTTTTCTTCCATGTGTGATAAACCTAGAAATGTGCAAGAGGCTCTTAGTAATGATGAGGAAACTCATTGGAATAAAGGCATGGAGGAAGAAATGAGGGGTCTAATGTAAAAGAAGAATTGGCATTGGCATGAATTATCCTAAATGTAGGAAGGTGATTGGTTGCAAATGGTTGTTGGAGAAGAAGTATAAAGTTGATGGTTTGATGGAGAGATACAAAGGTCAAGTGATAACAAAAGGATTGATGGTATAAGCTATGTTGATACTTTCGTACCATGACCAAATTAGCCTCTATTATGTTGTTTATAGCTTAGTAGTTGCTTATGAATGGAAAAAAGGGCGTGAAAATCATATTTCTTCATGGAGAGCTCACAAAGGATATCTTCATGAAACGACCAAAAGGATTTGAGGTGTGGTAGAGAAGGTTTGGTGTGAAAGTTGAATAAATGACTATATGGTCTAAAGAAGTCTCCGAGGTAGTTGTATTAGAGGTTTATTAGATATGTCATTATACAAGGCTTCATAAGAATTAATGTAGATTATTGTGTCTACTACATGCAAGAAACACTTCATAATTATGGTTCTATATGTTGTTTCTATTATACACTACTAAATTTGGTCCCCAAATTCAACGGGTGTTCGAAGCGTTTTAGCGTTGGATAGGGGTAGTTTTATACATGGGTTAGGTGTCGTTAGCAGCACATCGCTTAAGTGACGTGACATGGTGTCTCTTAAGCGACATCTTAGGCCTATTTTTATCAACTTCAATATCTTTTAAAAACGTTGACTAAATGTTTATTGAATGTATGCAAAGTGACGTCACAATACATTGGTGTCGTGTCGAAAAAGGACGTCAATTGACGTGGAAGTGACGTCCACCAAATACCCGGAAATAGATGTTTGCAAATAAGATTTAACGTTGTTTGAGTATTCGAAAATAGACGTTTCATACGTAGACGTAACGTTGAATTAATGTCCAAAAACAGACGTCTACAATTGCATTGAAAAAAAAAGTGGATGATTTGTCCAATAACGCTCAATATTGTCTAGGTAATTGATTTTAGAGTTATGTTACCATTGTTCAAATCATAGCACTTAAACATTGGTTGAACGTCTGAAAATAGAATCATGTGCAAAGTAAACGTAACGTTGGTTGAACGTCCAAGAAGAGACATGTGCAAAGTAGACATAACATCAGTTGAACATCCGAAAAGAGTGTGCAAAGCAGACTTAAAGTCAGTTTAATGTCCGAAAAGAGATGTCTACTATTGCATTGAGAAAAAAAATGTGGATGATACGTCAAACTAATGTCGAGTATTCTGTGGATAATCGATGTTAGTTTTATGCTACCGATGTTTAACCCACACCACTCGAATGCCAGTTGAATATCTAATAAGACATGTTGATAAATGACTCTAACAAAAAAAAGTGGAGGGTCTATTTGGATTCTTGTCCATGGATGTAAACTAAAATTGTTGATAAGCAGTGTGAAATGAAGAAAAACTATTTGTTTCTTGAATAGTGTATAAAATAATCACATAATGATAATAAACTAATAATTCAACCATTTCATTGGTTAAATTTTTTATTTCAATGAAATTATAAATTCCTCATATCTATAGTTGTATCATGAATCAATTACTCATATAGATTACCAACATATCCATAAATGATATCACAAACCCACTGATGCAGGAGCATCGAGGCCTAGGAGAAACAATCAAAGTTGATCGATAGGAGAAGTTGACTAGGGGGATTTCCAACGACCAATGGTGCGAAAGAGAGATTGGATGTTGAAGCCAAGTAGTCGAGCAAAAGCTGTCGATAGGAGATCGATAGGTGTTAAAGGTCAAGATTTGATAAGTCTGATGTCGACAGACGATAGAAGCGGAGAAGTGAAGGCGTTGAAGGTTGACATGTGGTCGAACATCGACACCGACGGGTTGCAGCGAAAGCCAAGCGTGGAGGACAGGGCGGACTAGCAGCCGTAGAGACTAAGCAAATCCTACAAGTAAGGTCGAAGATGAAAGGTGCAGTATGGTCGAGGCCAGTGATGGGGCCGACTACTGTAGCAGACTCAGAGAAGTGCAGAAGTCAAAGCGACATACTTAGTAGCCGTTCATGGTTGCTAAGGAAGTTATAAGCAGTTATGAAGGTGGTTGGGAACATGACAGATGTCACCACAAGTAGAGGTTGTGCAACACGACCAGAGGGCGCTAACAACTGCAGAGTTGCAGTATCCATTGGGACAGAGACCGACCGACGGATAGAGGAAGAGTGTCTTAGGGAACAGAGTGGACCTCGGGAAGAGCAGCAGTAGAGCAGAGTAGAATACTAGTGCGAAGGAACAGAGCAGGGGGGGATCGATCATTAGAGGATCGACGAGAGATCCGATCCATTTCTCATCCTTCAGCAGAGAACCAGGAGAGGGAGAAGATCACACACAACCGAGAACACACTTAAATATAGAGACAGAGTTTAATTTCTGTAGTTTGTAATAGGCTAAGGCCGACTAGTTCATTTTCTTTGTATTTAGACATTGTAATTTGATTCAGTTTAATAGTAGCCAACTTCTGGCATTCAGTTCACATCCAGTTTGTGTGAGAATTTGTGTGTTGTTGTGTGTATTGTTAAGCAAGAGGCCCCTTGTGAGTAACTCCCTTAGGCCACCCACTCAATGTACAATTTCATAAAATTAATAATACTATATTACCATAACATGTAATCCATCATGACATGTTGTAGGACTTAGTCAATGATAGACACATACTACAGTCACCTCACCATCAATTAATCGACCATATGGACACCTTCCTCTTAATCTAATATTTGGAAAGAAGGTTACAAAATAGGACACTGATCAATCCTTGGATCTCCCTAATCCATCAACATCATGGTTTCACACATGATTTCTCACATGTGATTTTTCACATGGTATTTATTTTGACAATCTGGCCTCAATGGTAGCTTGTAATATATGAGAATTAAGAATGATATCCATCCATGGAACTACAAGGAAAGGTTAAAAACTGAGAATGGAACTAGCATTGGGTCTTGGAAGCAAAATACTTGCTTGAAAGGCCATTTTTCCGTGATATTTTACGAAATTTTGTCCTAGACTCCCTCAATCTACCTCCCTTTTTAACCATACAATTGTAGCAACAATCACTCCTACAATCCCATTCTTTCAAGTGAGTGTAAATAGGTTCTAGCATCAACCGAGTGCTTTCCATTGATGAACCATTTACAAGAAACCAAGTGCCTTCATGCAAAGTGTGTTCTTAACCAAAAGTGAAGTAGAATCTAATCTATATTATATTTGATGGGATTGATTTGCTTATTTTGGTGTTGTATGTAGATGACTTGTTTCTTACAGGTAAATAGAGGCTCATTCAAGGGTGCAAAGAAGATATGGCATTTGAGTTTGAGATGAAGGACATTAGCATGATGCATTACTTCTTGGTTTTGGAGGTTTGACAGATATGGGGAGATATTCCTTGGGAAAGGTAAGTATGTAGTTGAGATACTGAAGAGGTTTACAATGGACGACTGCAAACCTATGGCCACACCAATGATTACTAATATGGATATGGTGATAGATTCAAATTCAGAGTCAGTGGAACCATGTTGTATAGGCAGTTGATTGGTTCCTTGATGTATTTGAACAACACTAGACTAGATATATGTTTTGAAGTGGACACCTCGAGTTAGTTCATGTTGGAGTTGAGGAAGGAGCATTGGGTAGCAACAAAATGTGAGATTTTCAATTACTAAGAACTAGATTCATAAGACAATTTCACCATGGAATATTTTAGACAATGAGAGAAGAAGAATAGAGAGAATGAATTATGGAAAACACTATGTATCTTATTCATTGATATGATAACAATATATAACACATCCTCCATGGAGAAAATTGAATTGCTTTGAAGCAATATGGAAAGAGCAAAAAGAAAAGGCTTAGAAAAGACAAAAAACCCCCTAGGTGGCAAAAGCAGTTTTCAAAACTGTGCTAGAGGCTCACGAATTTGGAAAGTATGGTATGGCAGCTCATGAGTGAGGTAAATAGGATGTATTGATGGATTTAGAAGGTTAGATACGATGTGGAGGTCGAATTGGTCAAGTGGCAAAAGATTCCAAGTCAACTAGCTTTATCTTTTCCACTAGAAAGTAGAAAAAACAGGATAAAGCTAACTAAAACTGGATAGTGTCTTTCTAATTCAGGAATGGAATAAAATCAGATAGAATCCAAGGAAATCTTATCCATAATCTATCCAAATTCGTTTTTGTGAATGAGGATAGTATGTGGTCCACTACAAGACAAAACTACCCTATTCTACCTAGTCAAAACTCAGGAAATTAATCATAAATGATTAATTAATTTTATCCTAAGTCTAGAATGACATAGTGGGTTTTAAAAATTTTCCAACACCCCCCCTTAAGCCTGAATTTATGTGACGGGAATCAGAAAAATATAAAAAATATAGGGCCCAAGCAACAAGGCTTATGGTCACCCCAATACAAAAATAACTAGTCCATGTAAACCGAGGAAACAGGGAAAACCTCATGGGAACAAAACCCTCCCTAAAAAATGGACATGCTTGATGTCTTCATATTGTCAGGTTGCTCATTTGAATGAGCTGAATGAGATGAATGGGCTGCTTCTGAGTAACTAACTTGATGAAGAGATTGTGGATGTCATGATCATGCATCAGTGCATCAATGTTGTGTAGGAAAGAACCATGTGTTGAATCTCTATGAAGCTCATCTTTTGATGATGGAGGAGCATCAAATGAATTTTTCTTGCTGCTGTAACATACATAATCAGATATGAAAGCATAATCAATGAAAGAAAGAATTTCTATGCATACTCCTTCCCAAGGAGAAACAATGAACTCAACGTGATCAATTTCTTCTGTAGCTGCAATGTGGTGCACTAGTTCTTGTATCTTCTTCTGAAACTGATGTAGTACCTTTATGATATTTAAAATGAGATCATGCAGCTCTGAAATATCAGAATGTGAGTCATATGGAGCAGCAACCAGTAAATATGTGGAGTCTCCATGATCGAACATAATTTCAGTAGAAAAAGTTTGAGAAACTAGATCACCTTGACAACTAAGCGAGCCTGGAGAGTGTGAGGACTTGACTTTTGAACCATGAGTGATGGGGTCAGGTCCAGATGTGTGGAATATCAGTCCAAATAATGCCAAAAACATGGCTGTCCAACCAATGAAAGATATGCAAGACAAAAGTGCAACAGAGGAAATTGACACAGTGTAGGAAAATATAGAACTATGTTGTTTCTTAATTGGAGAACTTGGGAGTTGTGGGGTATTTTGTGCATCCATTGGTTGGGTAAATGGTGTGGGATATGTAATGACCTACATATCAGATTGTAAATCATCTTCTAAATCAGAATCTAAAAGATTTGAATGTTGGTGAAAAGATCTTTCAGAAGACAAGTCAGAAGCTAGTAAAAAATGACTAGTTTTGAGAGTAGACTTGGGTGAACTGACTGAAGAATGTATTGAGGAAGAAGTGGAGGTTTCTGATTCTGATATATCAGAATGTGAATCAATATCATAGACATCAGAATTATATTTCACGCTAGCACTCAAAGCATAAGCATGATTACCTTTGGAAGAGGCTTGGAAACAATGTTCTTGTTCTACAACAAGCTTGCCTTGTTCTTTCTTTGCAAAGTCAGGAACATCAATGTTATGCTCTTCAAGCATCTTGGTCATGATGTCCAATTTATTCTTGAAGAAAAATTTCTCAAGATGAGTTCCTTTGCAGCAATAAGAACACTTGGGCTTCTCCTTCTTCATCTTCTTGGATTTGGAGTCTCCTTTAGAATCATCTTCATATGACAATATATTTGGTTTGGATTTGTCATTCTTGAAACTCTTTGCTCCATGAGAAACAAGTGCAGAGTCTTTGGAGGGTGATTGATCCCTCATTTGGATTAGCTTGTCCTTCTCCTGAGTGAGCGAATCAATGAATGCATCCAATGTTGGCATCTTCCACTTGGGAACTGCAAGTCTTGTAGAAGGAAAAGTAGACACAAATACTGAGTATTCAAAGCTTAGTTTTGACAAAATGGTAAGGATTAATTGCTCATCCTTCTTCTCTATGCCACATTGCTTGAGTTGAAGCACTAGGTTCTTGAATATTGATATGAACTCCTCCATAGAATCGAATTTACTTGGACTAAGAGAGATCAACTCAATCTCCAACAAATGACCTTTGAGCTCGTCTTGTTTTCCAAAGAGAGACTCTAGCTTTGTCCACACTTCATTTGGAGTGGATAGAGAATCAATATGGAATAGAATATCTGGAGATACAAAGAGACAAAGTAACCCATAAGCTTCATCAAGCCTATTGAACCATTTGGATTTTAATGCAACATCTCCTGGCTCAGTTTCAAGCCCCATAGTGACTCTATACAATCCTCTGCTTCGAAGCTGGATGATCATATGCGCCTTTCAGTCAAAGAAATTGAAGGGAGTGAGGGTCACAGCTTTGGCTTGATTTTTCTCCATACTGATGTGCTCTTGGTGATGGAAATACTTTCAAAAAACACTCTTGTAAATTGTTTTGAATCAAGCTAGCTCTGATACTATGTGAGATTTTCAATTACTAGGAACTAGATTCATAAGACAATTTCACCATGGAATATTTTAGACAGTGAGAGAAGAAGAATAGAGAGAATAAATTATGGAAAATACTCTGTATCTTATTCATTGATATGATAACAATATATAATACATCCTCCATGGAGAAAATTGAATTGCTTTGAAGCAATATGGAAAGAGCAAAAAGAAAAGGCTTAGAATAGACAAAAAAACCCCTAGGTGGCAAAAGCAGTTTTCAAAACTGTGCTAGAGGCTCACAAATTTGGAAAGTATGGTATGGAAGCTCATGAGTGAGGTAAATAGGATGTATTAATGGCTTTAGAAGGTTAGATATGATTTGGAGGTCAAATTGGTCAAGTGAAAAAAGATTCCAAGTCAACTAGCTTTATCTTTTCCACTAGAAAGTAGAAAAAACAGGATAAAGCTAACTAAAACTGGACAATGTCTTTCTAATTCAGGAATGGAATAAAATCAGACAGAATCCAAGGAAATCTTATCCAGAATCTATCAAATTCATTTTTGTGAATGAAGATAGCATGTGGTCCACTAAAAGACAAAACTGGCCTATTCTACCTAGTCAAAACTTAGGAAATTAATCATAAATGATTAATTAATTGTATCCTAAGTCTAGAACAAGTCTAGAATGACACAGTGGGTTTTTTAAATGTTCCAACACAAAACATGTGCTTAAGTACTTGAGGGGCATACTAGAGTATGGTATAATATATATTGGAGATGGAATAACACCTTAAGGTGTTACTTTAACCTTGGATCAAGTATAATATCTTGGTTCAGTGGAAATAAAAATTATGTGGCACTTAGTTTAATAGAGGAAAAATACCTAGTATCCAGTACAACTAGTTGTGAGGCCATTTGGATTCGCAAGTTACTTATTGAGATATTTGATTAGGAGTTGGATCCCATGGTGCTATGATGTGATAATAAATGTATCAAATTCTCTAAGAATCCAATATTCCATGATAGGTCCAAACACATAGATATCATATATCACTTCTTGCGAGAAAGGATTTAGAAGAGAGAAATGAAGCTCCCATATATTCCCACAGATAAATAGGAAGTTGATATTTTAACCAAGCCCTTAGTGAAAGGGAAGTTTGAAGCATTCAAAGACAATGTTGAATTGGTGCAAAATTCCTTCCTCAATAAGAGGGAGTGTTGAGAAATGTATCTATAACAAGAACTTCTTGCATAGGTTTCAGTGTGAATGTGAAAAAAGTGGTTCAAAACATTTTGCAAAGTAACCAATTATGAAAAGTGAGTATTATTTCTATTTTTTAATTTTGCTTAGGAAAAGTGAAAGTCTAATGTTTAGAAGTTGACTTAGTCGTAGGAGTCTAATAAAGTGTATTTAATACATTACTGACTTATAATAGATTTAATCTCAGTTGTACATCTCAAGATTCAGAGAAAAGGTGGTTAGGATTGAGGAGATTAGGGTTTTTGAAAAGCTTAAAAGATAGACAATATAGAAAGGTTGGATCAGTTGAACATATCTAACAAGCAGGAGAGGAGCCTGAGTTCAGGATGAAGGAGAAGATCAAGGTCTTATAGCTCGCACTTGTGTTGCTCATATAGCTCATAATTCTATCGTGATGTGACAAACTTAGTCTCTCACTTATTTAGAGTCATGAATCCATTATCCCATGACTGATGGGCATTGGTTTCTCCACATTTTCTCTTGTTACACTTGTCCTTCACCTTCCTATCTTGTCCTTATCCATTTTCCCATTTTCACCCCTTTTCATACACTGCAATGGCCACACATTTTGTTAAGGCTTATGCTTCTTATTTCACCTAGAGCCCCACTATATAGCCTTAGAAATCTTATTTAGGAATACCCCCTTGAGTTGGAGGAGTCAACCTGAAGAGAGAGGAAGAGCTTCTAAGGTGACATTGGGTAGTCTTCCTAAAGTTGCATAAGACTAGCTCTTTGAAGATTGGTACTTTACATCATATAGGGAGTGTTGAAATTTTTTGTAACACATCCCAAACCCTAGCTAGGAAATCCACAATCACTACAAAAGTATGTTGCATGAGAAATTCTCCCAAGAGTTGGGGAGTCCGTAACCGATGTTCCCATGCTCCGAGGATCTTAAGAGCGGGTACAAAACGTTGAAAAATTGTTGGGTACAAAAGAAAATTTCGAGGTTAATAAAGTTATAAAATAATACATAAAACCAAGTGATTCCTTACCATCATCATAATCATTTGTATGTTAATAAAATAAATAATCCGTATTAATAAATTAATAATTTACAATAGATTAGTATATTTTAAAATAAAAATAATACATATGATATAAAGAATAGTTCTATGCATTATATATTATAAGCTTATGATTTATATAGTTTTTTCCATATTTGGAAAAAGGTGTATCATTTTTATATTTTTTAATATATATTATTGTCATTCCCAACCTCTCGCTTCCTATAAATTTGGGTGAAACTTTTAATCATACCGGATACTCATATCCCCACTCCCAATGTTCCAAACTTCCAATGTTCCAAAAAACCATGCACCATATCTACAAACCTAACCAACAATACAAAGGCTAAGAAAGGCATCCCATCAAGCTCTACAAGACAACCCTTGAAGCTTCCAAACAAGCTAGGATGGAAACAATCTTCAAACACCAAGATATACCATTTTCATCACACATTCTATCATGAAGATTCACACACTTGCATCTCACAAGCAAAGAAACCTAGGTAGCACTAGCATCCCACATGCACTAATTATTTAATACATGATCTACCAAATTCTCCAAATAACTACCACCAGCCTAGATCCAAATCCTAGGCTCTATCAAGCGCCGAGAGGGATCAAATCTCCCGAGGTGCAAACCTCTCCTTGAGTGCAATACCTGAGAAGAGGTTTGCACCTCGGGAGATTTGATCCCTCTCGGCGCTTGATAGAGCCTAGGATTTGGATCTAGGCTGGTTTTAGTCGTGGGCGGTGACACAAAACTGGAGTTTGATCAACATTGTAAGGAACAGGTTAAGTTGAAAACACAGATACATTTACGAGGATTATCATAATGTAAGTAATAAATATTAAGGATTGAGTAAATTGCTTCAACTTTCTCTCTCGATATGATCAAGTTGTCGATCAACATTTCATTTTCTTTGTTCTTCTCGTTCTTCTGATGTCAATTCCCCTAACCTTTTTTTTTCGTTTTTTTGTTGATCTACGTTTTGTTTCGTTCATTCTTCTCCTTCTTCTGCCGTCATTTCGTACATTTTGATTTATTTGTTGTTCTGCAAATTGATTTCTTTGTTCTTCCAACTGCTTCAACTTTCTATCTCGATACACTCTTTGTCGGTCAACGTTTCGTTTTATTTGTTCCTCTCGTTCTTCTGTTTTCAATTCGTCTAACTTACTTTTTCGATATTCTTTTTGTTGATCTGCGTTTCATTTTC
This sequence comes from Larix kaempferi, assembly GCA_027924585.1. Classification (NCBI taxonomy): domain Eukaryota; kingdom Viridiplantae; phylum Streptophyta; class Pinopsida; order Pinales; family Pinaceae; genus Larix; species Larix kaempferi. Next base: position 9,903,347 of record BSBM01001073.1, read on the forward strand.
TTCGTTCTTCTGCTGTCATTTCGTCCAACTTCATTTTTTGAAATTCTTTTTGTTCTTCTGTTTTTCGTTTCAAGTCTTCTTCTCATTCTTTTGTTGTCATTTCGTAAGATTTTCTTCCTTGATATGTTTTATGACATTTGACGTTCTGTTTTTTTGGTTCTTCGCCAGTTTGTCTCATATCATCTTCCGCATGTAGATCTTCCATTTCTAGTTTAGACTCTATATCACTGAAATATATGCATCCATACACTGAAATCAATGCGTCCACATAAATCTATGCATCCATACACTGAAATCTATGCGTCCATAGAAATCTATGCATCCATACACTGAAATCAATGCGTCCAAACACTGAAATCTATGCGTCCATACACTGAAATCAATGCGTCCACAAAATAACATCTACACTTTACTCACTGAAATCAATGTGTCTCCTCTCTCTCGATACTCACTTTACATGAAATTCAACATATTTACAAAATTCTATATATTTTTTGAAAAAATAGGTGATCTGGGAGGATTGAACCTTGGACCTCATGCCCATTATCCCAACACCCTTAACACTATACAACATGTAGTTATTATTTATGTACTTATAATAAAAATATTTAACTATAATCCCCATAAAATTAGTTTAACAATTTAACTATATTAAACATTGTTAAACTCAATATTAGGATTGATCCTAATAGTTCCTAATTAATTGTGAAACTCATTGTTAATCCCAATTTAACTATAAAGATTCCATGAAAATTAGTTTAACAATTTAACCATATTAAACATTGTTAAACTCATCGTTAATCCCAATTTAACTATAGTATAAAAAAACGAACTACAACTACATGGGGATTATAATATTTAACTATTTAACATATTAAACATTGTTTTTATTTTTTTTAAATGTAACATTCTTTTTTATTTTTAATTTTTTTAATAAATACAATGTTTAAATGTAACATTGTTTATTAGTTTTAAAAATTTAAACAATTTTTTAATTTTAAAAAAAAAAAATTTCAACCCAACATCGCATGATCCGGATTTATGTGGGAATGAAACAAAAGATAGAATATACAGAGATATATTGCAAGAACACAATGATACAGTAAACACATATTCTATTAAATAGTAGAAATAGAACAGACTGTAAAATACAATAGCTGGAATGGTGGTAGCTATCTCTAAGAAGAGATGTGGCTGCTATGCTCATTCGTGCCAAGATGAATACAAAGAGAGGCCGAAAGGGCCTATTTATCATAAGCATGAGGGAAAGAATCCCAATCATCCAAAAACCTAACCCTAGAAGATGAACCGTCATAAAGTTTGTGGCCCCAAGGTGGTTAGTTGAACAGTCAACTTCTCGAGGTCATAACTTTTGCATACGATCTCCGTTTGGGGCGCTCGGTAGCTCGTTGGAAAGGTCTATCCGAGATTTACAACTTTCAATTGAAGCCAAATGTGTGCCATCGGCAACCATTTTGCCTCCCAAATTGCCAAAAAAGGTCATTTAGGGCCTCAAAACGGCCCCGGAAGTTTAGGAACCGAAAAACCGTAGAAAAATTACTAGAAAATTGGCAAAATGGGAAACTGTTTTGAGCCAGTGGAATAGGTGGGTGGCCACCAATATCCATCTGGATCATCGCACTTCTAAAGATTCCATGAAAATCTCCTGAGGTGCGGACCTCTCCTTGAGTGGAGGGGAGGGGAGGACGCCGGATTATGATTAAATTAGTTTATACATGACTTTATACTATTTAACTCGTAGGCCTACTATGCTTTTAAATATTTAACTTTTTAAATATTTTTTTTAAATCAAACATTATTTATAATAAATATTTAAATATAAAAAAAATTGTTTATATTATAAATTAAACATTGTTTTTATTAAATATTTCAATATAAAAACATTGTTTATTTTATAATTTTAACATTGTTTTTATTAAAAATTTAAATATAATATTTAATTTTAACATTGTTTTTATTAAATATTTATACAATGTTTTTATTAAATATGTAAACATTGATTTTATTTGTTTTTTCAGCAATTACAAGTAAAGGTGGGAAGGTTGGGGTGGATGGGAGGGAAGGCTGAGGGTGGACAGGAGAAGTAGGAGGGAAGGGAGCTATGGTGGGGGGAGATGCATGGAGGAGGGCGGAGGGGAGGAAGGCTGGGGGAGCTGCGCGGAGGGGAGGAAGGGAGCTGCGGTGGGGGGAGATGCATGGAGGAGGGCAGACGGAATAAGCAGGAGGGAACTACGGGGAGGATGGAGGAGGACGCAGGAGGGGAGCTGTGTGGGGGAGCTGGTTGGAGGAGGACGCAGGAGTGGAGCTGTGTGGGGGGAGCTGGGTGGAGGAGGACGCATCTCCCAGTCATTAAAACTAAAATTATTAAAACTAATTTTACTGTTCGGAGAACTTTGAATCACTGTCTTTATTGGTTTTCTTCTATTTCTCGCAGCTTTTGTCTTTGTTGATTCTCTTGTTTGCACTTACATAAATGACCATGGGAGAACACATCTGCCACCATGTCGGAAAGGCTTTGCACTTACATCAACGCACATGGGAGAACACATCTACCACCATGTCGGAAAGGCTCTGCACTTACATCAACGCACATGGGAGAACACATCCACCACCATGTCGGAAAGGCTCTGTGCATCTGTGTCTTCGGAACTCATCACACATAATCCAACTGATTATGTAATGTATCCACCTGATACATATGATCATCCTGATCATCATCACTGTACCATCCTGGTACATATCATCTGGAGCAACATCCTGAAGCTCGTCATCATGATCATCCTGATCATACAATGCATCTACTTGATGCATACCAAGTATCTACCTGATACATATCATCATACATGATCCACCTGATCATACAATGTATCCTCCTGATACAAATACAAATACATGATATATATCAATCATACATGATCTACCTGATCATACAATGTATCCACCTGATACATATACAGATACACGGTCCAAGCATCCAACATGATGCATATACAAAATACATACAAATGATCCAACTGATCAAATCCAGCATCCAACATGATGCATACACAAAATACATACAGATGATCCAACTGATCATATCTAGCATCCAACATGATGCATACATATACATATAAATGATCCAACTGATCATACAGAGCAGAAAATAGAACATCATCCTGATGCTCATCATCCAGTGCTTACATCCACAGCCATGTGAAGGATCCTCCTTCCAACATGCTTGGAATGGCTTAAGCAAATGTCTCCATCACTTCTTCCTCGAAGTGTCATCGATCTAAAGGACACCAAGCCTCTCTCTGAAGTACTCGAACTTCACTCTGGCTAGTGGCTTCGTCAGTACATCTGCAATCTGCTCGTCTGTCGCAACATACAGGAGCTTCACAGCTCCTCTCTGCACCATATCTCTGATATAGTGATATTTGATCTCTATGTGTTTCGACCTATCATGAAACACTGGGTTCTCGGACAGCTTCACACAACTCTGGTTATCATAAAAGATACCAGTAGCATCCAATGGGAGATCAAATAACTCAGACAGTAGCTTCCGTAGCCATACTGCCTCACAACTAGTTGAACAGGCTGCAACATACTTTGCCTCAGCTATACTCAGTGCTACGCAGGATTTCTTCCTGCTAAACCAAGAGATCACACCTGATCCCATACTGAAGCAACACCCAGAGGTGCTCTTCCTATTTGCAGCACTGCCTCCCCAATCTGAATCAACATAACCTTGCAGGTTAAACTTTTGATTCGCTTCATACTTGAGCCCATAATCCACTGTACCCTTCAGGTACCTTAGAACATGCTTTACAGCAACCAGGTGACACTCCTCAGATCCGTCTGGAACTAGCTTAATGTGCTCACCGCAAAGCAAATATCTGGTCTCGTGTTCATCAGGTACATCAAGGACCCAATCATCTAACGATACATAGAGATATCAACTAGCTCAGATGAAGCATCACATAGAAGATTCAGGTTTGATGCCATAGGTGTGGACATGGCCTTGCAATCCATCATCCTGAATCTCTTCAGGATATCTACTGTGTACTTCCCTTGACCAAGGAAGATCCCACCTGCATTCTGCCACACCTCCATACCTAGGAAATAATGCATCATTCCCAAATCTTTCATATCGAACTTAGCAGCAAGCTTCCTCTTAGTATCTGCAATCAATCTGTTATCTCCTGTTACAAATAAGTCATCCACATACAGAAGTAGAATCACAGGATTCCCTTCCTCAACCTTGTAGTAAAGGTTGGAATCCACTTTACTTTTGGTAAAGCCCAAACTAGATAGGAAACTGTCCATCCTACCATACCAAGTTCTGGGAGCTTGCTTCAAGCCATACAAGGCTTTCTTCAATCTGCACACATATGACTCCCTGTCATGTATTTCAAAACCGAGTGGCTGCTCCACATATACTTCCTCTTCAACTACACCATTCAAGAAAGCAGTCTTGACATCCATCTGGTGTATTTTCCATTTCATTGCTGCAACTAGGACAAGTACTATTCTGATGGAAGTAAACCTGGCTACAGGTGCAAAAGTTTCTTCATAATCTATTCCCTCTTTCTGAGAGAAGCCATGAGCTACGAATCTTGCCTTGTATTTCTCTACACTGCCATCTATAGCATGCTTGATTTTGTAGATCCATTTGGAAGTCACAACAGACTTCTCTTTAGGTCTTGGGACAACATCCCAGACATCATTCTTCATTATTGATTGGTATTCCTCAACCATGGCATCCTTCCATTCTTTCTTTTCCGTTGCTTCTTCATAACTGGAAGGTTCTTTGTTCATAATGTCACAGAGTAAAGAAACATAACTGGTATGCGATCTGGTTCTCTTCTTTCCTCTGTGTTCTTCTTCTGGAATGCCAAATCTTTCTGCATCTTGAATGAGCTCTCTAGCCCATGCAGGTTTCCTCTTGTGAGAGTTATCCTCACGGGGTGGATCTACAGGTTCTTGTGGATCTTCAAACTCACGAACAACTTCTGGAATTGCTTCAGTCATGGTAGTGTCTTGAAATCTAGTTTCCTTAGGTTCTTCATAAACTTCTATAGGTGCCTTCCTTGATTTGATGAATGCTGAGTTTTCATCAAATGTTACATCCCTGCTGACATCAATCTTCTTGAACCCTGAAAAGTATATTTTGTAAGCCTTCGAGCTTTCACTGTAACCCACAAAGATACCCTTCTTTCCTGAAGGATCTAGATTGGTCCTCTTTTCCTTTGGGACATGTGTGTATACTGGACAACCAAATATTCTGAGATGGATGACTTTAGGTTTCTTACCAGAAAAGACCTCTTCTGGTGTCTTGTTGTCCAATATCTTGTGGGGTGTTCTATTCTGTACATATACAGCTGTTCTAGTTGCTTCTGCCCATAGATGCATAGGTAGATCCTGGTCATGCATCATTGCCCTTGCTTCTTCCATGATTGTTCTGTTCTTTCTTTCTGCAACTCCATTTTGTTGTGGATTGTAAGGAGAAGTCAACTCCCTCTTAATCCCTGAATCACTGCAAAGCTTCTTGAAGTCATTTGAGGTGAATTCTCCACCATTGTCGGATCTGAATGTTTTGATCTTCTTGTCAGTTGATTCTCCATCAAGGTTTTGAATTCCTTGAACTTATCAAACACCTCATCTTTGTTCTTCAAGAAGTATACCCAAGTCTTCCTGGATAAGTCATCAATAAATGAGACATAGTAAACATACCCACTCAGAGAACTGGATGACATAGAACCACATACATCTGAGTGGATGATTTCCAGGATACCTTTTTCCTTGCTTTCACTGCTTGGGAAAGCCTTCTTAATGTTCTTACCTTTTGCACATCCTTTGCAAACACCTTCATGTTTGGTATTGATTTCAGGAAGACCCTCTACAGCCTTGCTTGCAATTGGAAGTGCCCTATAGTGCATATGAGCAAGTCTTCTATGCCAAAGTTCACTTGGCTCGATGGATTCATGCACCATGGCATGTTCAGGTTGTCCCTTCAATTTATACAAACCTCCCTCTTGCTCTCCAATCACTACTGCATCATCTATGGTCTTTCCCTTTGGCCACATTAGGACTTGGCCATCCACAAATGCAACCCTCATACCTTTTGCATCCAATGCAGAGATGGAGAGTAAGTTCTTCTTGAGCCCAGGTACATAAGGGACTTCTTTCATCTTCAAAGATTTTCCAGAATCTAGGTTGTAGGAGGCTTCACCACTTCCTTTGATTGGGTATTGATAATCATTTCCAAGTTTCACCTTATGGGGTGATTCATGTTCAGATAGGTTTACAAAAGATTCCTTAAACCCAGTCATGTGTTTGGAAGCCCCACTGTCAATTAACCAATCATTACAACGATGAGAGATAGTACCTGTGAGAGCAGAGATTAGAACATACTCTTCTTCACTTGATGAGTCATCATCACTATCCTCACTTTCTGCCCTAGCCTTCTTCTTGGGTGGTTCATCATCTTCAGCAACATGAGCATGATATCTTTTCCTACTGCCCTTCTTCTTCTTGATGTTGTTGTTCCTTTTTTTCTTGGGACATTCTGAAGAAAAATGACCTTTCTCATTACATGTGAAGCATTTGAGATCTTTCTTATCTTTATGTTGATGATAGTGTGAAGATTTCTTGGCATGAGAGTGCTCTCTCTTTGACCTTCCTTTCTTGGTGTGTACTGTGAGAACTTGATCTTCACTTCCCATCTTTTCTTCTCGGGCCATAAGCCTTGCTTCTTCTTGAGAACATTCTTCCCGTAATCTGTTGAAGGAGATCAACTTCTTCCTTGCAAAAATTCTTTGAATAAAGGAATCCCATGACCTGGGTAGGCCATTTAGAGTGGTCATGACAACTTCACCATTCTCCACCATTTCATCTACCGCTTCCAGTTGTTCCTTAATCTAGGAGACCCTAGAAAAATAAGATTGAATGGTTTCTCCATTTTGAAGCATTACTCCTTTCAATTGGTTCCGCAGGGTCATCTTTCGATTTATGTTCTTCCCTTCAAATAGCTTGGTTAAAGAGTCAAACATCTCCTTAGGTGTCTTTAGAGAAGACACATGGGGTATGAGATGGTCTTTGATAGAATCAACAATGATTCTCTTTGCCTTGACCAAGTTCTTCTTATGCAATACTTTAGCCTGTTCATCCTTTGGGATAGGGATGTATTCTTTTATATATGAGTCCAACTCATTCTCTTCTAGGATTAACCCAATCCTATACTTCCAAGATTGAAAGTTATCAGCGCCTTCAAGCTTATCCTCAAGCTTGGTGTGGTGAGACATCTTAAAGAGTACTTCAAATGGAAATAGAAAAGATTTAGGTCTTACCACTTGAAATGCTGAAAACTAGATCTGGTCCTGGATTAGGGTTTGTTAGAAAAACCCTAAAAATTCAAAATGTGAATTTCAACTTTCTGAAAGGATAGAAAGATGCACCTTGATGAGCTGATCAGCTTGGTGTATTCAAAAATTGAGATCAGCAAAGCTTTACCCTTCAGATTTGCCTTTTTGTCCTCCCGGGTTCACTAGGGAGAGCCCTGAATTAGGGTTTGAGTTTCCCAGAGATCTATCCAGCCAAAAATCTCGATCCAAAGCTCTAAAATTTGATTTTTGCAAGGAGCTTCCAGCTATGTCTTCAGATTTTAGAAATTCCTATTTTTGTGGAAACCCTAATTTTTAGGGCCAAATTTGAAAATGCTCAGAATTGAATTCTGATTGGACACATAGATTCTCCTTGATGAGTAGAGTCAATCTACTATATTGCTTTTCCAAAATACGTGGAGAGAAACCCAATAAACAAGACACTCAAGTTTCCGTCATTGCAAAATGTCTTCTTCTCAGGTTAGCTCTGATACCATGTTAAATTTTGAGCATTAATTCACAATACTCTAGGATCTTAACTGAGAGAATAACATATACAGTATATCAATGCATAACAATCACAATAAGCATCACAAGCATCACAAGAATCAAAAGCATGAGAGACAAGAGACACAGAGTTTCCGTGGGGAAAACCCTAAGGTGAAAAACCCCACAACTTCCTCAGAGATAGAGAGAGCAATGGCTCAACCAAAGTACAACCAAAATACAATGAGATAGTCTCCTAGTAGCAGATGATCCTCCTCCTCACTAGTGCACCACTTTCTGAGTGAGAGAAGTATGAGTTTTCGAGTGATCAAAATAGAGATCTCCCGATCTCTATTTATACTTAACCTGTTTGCCCAGTTACACTATGGGGCCAACTTGTCTAGCTAGGTACATCCACAATATAATATATATTTTAGGGCTGACCCCACACATGGTGGTCTAATAACCCATTGGCAAGTACACACACTTGCGACACTTGTCAATACACATGACGACACTTCCTTATAGATGAATAACACATCTCTTATAAGGGTACAATAAATATATATGAAATACATTCCGAAGTTACATATACATCAACAACAGGGATTTGGAGCTTCCTTCAGGTTGGTTCCTGTAAAAAAACAAGGGGACAGGGGGTCGGTGCCTCCTTCCAATTGGTCTTGGAGAAACACAGGGAGTTGTAGCTTCCTTTAGGTTGAAGCCTGTAAAACTAGGGGGTTGGTGCCTCCTTCCAGTCGGTGCTCGTAAACACATGAATTTGGTGCTTCCTTGAATGTATTCTTTCTCATTATAAAGAAGCATTCTGTAGTTTTCTCCCGTTTGGGTTTCCATGTAAAAATCCTGTGTGTTATGTTGGTTCATATATGTGTGGATGTTTATTTATTGATGTATAACTGTAGGTACCCCTGTTTGTGGGGTCGTCCCTAAAACTAAACTGAAACATATCTAAATAAAACAATACTAATTCCAACATATCAATGGTAGAAAACTAAATTACACATAAGTAAATTTACTTTTAAGAAAATACAAGTGGAAACTTATACCTGTCATCCGTCGATCGATACTGCTTTCCCTTGCCATCCACTTCCACGTTGTGTCACTCTAGTTGAAACTTGTTTAACCATAGGCGAAGAAACCGTTAGCTTTTCCACCCAACCGTAGGCATATGATTTCAGTCGCATAGCCACCCCCGAGATTCAGAGTTGTAGAGCTCACACACACCAATACTAGAGACTCAGAAAATGGGTTTCCCCCCCATCAAAATATCTTTCCAAACTCCAATAGCAGCAAGTCACTCTCTTTACAACAATTACGATAACCATCCAAACATTGGGTCCCTTACCCATTCCCAAAGCCTTCCTTAAATAGGAAAATCCATTGCGACACATGTTGCTTCATGCAAAAATATTTAACTTCTTTTTATTAAAAAGTAATTTAGCTCACCTATCCACATGTCAACTTTTCTAGAGATTGCACCAACTTTCCTAAGTTTACTCAAGTTTGTCTCCATGATGTTCCTTCTAATCTCTATTTTTGTGGGTGCAAGTGGTGTTAACTAAATGCTCAAGCCTAAGATTCCATTTTGCTTCTAAAATAATGATTTCTATTATTTTAAATACTAAAATGTATTTTCATGTGCAAATGTCTAGAATAATAATCTCTATTATTTCAAATACTAAAATGTATTTTCATGTGGAAATGTCTAAAATAATAATTTCTATTATTTTAAATACTAAGATGCATTTTCCTGAGCAAATGTTCTAAATGCAATTTTATATGTTTTTATGCATAATGTTTAATAATTAATCCCTTCTGGAACCTAGGTACCACACCGTTGGGTTCATCCGTCTTTTATGCTCATCGTTCGACATGGTACCACTTCGTCGGGTCCAATGGTCCGTCGTTTCCATTTCTAGGAAAGGTACCATATCGTCGGGTCCTTGCGTCCGTCATTTTCGTTTCTCGGCAAGGTACCACATCGTCGGGTCCTTGCATCCATTAATTCTGTTTCTCGTCAAGGTACCACATCGTCGGGTCCTTCTGTCGATATCCTTTCGTTTGACTTGCGAGAACTTCATGTAGGGATTTAGGATCCGTTACCTTCAATCCTCCATCTACACGCTATTGGATACTAATGGCGCTGAGGAGTAAGTTCGTTCTTACTGCGCGCCCCCCAACTCGCATGTGAACAACTCTGTCATGGTCCACTCGCACGACTTCACACTTCCCCTGAGTAAGCGGATCAGTGCTTCTTTACTCATGCGTGGAATTCCGTTCGAAGTCAACACCGTTGTCATCCTTCCATGTGTGATTTATCCATACTCTACGACCCTTTAATTTCTTTGTGTGTCCGTCGGTGAACCATTTCACCTGTCGCTACACACATTCTCAAAAGCACATATTAATAGTCTTGTCCTCATTCATCATAATTCATTTCCTAAACCCTCTAATCGTTAAGAAATTACAGTTTACTCAAAACATCATACATTCCATTAATCAGTAAGGCATTACGTCAATATGTACTTCTTTCATTCTCATCACATAATTCATCATACAACTAATTGTTTAAGCATCATATTCGTGTACACATAACACATTTTTCATAATCAAAGCTAATCATTAAGTAACATGCAATTATTCATTTAAATCAACTATCCAACTCCACACATGTCATTTATTTCATTAATTCATTTACCGATTGTCGTCATGCACATCATTAGGTGATTCTCAATTATTAAGACACATCCTAACTTGAAGGGCCACTTTATTGAAGTCTGTTCAAGCGGGTCACTCGACAGGTCCCCTTAATTAAGTCCAGAGTCGTTCTAGGGGCATTACAATAACTGAATATAAATATTAAGTAAAGGATAATATGTTAAAGAAGTTAAAAACTATTTATAACTTCGCTAATACTGATTCACCCCCCCCTCTCAGTATTAAATCGATTCCAACAACTAACTAGTAACAAGGTTGAGGGGTTGCATCCCTCGGGTTATTATTATTATTATTATGCAATGTCATTTATATATTTTATGTATGTTACAACTAATGGAATTCTATGTATGTCCAAGTATGTACACTACACACACCACCCAAACTTCTATTGTGCCATGCCTATAATTAATCTAAATTTGTGAATCTTTGAATTATGTAACCTTTTGAAACTCCTTTAATTATTCAAATCGCTTTGAGAAAAAATTGCATCCATTGTTTTAATAGTTCTGACATTTCGAGTGGTACACCTTCACCCATCATTAGGGAGTTGGTTATTTACCAAAACCACTTGAACAATTAATGAAATTTTACTTATCTAAATTAGTGAAACTAAATGATGTGGAAACTTGGCTATTGGAAAAGAAGCAATCTTTTAAAAGATATGTCTAGAACATCAGTATTGAAAAATAATAAATACAAGGTTGAAAAAATACCTTCCAACTTGATTTTGATTCATTTTCTTGGTTGATCGAAGCATTTCATGTAATAATCCTGCACTTCCCAAACAATTGGATCACAAAATGAATCACCCAAGTAAGCTAACTACTAACAATTAGAATAAACAATATGTATCAACCAAACATGTAGACATGAAATTTTTTCACCCAAAGACCATTTTAAAATTAGCTACACAAAAATTATTTCACACTGAACTTTGTACTATTTTTCCCTTTGAACTGTAAAATATTTTTGAACCTAAACTGGATACTCACGAGAAGAACAAACAAACACTAGTAAAAATCTAGTTTCCTATTGACTAGTACTAACACATTATTCAATATTCCACTTCGTATTTATTCATTGTAATTTCAAAAGGAAATGAATTATCATATCTAGGAAAACGTGTACAATTAAAGACAATCATAATTGCTAATTGACATCAACCAACTAGTATCTCCAAGTATGTTTATCTTGTAGTTCTAGAAATGGTTACAATAGGTGTTCATGCCTTAATTTGTTCCATATGAAAATCAATCGTTAAGTCACAATATTGTTCATTTTATCAAGCAGTATCCTTCAAGATGATCATGCTGAGTTATTTGTAGAAATTGTTACAAAATGTGTTTATGTCTAAATTTGTACCTTGTGCAAATCAGTTGATAAGTCAAGATATTATTCAGTTTATCAAGCATTATCCTTGAAGTTGATAATGCTGATTTATTTGTAAAAATTCAATTTTAAGATCATGGTCTTATTCAGTTTCAAAAGTAGAGGATATTGTGGTGCACCATTTAAGGGATGATATGATTATTGAGACTAGAATCGTGTGCTTTTATAATTCTGACCTTACTCTTCAAAGAGAAATGATTGATAGTTGATCTGAAAAGGTTTATGCATGGGAAATATGCATCAAGATTGTTATGAGCATGTTGTGGTGTTCATAATTTCCGATTTATGATGATTTGTTATTGTTTCCCTTCTGATACAATATATTGGTTAGTTGTTTAAGTTCTTTGAGGGTTGATACTCTTGGTAGAAGAATATTGTGTTGGTCAACATAACATATTGAAAAATCATCATTGAAGTTCACAATTTCTCTAAAGTTTACAACTAGTGGCCAAGGAAGGTGCCATTAACTATTTGTATGGCAGATACAAACAAAATAAAAATAATATGAGAGACCATTTGGAAGATACATTTGTAAAAGACATGCAATCAATACGTAAAACTATAAAAAATACATGCAACTAAAACCCACAAAGTGTTCCAACTTTGTCTCCACATTGTTAGCAAGCATTGCATTGCCTAAAACATCAAAGGCAAGAAAAATTACCACCAACAATAATATTCAATTTACAATTCTTTAGAGTGAACCCCTCAACCAAGCTAATCATAACATTCAACCACCACCACAAGTTATGCACCAATGCATCTCTAACACTTGGCATAAACAATGTTATCACCAAATGCCATTTATTGATAAGATTATGGTGTTTATAGTATTGGAAATGATAAGAGTTCGATTTATAGGGTTTGAAAAAGGCATTGTCCAAAAAAAACTTCAACTCAAAGTATTTAAAAAAAATAATGGTTAAAAATTATCCCCATATTATTGAAGATGAAGATATATATCACATTCACAAAATCTAGGATTGGATTCTAAAGAAAATAAGAGGTGAAGAGTCATATGAAACTGACTTGTTCCCTTCAAGTATGAGCCTTTTAGATGAATATCACCCTAATGGTGATGAACACATGACTTTTAGAAACCTATAACAAGATGCAGATCAATCTGAATTCCATAATGAACTCAAACCCTTTCCAAGACTAATTGATACTCATAGTAATGTTCTTGTTAATTATGTCCAAGTGACTTCTATTTCTTTAGTAAAAGGTAGCAAGTTGTCCCAAAATATAGAATTACAAGGTCAAATTTAAAAGCAATGTTGTTTGTTAATTACTTCCAAAGTTACTCAAAGAAGGGTTGTAAATGGAAACCATCTGGGTGACCATGATGAGGAAAAAGAATATTCAATTGGAAAAGGAAAGATCCTAAAAATGCACAATCCTCCCAAGCTAATGAAGAAGAATCTTCAAAAAGAAGAATACTTTCTAACAATGAAAATATTTCCCTTATGCAAAATCCTTTAACTAGTTCTAATAGTTTCATGATGAGAATTCAAACTTCTGTAAATGATACTCATGATATGGAAGAGGATATTTCTAAATAATTAGTTGATAAGGTTTAACCTTTATAGTTATTATAGTTTCATAACGAGAATCTATACTTTGGTAAATCATTCTCATGATATTGAAGACAATATTTCTATATGTTTAGTTAATGAAGATAAGTGGACACAATGTACTTGGTATGATGGAGCTTCACTCAAATTTGCAGGAAAACATAAGTTGGGCATGCCAATAATATATTAACAAAATGAAACAAAAAAAAATAACTTTTCAAAATTTGAAATGGAAAATAATTGATTAGTGTCATAACTTAAATAATTTTGTCCTTTTAAGCCTCCGGTAGTAGTCATGTGTTGCATCCTTGTAAATTTTCTCACACCCTTAGGTCCAAGTTCAAATATGCATAGAATGAGTTTGTGTAACATTAAATCAACCCTTCACTAATTATGCATGACTATATATATCAAGTGCCATGGTGTGTTTGTAGATTAAACCTACAACTCCATCCTAGGGCATGAGTTTGTTAAGCCAACTTGCATATCGAACATTCAAACCACAAATAGTTTCATAAATCATATGCTTCATTCATTGTTAATTCCTTTGTTCCAAATCCAATGTGTAGAGGCTAGTGTTTTCTCTCAAGAAAACACTACAGGATAGTGCAAATCAAGCTCAAGATCTCAGTTTCCCATTGTATATAGGCTAGTGTTTTCAACAATAATACTTCATTGAATCTTTCACAGCTCTAACTAAGCACGATAGACTGTACCTTTTACTGCACTACCTTGTTCTCCAATACATGAAAGTGAATCCTTTTAGTGTTTTTCTATGTATTTTGGTGACAATAGGGTAGAGCTCTAAAATTTCTTGAGAATATCCTAGTGTGTGACATCCATGCTTTTTCCTCATGTGTCTATGTAATGTGTGACATCACTACAACTTCCAAAATTACTAGAGTCACTGCAAGAGAAATGGCACTATCTACAAGTACAACTTACCTTACCCACAATCAAAAGCATGCAAGGTGGACGAAGTGCATGTCCATGCATCAAACCTAAAACAAAGAGAACAAATAGCATTAGATCATATATTACACAACTAGAACTAGATAAATACAACTGGTGGTAGTTTGGAAATGCTTACCTTTTTACAGGTCTTAGTTTAAGAAATTCACTTTAAATATCGACCAAGAGACATACAAACTTCAGAGGTACTATGCACTATATGTGCATTGTTTAAAGAATCTTGTTTTCGAATGATCAGATTTGGGGAAAATATGTGAATGCATAAACCTATTTTGATGAAAGGATATGTCTAAGGGCTTAAAGTATATATCCTGATCTAATGAAATCGAAAGCATAGATCTATCTACTAAAAGCATGAATCTATTCTGCTGAAATGCAAAGCATAAACCTATTTGTTGAAAGCATCAAATGAAATCGAAAGCATACATCTACCTATTAAAAGCATGAATCTATTATGCTGAAATCCAAAGCATAAACCTATTTGTTGAAAGCATCAAATGAAATCAAAAGCATACATCTACCTATTAAAAGCATGAATCTATTCTGTTGAAATCCAAAGCATAAACCTATTTGTTGAAAGTATGAGTCTTTAAATGAAATCAAAAGAATTCATTGATCTATTAAAAACATGAATCTATTTTACTGAAATAAAAAATAGACATTTAACTAGAAACATAAATCTAATCTAATCAAGAAAAACTGTTTGGGAAATAAGAGCGTAAATCTTGAAACTTCCCTTGCGGAACGTACCTATAGGACTACAGACTCCATACATTAAAACTACAAATGTTGTAACACAAGACTAGGGATAAAAACAATCATGTTCAGAAATAAATTCGATATAAGAAATAATGCCCTGAATAATCCATGAGTACTTGTTCAATCATAAAAGACAAGATGCATAAATAAACATGAAAATACAACACATAACTCTTGTTCTAAGCAATGAGGGGTCCCTCCTCAAAGCGCATTACATGAGCTAATTTAAACTTATAAACTCACAGGTGATAGAGAATGTTTTTTCTTCATTAGACTGATGTAAAATCCATAACAATCGTAAAAATTAAGTGTTGTGTAACAATGTCTGAAAAAAAAGAAGAGAATAATCCCAAAAATACCTTAGGCCCCATGCTATCCATGTGCCTCTACTTATTACAAAGTTTCAACCCCATTTTCTACATTGGAAATCACGAAATCAATCTATTTAGATTTGTCCCTAGAAATCAGGAAAACTAATCTTCGTGTCTGTCTTCTAGATGTTAACTGGAGCTTGACTTTGCCAATATTCATAATTATATTTGAACATGTGCTTATTCACACATAGTTCTCATACACCTAATTAGATGATTAAAAACATGCTAAAACACATAAAATATTACTACTTGACCACATTATTTCATAATCAATCAAACCACGTCCTATCACTTGCTCTGGGTGCATGTCCTTTGCTCTTACCCATAGTGCATTTACCCATTCCTCTAACTGGTATAGATGATCATCTTGTGATCTCTCGTTCTCATGGTTCATCCAGGAGCACAATGCCCTTAGCTGGAAATCACCAGCATATGGCTTTGGTGACTAGTTAGGTGAATGGGGCACGACCAAGTTGTGGAGGAAAAATTGGCAGAGCTAGTCCTTTTCAAGCTCTGTGCTATCCAGGGAAGTATCCACAATTTATTTTGGGGTGGCTACTTCCAATGGTAAATTATTTTTCAATCTATGTAGCTGAAAAAAACACCATTTTTGTCTGAGATACATAGTGTAAATCCAGGATGGGGGGCCTATACCCAATGATTTCTTCATAAATTTTTGCAGTAGTGTCCAAGGTAGTTTCCAATTGTAAGATATGTTGGTATTTTTGTGCCAACCTCTCCTGATCTCTACTCAATTCTTCCCGTAGTGTTTGGTTTTTCTATTCCAATTGCTTCTATTGGCCAACATGTTGCATTTTTAAAATTTGAATTTTCTCATGCATGATTGGGGATGCTGTCAATGTCGCAGCCTGGTTCATATGGGACCATGCCTCTATCTTTAGTGATTCCAATTCTTCCCTAACATTTGATAATTCAAACAATGCCTCAGCTAGACAACCATCCTCTTTGGTTTGCGAGTCTTCTTTGGTTAATGCACTAACTTTGGGTGGCGTTTCTTCTTCTGTTGGCATAAAAGGATCCCCTTGTTCTATTTCAAAGTCCTCAGAGTCTTGTTGATCCAGGGGTATTGGTCCTGAATCATCTTCATCTTTTTATTTCTTTTGTATTTCCCTCTCTTCCCTGATTTTTTACTCCTTTTCAAACCTTCTATTCTGCCGCCTGAATTCATATGCTCTAGCAGATTATGGTATCGGTTTCTGACCAGAGGCATCCCTGGAATGCTTTATTTTCATCAGGGTTTCATCCATGACTTCATTGTCGTCAAGTTATAAGTCAATTTTTCTTGTGGCCCCTGAATGAGTGGCCATCTTCTTCCCTTTCTGTTCCAATATGGGAGTTGGGATTGAAGTTGGGGTGCCCCTCATTCTATGTACATCCTCTGTAGAGATATGTATGAATTCCTCCCAGTAAAGTTTAGGGACCTGTGCTGTCAACTCTTTGCAGACAATTAACTTAATTAACCCATGATGTGTCAGTGCATCCTCTTTCCCTTGTATTACCTTCTTGCTCATTTCCCATATGGATTGCAATAAGTAAAAATGAATGTTGATGTTATTGCTTGGTTTAATATGCCCTACGTTCCTTAAGAGATCCAATATTCAAAAATGAAATGTGGGTATGTAGCTAAGTCTCCCAGTACAGGTGATGTACTTTAGGACGACAGAAGCAACTTCGTCCCAAGGTTTCGGCATGGTTTCCCTTTTCACCCTGTTTTTAACTTCATCATAATATTCACCTTCTGCAAAGAAATAATGCTTTGCCTTTATGTTGGATTGCATGTCATCCTTTCCCTAGTGTAAACCATGAGGCATGCCTATGTATGCTGTTATTCTTTCTTCATTCAGGCGAATATGTAACCCCTTTACCCTTGTCACATACTCTTCTTTCAGATGCTTCAAATTTTTGGAAAATTTGAGGGCTACATCCAAGTCATATCCTTTTAAACTAGTAATGAAAGGCATCCAACCCGCAGTGCAGAGGATGGTTAGCACCTTTGGTTGATTGTAAATAGGGGAATGATCTTTCAACTCACTTTTCTTAAACTCGACAGTCATTGTCTAAAAAATGTACTTAATAGATGAATAGTATATGCTCAGGATGAAGGATCAGATGAAATTATTTGAGTCGTTACTGAGTCGAGAGATGGCTTCTTGTATGAACTCTTGTGTTCTCTTTGTTGTATTTGCTTTCTCTTGAAGTCTGTGTGTTTACATGAATGCCGGTCTGTGTGTTTACATGAGTGCTGGTCGAACTTGACCACTTATTTCCATTCTAACTCTGCCTTATTTCTCCATCATTCATGTTGGAATATATTATATTCCTTGGAAGGTAATAATGTCTTTGTATGATGTTGGAATTTATCCACAATCTTATGTAAAAGAGTAATACATTATATCCCATATTCATTATGGTAAAGTATACTCTTGATATCCATTGTTATATAAAGAGATGTTATTATGGAGAAGTATATTATACCACATGCAATATGTGAGAGTAATTCCTCCACATCTCTTGGTATATAATAGGGTCAAGGGAGTCACATCACATACAGTGAACATTCCATCATACTATTACAACACATTGTAATGTCCTCACAAGCTCTCTTCTATATTGTATTGGGGTTATTTGTAGTTGCTCTCTTGTAAGATTGAAGGAGATTTATGTAGATAATAGAATACAACCTTCCCGTGGGCGTAGCCCAATTGGGTGAACCACGTATATCTGGTGTAGTCTTTTCCTTTTTCTCTTTTTGTTCTTATTTATGTTGATATGTTATTGATAACTTAGATAGGTAAGATAGTTTAGCTAGATCTATAACTTTGACATGGTATCATAGTTGGTTTCTATGATATAGCACCTTCTATAGATTTCAATAAATAACTGTTATCATCCGGGCATTGTTTATTCTTGTAGATTTTCTTTCTATCTGGTAGCCATTAGGATTCTCTTCATATATGGGCATGATTCTGCAGTTTTTTACTCCTAACACTAACTTTATTGTGTAGTTTTTTGCATTATTTTTTCAAGGGTCTCTTGATGTTTTTTTATAGATCTATATGATTTTTGAATTCTCCTCAAGGAGATCTATCTTCCGGTTGTCCGATCTGTTTCTTTCGTCCAAATTTGGTAGAGTTTTTGCATATTTCTGTCAGTGGCTTAATCAACATTGTTTCCAGTCTAAAACTGGACATTCACGAGTTTTTCTTTGTAGACATTGCATGTAACCGCGATTTGACTTATTGCTAACCTGCGAGTATATTGCAGAACCGTGACTTTCAACATACAGACCTGCATGTGCTATGGCATACTCATGCCTCAACAAAATGGTGTTGCTGAAAGGAAAAACATAACTTTAGTTGAAATGGATAGATGCATGCTTAATTCTAAGGGATTACACAAGAAATTTTGGGCTGAAGCCATAGTTTGTGCTAACTTTATTTTAAATAGAGTTCCTACAAAATATGTTAAGCATGTTACCCCCGAGGAAAAATGGAATGGTAGAAAACCAAATATTAGTAACTTTAAGGTGTTTGGTTGTGAATGTTGGGCTCATATTCCTGATGAAAAACGGAAAAAATTTAGAACCCAAGTCTCACAAGTGTATATTTATTGGTTATGCTGAGGATTCCAAGGCTTATAGGTTATTTGATCCTTCTAATCAAAGTGTCATAACCCAAAGAGATGTTCAATTTACTGAAGTCTCTCCACCACCTGAGTATATAGAACCTCATGTCACCCTGAATATTCTATTGTCTCCAGTTACTCCTTCCAGTACTGTTCCTGTTGTTGATATTAGTTCACCCTCTTCTTCAAGTGTTCCACCTGAATGTCTTGAAGCTCCTGAAGTGACTTTTGTTCCTTCTAACCTTCCTGTTTGGGCCCGAAAAACTCTTGAATCAGCAGGTAGTGAGACCGGTAACCCTTCTGATACTTGTAGAACTAGATCTAACTTTGATCTTATGTCCAAATTTTTCGCCACAGACGATCCTACTTCTTATACTCAAGCTAAGGGTTAACTTGATTGGGAACAAGCTATGTCTGCTGAGTATGAATCTCTTATGAAGAACAAGACTTGGTCTCTTGTTCCTCTTCCTTCAAGAAATAATTTAGTTGGTTGTAAATGGGTTTATAAAACTAAGTTTACTGGAGAATGACAGATTAAAAAATATAAAGATAGATTAGTTGAAAAAGGTTTTATTCAACTTGAAGGTATTGATTATAATGAAACTTTTGTTCATGTTGCTAAAATGAATACAATAAGAACCATCTTATCTCTTGTTGCATCTTATAAATGGGAAATACACCAAATGGATGTTAAAAGTGATTTTTTAAATGGTAAAATATTAATGAATACATTTATATGCAACAACCTCCTGGTTTTATTAATGCTGAATCATCAAGTTTTGTATGCAAATTACACAAGTATTTACATGGTCTCAAACAAGCACCTAGGGCTCGGTATGACAAAATTGATACATATTTCCTCAATAATAGTTTTAAGTGTTGTACATCTTATCCAAATCTGTATGTTAAGAACTTTGGTGATCATATCCTCATTATTGTGTTATATGTGGATGACCTTATCATCATTGGAAGCCAACTTGTATTAATTCAAAGTATGGAAAGTGAACTTCAAAAGAATTTTGAAATGACTGATCTCGGTATATTGCACTATTTCTTGGGTCTTCAAATCTGGCATATGGCAGATGGTATTTTTCTCTCTCATCCAAAGTATGGTACACAATTATCGGTTCATCTCCATATGAGTGATTGTAAACCTTCTCCTACGCCATTTCAGTACGGTGTAAAGTTAACTATTGACTATACTAATCCTCTTGTTGATGCTACTCTTTATCGTCAGCTCGTGGGAAGTTTGATACATTTAACTCATAGAAAACCAGATCTCTCTTTTGCCGTCAGTATGGTTTCTCGGTTCATGCAACAACCTCATGATAGTCATTGGTAGGAAGCCAAGAGAATTCCGAGATATTTATAGGGGACATTGTACTATGGTGTCTTTTATTCGAGCAGTGCTACAGTTTCAATTTCTGGATATACAGATTCTAACTGGGAAGGTGACAGTTCTGATTAATGGTCAACTGCTGGTTATATATTTCAACTTGGTTAAGGTCCGATTTATTGGTACAACAAGAAGGTGGAGACTCTTTCTTTATCTTCGTGTGAAGCAGAGTATAGAGCAGCCAAAGAAGCAGCTAAAGAAGCAGTTTGGTTATGACATGTTCTCACTGAGCTTGGTATGGTTCTGAAATCATCCACTGTGTTGAAATGTGAAAATCAGGGTGCAATTCAGCTTGCTTATAATTCAGTATATCACTCCAAGACAAAACATCTCGACCTTGATTCCCAATACATTCGAGGTCTCATCGCAAATGGTATTCTTTCTATTGAGTATTGTCCTACCGAGTAGCAGGCAGTCGATATCTTCACCAAATCCTTAACAACATCGAAGTATGTGCATCTTCATTCCTTGCTTGGGATGAGAGAAGTTGTCATCAAGGGGGAGCAGTAATGACTCCTTCCTTCCTTAGTGTTAGTTGGGGATTTTCTCCCAACCATTATTAAGGGGGACTATTGGAATATACTATATTCCTTGGAAGGTAATAATGTCTTTGTATGATGTTGGAATTTATCCACAATCTTATGTAAAAGAGTAATACATTATATCCCATATTCATTATGGTAAAGTATACTCTTGATATCCATTGTTATATAAAGAGATGTTATTATGGAGAAGTATATTATACCACATGCAATATGTGAGAGTAATTCCTCCACATCTCTTGGTATATAATAGGGTCAAGGTAGTCACATCACATACAGTGAACATTCCATCATACTATTACAACACATTGTAATGTCCTCACAAGCTCTCTGCTATATTGTATTGGGGTTATTTGTAGTTGCTCTCTTGTAAGATTGAAGGAGACATCTGGAGATAATAGAAGACAACCTTCCCTTGGACGTAGCCCAATTGGGTGAACCACTTATATCTAGTGTATTCTTTTCCTTGTTCTCTTTATGTTCTTATTTATGTTGATATGTTATTGATAACTTAGATAGGTAAGCTAGTTTAGCTAGATATAGAACTCTGACAATTCCTTGCGATATCGTTCATTGACATGAAGATCTTGGTGAGATACGGAAACTTGTGCTTAATTATTCATTTTCATGCTCCCTTCTTCACCATTTTAGATTGTCATTTCTCGATTTGAATATGCAATGATTACTTGGCATGAGCCGGCGGTCTTATCTTGAGCCGTGTGCCGCCTTCTTTCTAAGAAATAGTTTCCCTCAACTTTGTGATTATTCTTTCTATAGGAGGAATAGATTTGACAAAATATGGAAACAATGGAGTTAGTGGTTACCTTTTTTTGATTAGTGTACCTGAAGTGGTGATGTGGAGATTTTATGTAGTGGAAGGTTTTTGGATGTTCAGTTTCATAGTTAGCTTTGTCTTGTCTGTAGTTTCTTTGTTCAGTTCTGTAGTAGTGAAGAATTTTGTGATAGCGATTTGGTTGATGTACTTGCACTGTTGGGTTTCTCCTTTTTTTTATATTTGGTTGCTTCGCTTGATAGTTTTTTGTTGGTTGGATTGATCGTTGTATGGATCTGCTTATAGTTGTTTGTTGGTTGGTTCGTGTTTGGGTGCCTCGCTTGATAGTTGGTTACTGGATCACTTGATAGTTGTTTGTTGGTAGGTTCGTGTTTGGCTGCCTTGCTTGATAGTTGGTTGATGGATCGCTTGATAGTTTTTGTTGGTTAGGTTCTTATCTTTTTTTTTTTTTTGAGTGGCTTCCTGGTTGGGTAGTCTATTGGTTGTTTCCTTCTTTCTTTTTTATTTTTTTTCTATATTTTTCTCTCTCTTTTTAAAATTTTTTTATTATTTTTTTTAAAGAAGTGCTCGGTGGAAGTGGAGGACATCTAATTCCTCTATTAGCATAAGATAATTCTTATACAGTGTTTGTGTAAACTCCTCTTTAGACTGAGGTTTCTTATACAATTTGAGTATGTGTCCATTGACGATCATTGGAAATTCACTGTCATCTATGGTCTTGATTCTGACAATTCCATTGTTGAAGATTGTGTCTATGTTGTACGGTCCTAGCCACCATGTTGTGAGTTTTCCTTTGAATTTATTAAATATGGAATCGTATAATAATTTCCAATATCCTTCTCTGAATTTATTTTCCTTTATGTTCTTGTCATGCCATTGTTTTATTTTTTGCTGGATGATCTTGATGTGAGCTAGAGCCTGTTGTCGGTGTTCATCCAGCTGGTTTAATTGGAGAATACACTCCTTCTGAATTGCTGAAATTTGCATGTCTAGTTGAGCTGCTATTCTTAGTGTCTTCATTTCAAATTCAATGGGTAGCATAACCTTTTTCCCATATACTAGTTCATATGGAGTAAAACCAATAGTTGTTTTCCATGTTGGGTTGTAATCCCAAACTGCTTCATTCAACTTGTCTTCCCAATCTCTTTTATGTAACTGAACTTTTTTTGTTAGAATCTTTTCAAGCTCCCTATTGGTGACCTCAACTTTCCCATTGGCCTATGGGTGGTAGGATGAGGATTTTCTACGCTTTATCTTGATTCTTCTGAGGATCTCTTCAATGAGGTTTGAGGTAAACTGTTTTCCTTGATAAGAAACTAGTTCTCTAGGAACTCCAAAACTGTGGAATATTTGTTCCGTGAAGAACTTTGCCACACAATTTTCATCAGCAGTAGTAAGTGGTGTAACTTCTACCCACTTAGTAAGATATTATGTACATACTAAAATGTATTTTTTTTATTAGAAGGTGGATTGAATGGGCCAATGAAGTCAAACCCCCATTTTCAAATGGTTCCAATGATACTTGAGGATGTCGAGGAATCTCATCTCTTTGTGTGGGTTTTCCCATTCTTTGGCATTCATCACAATGTGAAACATATTCCTGGGTGTCTTTGTGTAGTGTTGGCAAGTAGTATCATGTTTGTAGTATTTTATAAGTTGTTCTTTTGCTACATAATGGCCTCCACAAGGCTCATTGTGAGTAGCATGGATTATATCATGGAATTCATCTTCTTGGATGCACCTTCTTAATATTTGATAGTCCTTTTTAAAAAAGTAGTCCTTGCACCCAACTGTAAGTTCCACTTTACCTTATTATCTTACACCTTTCTTTGTAGCTATACTTGTGTGGAAACTTCCTAGATACTAGATAGTTGGATATGTCAACAAACAATGGGCTTTATGCTGAGATTGCAAAGAGGTGTTCATCAGGGAAATCATCCTTTACTAGTTCATTGTCCTGCACATGGGTTAGCCTTGATAGAAATTATGCTACCACATTATGTTTGCATGGTTTGTCTAGGATTATCAAGTCAAATCCTTGTAGGATAAGCAACCATCTAATAACTCTAGAACTTGTATTAGGTATTTTCATGAGGTACCTGATTGCTAAATGATCTATGTGTACAAAGACCGGGTATCCTATTATGTAGTGGCAAAATTTGTTAATAGCGTGCACAAGAGCTAAAAATTCCTTCTCAGTGACTTTGTAGTTGAGCTCTGCTCCTCCCAAGTTTTTGTGATGTAATAGATGGCGTATGGTTTCCTTTCTTCTTCTTTTCCTAGGACTTCCCCAATATCTTTTTTTTATTCAATCGAGTGGATGTGAAAAGGTAGGGTCCAGTTTGGCCCTTGGAGGACTGGAGTAGTCGTGGTTTTCTCCTTGAGGTGATCAAATGCGGTCATGCATTGTTCATTCTAATTAAAATCCATGTATTTGGTCAAGAGGAAAACCATTGGGGATACAAATTTGTTGAATCCCTCTATAAATATTCTGTAGTATCCTATCTTCCCAAGGAAGCTACGCACATATCTTTGTTTGACAGGCGGGGTCAAAGTTTTAATAATAGTAACCTTTGCCTGATCGACTTCGATATCTCTTTGGGATATATGATGGCCCAGAACTATTCCCTCTTGCATTAGAATTCAAAATTTATTATTGTTGAGATACAGACTCATTTCGATGCATTTGTTTAGGACTGATTCTAGATGTTCTAATGTTTTTTTAAAACTTTTCCCATATGGTGTGAAATCATCCATGTAAAATTCCATTTGATTGTTGATAAAATTTGAAAATATACTTAAGATAGATCTTTGAAGGTTGTCGAGGCATTACAGAGTCTGAGAGGTAGCACTCTGTATGCATATGTGCCCCATGGGCAGGTAAATGCCATTTTATCTTGATCAACAGGGTGGATTTGTATTTGTTTATATCCATTGAAACTGTCCAAAAATGAAAAAAAAATTCTCTCTAGCAAGAGTATCCAATACCTGATCCTTGAATGGAAGAGGGAAGTGATATCTTTTGGTTTCTTTATTAAGCTCCATGTAATACACACATATTCTCCACTTCCCCCCCTTCTTTGGGACTATCACTAGAGGTGAGACCCACTCACTGTTTGATATAGGGTAGATGAAGCTTGCATCCAGTAGTTTTTGCAATTCCAGTTTAACTATATATTTTAATGTTGGGTTCATCCTTCTTTGGGGTTGTCTTATTGGGACAACGCCCTCCTTGATATAAATATGATGTTTGCAAATATTTGGATGTATCCCTTTCATATCAGTACAGGTCCAAGCAAAATCCTTGCTATTCTCCGTGAGTACTTTTATTAAGAGTTGTTCTTGTTCTGGTTCTAGATGTGCATTGATATTGACAGTCTTTACAGGCAGAATTTCCACTATTTTCACTGCTGTCGATTGTTGTTCAAATGAGAATAATTGTTGCCACATTGTGTCTATGTCTATAGGAGTATTCAACACTACGTGTTGTTTCCCTGTTGCAAAAATTTCTTCAAGCATATTATGATTAGGATAAACATTTTGAATAAAATTAGATAAATAAGTATCTTCATCTTCAAATTTTAATGTTAGAGAAGTTTTTATTTTGAGGACTGGCTACATATTTTAGTCATCTATATCATCATAATCATCCAACCAATTAGGGATTTCTACATCAGAATATCGTTTGGATGGGGGATATATGGTGATTTTATTTCTAGCTTGTCCAATTGTTATTGTCATGTCTCCATATCGACACCCTATATAG
The DNA here is from genome assembly GCA_027924585.1 of Larix kaempferi. Lineage (NCBI taxonomy): Eukaryota > Viridiplantae > Streptophyta > Pinopsida > Pinales > Pinaceae > Larix > Larix kaempferi. The sequence continues at coordinate 9,929,167 of BSBM01001073.1, forward strand.
GCATCTGTTGTTTCCTGCCATGACCTCCCTAGGATGATTGGGTATACACTAAGTTTTCTCTTGACCTATATGAATATAAAGTCTACCAAATACTCCCATGATTCAATGTTGATAATAATATCCTCTAATATACCCTCTGACTTGACAATGGAGGTGTTCGCTAATTGTAAAACTGTGGTGGTTGGTCTTATAAAGGATTGGAGGTTAAGAGCTAACATTATATCCTTTGTCATAACACTTATTGCAAACCCTATATCAATGAGACTGCTCTAAATAGGCATTTTGTTGATGCTGAAATTAACTATAGGGATGCTTGGATCGAGATATTTTGGATTGACAGATTTGCCTAACATGAGGTCTTCCAGTAGGCCTACAACATTACTGGTTGGGGGATCCCGCTTTCTTCTTCCAAGTCTCATTATACAGTTTTAGTTTATGATTTTGTTACAGATGGGGACATCTCTTATTGCTTGTAGGAGGGGAATTTAAATGTTTATGTGTTTTAGTTCATTAATTATGGCATTCTTTGCTTCCTCTTTGTTTTTTTTGTTTTAGCTTGTCAGGAAATGGAGGGTTGGGAGGAGTAAGTTCTGGTATTTTTTGTTGATTTTCTTCCTCGGGAGGGTCCAAAATTAAAGGTTGTTGGTATTCTAGACATGTTGGTTCATGATTGGTTTGATTGCATGGAACTAGGTAGTATTTTTCCCAATCTTAAGTTAACCTCATTTAAGTCTAGTGTGTCAATGACATAAGTTGGGAACTGCATCACCTCATTATTGTAGGTTTGTTGATCCAGCTTGTTGTTTTCCAAGTCATATTTGGTGAGGGTTGGGACTAGAAAGGATGATCCCCCTGTTAATGGGTGTATTTCTCGTATTCCATATTTACCTTTCCTAGATATTGAATAATTTTTAAAGATTTGTAGAATTTGATCATAGGTGTTCTGAAAGATATCCCCATCACTTAACAAGTTTAGAAATTCTAGGTATTCTTCCTTGATTCCTATAAGATGTACTAGTTTCAACGAATCTTGATCCAAGGTAAAATGAATGGCTCTCTTATAGCTGAGCTGGAATCGTTGTGCATAATATTCCAAAGATTCCTTTTCTCCTTGTTGCACTCTAAAAATTTCATCTCTAGTATCTTTGGCTTTACAATAATCCCTATATTTTTTGAAAAAACTTGTTTCATTTGATCCCATGAGAAGATATTGTTTCCTTCCAGGCTCATAAACCATCTGAGCGATAAATATTTTAGTGTGGAAGGAAAGAGTCTTAGTTTCTAGGCATCTGTAGTATAGCCATAGGATCTACAAATTACTTCAAATTCAAATAAGAAGGTGTCAGGGTCTTCGGAGATTAATCCATGAAAGTTTGGGATATTAGCGCGATTGATATTTTTCATTCTAGCATATCCAAGGGGTACTCTAATGGGAAAGATAAACAATTCCCTATGTTATTCTTCGTCATCAGCCATGGTAGTACTGGAACTAGAGTTGGCGAAGAAGTTATCACGGTCTAGGTTATAGCTGGAATCAGCTTCTTCTTGCAGCTATTGAGAAACTCAAATTCAAGGTGTTTGGAACTAGTATTGCTCATAGGGAGGTTAGGCAGAAAACGTCCAAATTCGTCTCTCCTTCGCCGAGGCATTCATGGTAAATGAGTTGTAAAAATAATTTGTATTTTAAAATTTTTTTGTATTGTTTTTTTTATATATTTTCTAAGGGTGTTTTAAGTCTTCTCCTAAAGTTTAAGCACCTCCCTAGGAATGGAGCCAAAAAGTGGTGTCAGTTCGGAAATGCTTACCTTTTTACAGGTCTTAGTTCAAGAAATTCACTGTAAATACCGACCAGGGGATATACAAACTTCATAGGTACTCTGCACTGTATGTGCACTTTTAAGAGAATCCTATTTTTGAATGATCATATTTGGGGAAAATATGTGAATGCATAAACCTATTATGATGAAAGCATACATCTAAGGGATGAAAATATAAATCCTGATCTAATGAAATCGAAAGCATAGATCTGTCTACTAAAAGCATGAATCTATTCGTAAATGCAAAGCATAAACCTATTTGTTGAAAGCATCAAATGAAATCGAAAACATACATATACCTATTAAAAGCATGAATCTATTATGCTGAAATCCAAAGCATAAACCTATTTGTTGAAAGAATCAAATGAAATTGAAAGCATACATCTACCTATTAAAAGCATGAATCTATTTTGTTGAAATCCAAAGCATAAACCTATTTGTTGAAAGTATGAGTCTTTAATTGAAATCGAAAGCATTCATTGATCTATTAAAAACATGAACCTATTTTACTGATAAAAAAAAAAAAAAAACTGTTTGGGAAATAAGAGTGTGAATCTGGAAACTGCCCTTGCGGAACGTACCTACAGGACTGCAGTCTCCATACATTAAAACTATAGATGTTGTAACACATGAGTACAAATAGGGTCCCTCCTCAAAACACTTTACAGGAGCTAATTTAAACTTATAAACTCACATGTGATAGAGAACATTGTTTCTTCATTAGATTGCTGTAAAATCCATAACAATCGTAAAAATTGAGTGATGTGTAACAATGTCTGAAAAATAAAGAATAATCCCAAAAGTTCCTTAGGCCCCATGCTATCCATGTGCCTCTACTTATTACAGAGTTTCAACCCCAGTTTCTACATTGGAAATCATGGAATCAATCTATTTAGATTCATCCCTAGAAATAAGGAAAAAATGATCTTCGTGTCCTTCTTCTAGATGTTAACTAGAGCTTGAATTTTCCAATCTTCATAATTATCTTTGAATTTGCGCTTATTCACACATAGTACTCATCCACTTGATTAGATGATTAAAAGCGTGCTAAAAAACAGAAAATATTACTACTTAACCACATTACCACAGCCTATCCTACATAAAGGGGTGATTTCGGCTTGGTTTCTTGCTCCTTAATGGTAAAAAGGAATGCACTTGATACCTATATTGTGGACTCATCAACAACATAAACCGGTAAAAAAATCAACAAAACATTCATTAAAAAATCATAAGCGTAAAGAAAATGCACATGTTTTTACTCACCAAATTCACTGGGTTTACTAGTAGTTATTAGTTTCATTTGTGTTGCACGTGAATACTTGCAAAAATCATGATGGAATAAGCATAAATATATATATCATACCATGTATCATACTCTAAAGATAAATAAATATTCAAAACACCATGTATCATACTCTAAAGAGACCAAAGGGGAATACATGTATGATATTCTATATGTTTTGAGAATAATTTATTCTCTATTGAACATGGCCAACCACGTGAAGGTGGAAGCTCATTTGGCCCCACCCCCGTGCACCTCACATCATTCTCAATTCCCCGTACCTAATATATTTATTGTAACATACTTGAAATAAACAAAACTACATAAAACATAACACTCATTTAAGCTTATATTCAGCCTAAGAACAAGAAGATACAATATGATATATATTCAAATATTCAACTTATTAATTTCAAAGAAAGTAAACAAAAAATATTATTACAAAATGATTTGCAGATACATAACTTGAATGTGGAAATTCTTAGGAAATTTGTATTCATGATAGGAACGAGGATACAATGTGTTTCCATGTGTTCTCATAGGGATAGTGCTCATTTTCCATGTGGTCGTATTATATAGTATGGAAAAGGACCATTGTTCCCTGTGAGAATGCATAGAAACACATATTTTTCCTCGTTACTGACAAAAATGTTATAATTTTGTTCAAGAGACCTACACCCAACAATTCATATGTAAACATGAACAAAGAAAATTAAGAAAATGAACATTAATAGAGGCTAATTGCAAATTCAAAGAAAACGAACATACATACAACATAAAGCATAACACTCATTTAAATTTCATGCATATAAACATGATAACTAAAAACTATAAATGTAAAATAGAGGTACATAACTATAAAATTTGGCATGTAATCAAGTCAATTTTAGGATGTAAACACCGAGGTACTCTAGCAAAAATATATAGTACAATATCGTATAATACAACAAAATGTGTCTTCCATGTATAGTGGCCAATCTCTACTGCCCTACTTCTTTTTAGGTTTATCTTTTAATGAAGTTCACAATTCTGTCATTGGGCATCAACTTCCTCATTCTCATATCAACTAGTTTCTTTTGGTATTGGATCAGGATCATGAGACCACAAGATACATCCGTGTGTAGACATCCTAGTACTAGAATTGACACCAAGTATAATTAAAGCAAGCCATCTTTTGATCAGCTTGCTTATACTAAACAATAACAAAAAAAATATGAATTTCTATAATTCAACTCATTCATGGTACCTGTAGGTGTAGTAGGGGGAACCTCTAGTTGAGAGGTATTATATTCAGTCTCTAAAACTGGCTCATCACGAGGAACACCTAAATCTTATTGTATTTCCTACAATGACATTTTCAGAATTGTTATAGAACCACACAATGTCGAATTTTACTTTTTAATTAGGTATTCAATCAAAATGCATTGAGTTTGTATACATCCCTTCCATTAATAGTAGAAGTGTCAGCTACATTGGCCTTTTTTTCTTTCAACCAAGGCATTGTATCCTCCTTTGAAGGCAAGTTTGAGGTCTTTAGTTGTGGGCATGACACCAAAGTATGAGGACTACATATCCCATAACATAACACATTTTGGTAAGGAAATCATTTAAAACACAAATGAAAATACAACAACCATTTTTAAATCTTAATACTTTCATATCTACCCTTCACTTTAACATAGCCCCTTGGGCCAATTTTATGCTGGCCCATCTTCTCAAGTCTGTCTTATGTAGCCCTTGTTGTCTCTTTGAGCCTACGAAAATAGTCAAGTACATGTTTATGTGATTTAAAATTTTGGTCAACTGCAATATACAAATTATATTTCATTGTTCGAAACATTATTTTATCTACCTTAGTGTTTCAACTGCACTTGGAGGAAAGGATCCCTCTTTTCTCATCTTCTTCTCCTTGGAATCCTCTAGTATTGCATCCCACTCCAGTTTTGGAACTAGTCCAATATACTCATAACCTAACGATCGACTGATATTAGTGCGGTAATTGTCCCACACAGATTTCATGTAATTCCCCACCATGGTTTGGACCATCTTTTTGTTGAGCATAGGACCAAACAACGTGGTCATGTGTTTCATCAACTCCTTCAATTCATTGCCTCTTATATTTATAACATGTTCTAATTGTTGGTACAAATAGAGAAAATGGATTTTCATGCAACTGTTGGTAGAACACCGTTAATGCCTAAATCTCACACACATGTGACATTTCGATGATTCTTGCAGTAAGGCATCATCAACATAAAGAATGCAGTTGACCAAAGGCATCCTCAAAACATCTAGAAGGCAGCATGAGTCCAAAAGTTCCCAAGACCAGTCAAAGTAAGAGATTGCACGGTTGAACCATTGTTAACCCGTGCTATAGCATGGGTTATCAGTTAGGTATTGCTCGCATGATACTCATGCGGATTTTCCTTCGATAATCATGCACCTGTAAAAATGGCGGGACCACCTACTTCTTGCGGTGCATTGAAGGATCCATCGCCTCCAGTAATCCGAATTTGTCTCCTCACACACTTGGTGGAATTAAATAGCCCTCTTGGTGTACCTTGGAACTAGTTCATGGAGTGTTTGAGTTCACATTTGGATCTTGTTGTTTCTTGGCCACCTCTTGGCCTATAAAAGGAATCCATTGACATGCATTTTATAGAGAGAAGAAGAGAAAAATTATGATGTTGGATTTGTGTTGGAGCTTCCTCATATCCCACCTCTTTCTACCTTTGTAAGCATTCCCAAGCTCCCTTGCCACCTTCCTCCAAGGGGAAATATTTTCTCTCCATTGTTCTACCACCCACTTGGCATATAGTTTGGACAAGAAGGACCTCCCTAAGGGATATTTGTGGCTTTCGTTGAATCCCGCACTTCCTAGGTGTTGTACAGCTTGACCATTGGGCAATACACAGTGGTTTTGCATACCTTTAATTGCTTTTGGAGTTTGCATTCTCTCCCATTTCCTTTTTATCGCATTTTGTTTAATTTTCTTTATTTATGTGAATTCCACTAACAATATCTTGCAGGATCATTTGGAGGACAACCACACACCCACACAGTGGCTCCAAGGACTGAGGCCTTGCTGCATCCTACAAGGCCTAGCCCCTTACCAAGTGGAGGAATGCACACTTGTGCAATTGTTTCCACGGCAAACATGTTATTTCCTACATTGCAATAAAATATTCCAATTAGATAGATTAAATGATATAAAAATATTATTCTTTGTATAAAATAAACTATTCCAATGGATTGGATGTAATTACCATGGAGTTTTAATTCCTTACTGACACCAAATCATGGTCCATCTGTAATTCAACTGGTAATTTTCTGGTGCTCTTTATGAGTAATCCTGACATCATGGAACTCGTATCAACCTCTGATTAGGGAGGCACAAGAGTACTATAACTGGGGGTCATATGTATAGTTGGGGAAATGAAGTGTCTTGCACCAACACTAGATGTAGAGTTAGGGGAAAAGGTGGCAATACTAGGAGTTGAGGCACCAATAGCATGTTCAATAGGAGCAGAGGGTGCAAGCATGGATGCATGTATGCTACTCCCAAAATTGGGTTCTTCTTGTGTTATGAATGATTCCGAAAATATAATTCATCGAGTCAAGCTTTTGGATTCATTTAAAAAAAAATCATATTCTTTAAAATAATTAATGAAATATAATTTTAAAAAACATATGATGTAATTCTCGATTTGGTCCATCAAGAATTGGATTCTCCTTTCATTTTGAGGAGTATCTTCCACATTCACCAATTCAGCTAGTTCATCAACAAATTTATTAACATTTTTTCTCACAGTTGCAAGAGGGTCGTGAGCACCTATGATCTCTACCTCATCTTGATCAGGATTAGACGTTGACATGGGATCCTACAAATAATCATATCATATATGTTCAATAAACTACATAACAATAATCTCCGCGTTGGGATAAAAGAGAACAATATGGAACATAATAACAAAAATAGAAATGACCATATATAATCTCAACTTCCCATCATCATTTCCTTTCCCTCGATCAACCTATAACATAAACCATGTTTTTTTAACCATATATCCAAAGATAGATGGAAGTTATAAATTTTATTCATCAACATTACGACATAAAGTATATGTAACAAAAAATAATGAATAAACAATTTACATGCCTTTTAGTTAATCATGGACCTTAGTGTTAAACCATACTTACTTGATTCCTAGATCCTGTTCAAATGATAATTGAGCAACAATTCCTTGCATGCAAGTATTGATTTATTGTAGTGACCACAACTTTGTTATCCTCACACTCAACAAAATCACAATTGGGTAGTTTGTTTATGCTTCCGGGACAAGTATTTTTATAAACCCAACAACATTTCTGCAAGATTTGGGTCTTCCATCAATATATATGGAATATCCTTTATCTTGATTGTTTTATTTCATTTTATTATAATCTTTAGAAACTTCATATATGAACATACTCGTTAGATATCTTTTTATCCTACCCTGTTGTGCGTAAATATATGTTGGGACAACATATTCCATCAGTTCCATGATATTGTTATATGGAACGTTTATGTTGTCCATCGTAAAGAGCCCCAAACCATGTAAACTATATGGAGCAATTTGATATGTTCTTCCATCATTATTGAAATTGATGTTTATTTCAGGAAGTGGGTTTGGTTCCCAATTCTTCAAATAATGATTGTACATTAATGGGACTTTCTTGTCTTCGGCGAACTCATTGTCACAAGAGCATGACTCCCCTTTAGCAAGAAAGAAATCCATACGTTTTTTGAATTTTTTTCTCACATTTATACCTCTAGTTGATTTCGACGCATTACTTGATGCTTCCCCTTCTTCAATCTTTTCAGGACAACCATCACTATCTGAAGATAGATCAGACAAATATCTATTTGGTTGTGCTTGTAATTAACGTCAAACAACAACAATCATGTTCCAATCATACAATTTAGATAGTGAAAGTAGAAATTAAAGTAGTGTACATCATTCACGTAGTCAAGTTTCATCGATTGCAAATTGCAAAAAGTTCCCATTTTTGTATGTGTGGTGTTGAGAGATTAGAAATTTTTATTTATCCATTAGGGACTGATCTCCATAGTCACTTTGTTTTAGGTCCTATTTCCTCACAATTTTTTAGGTAGGTTTTCTTTTTTACTCCATGTATTAATTTATATTTATTTTTGTTTCAATGACTATAATAGTAACGTTGTAATTGTCACACTTTCTTGTTTCCCTTGTTACTATGGATCTTTTCTTATCCAAATGACAATGTTCATGTTTAATATATATGCTTATTTGTTCTTATAAACAATCCAAAATGGGACAACCTATACCTTCTCTCATGTGGGAACAACCTTAAATGAGTTGTCATTGCTTTGCAATTATCATAACACACTTCTTGAGAGTTGTTTCCTTAGTATGGAAATGAGTTACAAGAGGGCATCACTTATTTCATATCTCTCCCTCTACCACTATGACTACTGTCTCCCTTTGAGGGAGTCACCACCTTCTATTATAGGTAGGTTCATAAATGGAAGGAGTGGTAATAATGAAGGGTGAGATTGGTGCAAGGAGTTCATTATGTAGGATTGAGTGCCATGGCTACAATAATTAGCTATAATTTTAGATTTAGTGTTGGAGATGAAAAAATTTACTACTCAATTGGTCTAGAGAGATTTGGCTTAGTTGGCATAAGGAGGGAGGGGTGATTTTCATCAAATTTGGCTCTAATCTTATATCCAATATGCCCACTACATCAACTTATTGAATACTTGCTTCCATTGTCAAAGTCATTACCATAGGAATATGATTCGTTGACCAAGGTTGATTCCTCCAATACCCCCAAGCTTTACAGACCCAAAAGGCTCTATCATGCAGTGGAGTTATTGAATGGATTCAAGTGGTTAAGAAAGGAAAATGTGTCATTTCCGCCAAGACTTCATATAAGGCTATGTATAGTTCTAGGATAACAACCTCCAAGTTGACCATTTCAACCATGGGAAAGCACACATGGATCGTCTTGTGGGGGAAATAGTAGAAGGGCCTAGTCATTGTCTCCAAGGATTGATAGGAAAGATACCATGGATTCAAAAGAAGAACAATAAATGTCAAAGGTTAATGCCATGGAACACTGGGTTTTGTAGGTGCTAGAAAGGAAAAAACATTGCCTCAAATAGCTCCTACTAAGTGCTACTACTCAATGATAAGGATGGGGAGGAAATGGAAGCTACTGTAAAAGTTTACGCATGAAAGTTACATGTTGGAATGTAAGGGGTCATTGTTTTTTAGGTGGATTGTACAATAATTTTTTCTGATATGTTCTCTTGTTGCTTTTGTAATTGATCTCTTCATATTTTCAAAGGCTTATTTCTTTATAAATTTTGAGTTGATAGTTATGCCGAAAAAATTCCTTATATACATACTAAAATTGTACGTCTTCCTCTTCGTTGATTTCTCTTTTGATATTTTTTATGTTGAAATGATATCTAGTTTGTATAGGGTTTTTTCTTCTTGTTATGAGAAAAGAAAGATAATATTATATGTTGGTACCTTTATCTAACATAGATTTCTGTAATTATTACGTTTCACTATCAACATTTTATCTATGAATCATGTCGTTCTCTTCATATATCAATTCTTGTTTCCTATTTTCTTATCATATAGTTGTTATTATGATTATTGTGCATACTTCTTGTCGAAGGTATATTGAATGCATATTACCAAAACTTATGGGAATGTAATTCAACCTTAGTGAATGCACAAGGGGGAAGTCCCCATTGAAATAGGGTTATTGAAATCAATGGCACATATTTCCAATGAAATAGGGTTATTGAAATCAATGACACATATTTCCAATGCATGCTTTTAATTTTGTGCCCTTCATTGCATTTATTTCAAGGGTGTCCAAATGTAATGGGCCACGAATGGCAACTCAAAACAAATTGAGAACCATAATTTAGATTTATGGGCCACCTTTTTTATTCATATCAATGAGATATTCCCGATGACACCCTATATCATGCCTTCAAGGCCATACACGCATAAATAAAATTCTAATTTAGATGAGGCAATTTGTCTCATTATAAAATATCTATATTCGGATCTAATGCTAAAAATACGATAGATCATGCATATTACCTTGATGACCACATGGGGAGTATCCCCCCATTGAAATATGCAATTAATGACATGCCTTTCCAATGAATGGCTTGTATTTTGTTCCCTCAATCACATTTAGGCCAAGTGTCTCTAAGTGGTTTGGGAAAGAAAGATGCAACTCAAAACAACTTGAGCATCATGATTCGGTTTGAAAATCGATCTACTATATTGGATGTGTGTTAATAGGATAGAAGCAATGATACCCTCCATAACTTAAAGGTCATACACGCAAATAAAGCTCTAATTTGGATAAGGCGATCAGGCAATCAGTGGATCAATGTAAAATACCTAAACTTTAATTTAGGAGTAAAACCTAGAGAGGACACATGTTTGAACTTGATGAATACATGATGATGATAGTCCCATTGAAATACATATTTTGTAATTATCAAAACATATCTTTGATTCATTATTTTCATTCTTGTTCCCATAGTTACATTTAGGTCAATTCTCTCTAATCGTAGGGGAAAGTCATTTTCAATTCACAAAAACTTAAGAACCATGAGTCAATTCTATGATATCCCTACTACATTAAATTTATGTCATTGGGATAGCGAAAATGACACCCCGAGGGAATTCAAATGTGAAGAAAAATATAATTCAAATTACAAAATGTGGGTTGATGTAAAATAACTATATTTTGATCTAGGTCAAAAATTGAGAGGAAACTTATTCAATCTTGGTAATCATATAGAGATAGTGGTGCAATTGAAATACATAGTTTGAAACTAACATAGCTTATTTCTAATATGTATTTTTCATTTTTTTCCTATGGTTACATTCATCTCCTATTTCTTTAAATGATCTCGGAAAGGGATTTGCAACTTGTAACAACTAGAGAACCTTGAGTTGGTTGCATATGTATATGTAAAATACTTACATTTGGATCCATGGGCGCTTGATATCCCTTTGGAAATATCTATCTAAGCACTATTTTGACTGGGAGCCAGGGTATGTTGTTGGAAACCTCTCTCCCCCCCCGAACCACAAAAAAATGTCACTTAGGGCCTCAAAATGACGCTAGAAGTTTGGGACCTCAAAAGCCATAAAAAAATTGCCACCTAGAAAGATTGTTTTGAGCCAGCAGAATAGGTGGGTGGCCACCGATATCCATATGGATTGTTGGACAAGGAATTAACCCTTCAAACCAATGACCCACACGATACAATAAAACAATGTCTGTGAGTGGCCTAGATCCCACCTTAACATTCGTGTGGGAGATTAAACGTAGTATGAGCTCCATCTGTCCTTTGCATGGGGGAGGTGGCGACATTCAGAACGGTAAGCCGCCTCGTGGTGACATGTTGCGGCATGATCATCACATGGATTAGCTTGGTTTAGCACCCTACGTGGGATGAAATTGATATATGCTTAAATAAAACCCTCGTACTAATTTTTACATTGTGGTTTTACTTCTAAATTATAATTTTGATATACGTATTAGTTTTTCCATTCACTAGATATTACTAGTTGATCATCATTTCACAATTTGAATCAATTTATTCCATTCGGTTGTAAATGACACATATCCAAGAAGGAATTGTATTGTATCTTGGTAAATATGTTTTTGCATAGAAATGGAGTCGAGCCAATCTAGTAATTTAATATGACATAATGTAATTTAAGTTGAATTTATGATTGGTAAACACTTGGAGTTGAGGGGGAGGTAGAAAGAATAATTTAGAGTTCATTGAGCTCTCATGTTTCCCAACCCTAAAGATAAGAAATATTTGGTTTTTACATATTGGTATTTTATGGTAGTTATGAAATAGTCACAATGGTAACATTATCATAATATGTATGTAATTTTCTAGTTTTGATTAAAAAAATCAAAATATTGTTTTCCTTGTACGTAATAAGAAAGACTTCATTAACACATATAATCAGATAAAATATTGTTTTCCTTATACGTAATAAGAAAGACCTATTAACACATATAATTATATAAAAAATATTATAAATAACATTAAATTGTGTTGAAACCTCGACAACAAAAAAAGGTTCATACTAAGTAATTGATCTGAGTTAAAGGATAGGAATTTTTTCTCCTAGCTATGTGGGATCTGACTACCGGATCTTGTTAGTTATTTTAATAATCATTTTTGTAATTTCCGTAGTTTAAAATGGCCCATAAAGTTAAATACAAATAGAAGGGACTAGGGTGTAGGTAGATTTTGGTGGAGCAGACACCGCATCTATTATGCCAATAAACTTGTCATGTATATGTATTCTTTTATTCAATAAGAAGATTAAAAAAATGACTTGGATTTTGTAAAAAAAAAATAGAGCAAAGTTGGAAAGCTTGGTTCTCTATTCTGTATGGATACAAAGGTTACACTACCAAATGTCGCTCTCGACTCATGTGGATAGTTTGTGCTCACTCATTTGTAGGTTTAATTTTATGGAGTTAATACTGCTAGGGTTTGATCCCTAGAGAAGACCTTTCATTGGATTATGATGGCTGTGCATATATTGTCACTTATTCCTAGCCATAAGATCGAGGGAGACAAGTTGGATTGTAGGGATATTTTACTATGTCATTCAGGCCAGCACTAGCAGTATTAGTAGATTGAAATTTTGGTCTCTTTGCAGTAAGTTTGTGGCAATTTTAACACCTGAATTGTGTCAATTATGGCATGGACCTTGTTGGACATATGTGGGATATTCTATTTTGCATCGATGCACCTATCCGAGGGCCCAAACGAGAAGAAAAGGAAAGGGTTTTTCCTTTTGTGAGAAGAAAAAGGCTCTAGCAAAGTGTCATGTCCCAAATTTGGAATTGGGTCACAATGGCCTAATCACATTAGCCATATTCATTAGAGTTTGTAAAATTGATGTTAAGGGTCAAATAATTGCCAAGGAGGAAAATTACTAGTTTCCTAGGTTTGGGGTGGAAGCTTTGGGATTTGGAATAAGGGGAATAATAAATGATGTTTAGACATTAGAAGGGTTCAAGTATTTAATAAATAGAGTGAATAAAGAAATTCAAGAGAAATCCTAGGTGACAAATGGTTTTGGAGACATATGGAGGATGTGGGACCCACACTAGCTTGATTTTTCATAATACATGGTATCTCTCTTTTGCAAATTCAAATTAATGGGAATGTGAATAGTCTTGGGTGAGTTGGTAAGTCATAACACATGTCATTGAGCATCTTAGGTCGAATTGGGAAGGATTGGTAACCTCCATGGAAGATAAAGAGTCAAAGTGGAAGTTTGTGGACACTTAGGCTAGATTCCCTAGCCCCTATGACACCAATGATGGAGCATCTATGACAGCTATGACAAATTGCAGACCTGGCCTCTGACATCTGACCATGATGACATGTCATCCCCAAAAATAGGCTCAAAGAAGGCGAATTTGGGAGTTGGAGAAGCCAAAGAGACTCAAAATCGAATTTGGGAGAAGATAGAAGGTTGGAACTAGGAGACAAGTGGCAAATGTGGAATATTTCCTAAATGGAAATCTATTGAATCTATTGAGAGGATTTCGACCCTTAGAAGGCTAATGTTGGTTATAAAATGTAGAAATGAAGTATGAGAATAGCTTTTGATCATTTTTAGAATTTGCAATTGCATTTGTGAAGAGGGAGAGCTAGTGGATGACTAGTTTCTTGCCTTAGCCAATTTCGAGGGTGAAAGATTCCCATCCAAGTTGGTAATTGGAAAGGCCATTCATACATTTCATTTGGATCTTTAATGGAGTCTTTATTTGGAGGTGTAAGCTACAGGGAAGCTCATGGTTTCTTCTATTGCAGCTCACTCCTTCAACCATTTCCAATTTTGATGGCATATTCTTGATCCTTGAGGGAGGGCGTTTTGGTGAGCTATTGTACTCTTTGGGGAAGATTTTAATGCCCCATTTATTTTGTAATATGAATTAAATACTCTGTTCTTCATCTCCAAAAATTTTCAGGTCTAAATTCCAAGTAGAAATGTATAAATCTCATTTTTAATGGAAGAACAATGTCATTTCCCCACTACCTTGTTGTGAGCCAATGTATTGATGATGATTTCGAATGAATGGATGATTCTCTGATATATTTGTGATCAATATACTGCCATGGATGTCTTCTACAAGTTTCATGTACTGTACTTGATCATTTGAAGCATTTTTACTCAGTTTAGTTGTATTGGGAGGTGAAATAGTGCCATTTCCCCAAGGGTCGAATTGGAGATTTTTGCAGTTGAATGGGAGAGGATGAGAATAGTTGTAATAATCCATTAATGGTGCATATGAGACTTTAATAAAATACTTAACACATTACATACCTCTGTTCATAAATTTGAGTGGGTTTGGAGGCATTTGGGAAGCCATTTTCAGTACTTACCCCAGGGGGATTTGAACCCCAAATTACTAGTAAAATTGCATAATTGGTTTAGAATCTTAAGAGAGTTTGTAGAGGTATTTTGGTGGACATATGTCATCCATAAACATCATATTCAAGTTCTAATATCATTCATACACCTTCCTTGAAGATTTGAAGGCATTTGGAGTCAATTTGAGACCTAGAGACCAATACTAGTCAAAGGAAAATCACTAGTAAAGTAACCTACATTGATCAGAATTGAAAGAGGATTTGCAGAAGTATTTTAAAGGTCCAAAGGCATCCCTGAAACACATATTTATGTTCTAATATCATTCATATACCTTCTCAGAATATTTGGGATCATTTGGGGCAAATTTGGGACCTAGAGATCAAAACTAGTCAAAGGTCTAACTAGGGAAAAAAGTGGAAAATTGCAATTTTAATAAAATTCCTAATAAGGGACATTACACAAAGGTTCTGGTGCACTACTATCCTTATGACCAAAGATTAAGAGATCCAGACTCTCCACAACTTTTGATTTAGGTTTGTCCTTCTACATTCTCCCTACTATTAAGTATGTTCATGTTTCTGTAGCAAGACTTCTGTGGTAGTTGTTTGCGGGAGGAATCGGAGAACCCACAGTATCCATATTTAAAAATCGACGTTTCGAATCCAAAACAGGATCCATCATCAGGACAAATTGCCGAGTTTTGAATGAAGAGCTAAAGATCTGATAAATAGTGCTAAGAAAATTGGAGACAAGTTCAAGGTCGGCTTATGGAGAATTTTAGGGTTCAAGGTCGGCTTACGGAGAATTTTAGGGTTTAGGTTGAAATATTGATATTTTTAATGATAAAAACCTTAAATATTAATTTATTAATTGTTTTTTAGAAGAACCTTATGTTTTAAATTGAAAAATTCTTATTTTAAAGTAAATTTTTTTTAGAGTATTATTGGAGTAAATTTTATTAGAGTAAATGAGAATCAACACTCTTTGGCCTACAGGATCCATTTTACTGACTCAGATCCACTTTATATCTTCTAGACACTATTTTTCCCTATTTTTTCCCTTCTACGCTAGCTGCATCACTACAGTGGGCGTACCCACGAGTTGCATCACTATAGCCCACGGGTAGCATGTAAAATGGTAAAAATTACTAGATTATTACTTTTTACTCCCAAAAAGCGGTCATAGGGTGACCTTTGGCCCTCCATTTGCCCCGAAACGCTTCGATGTGTCATTTCACTTACCTTTGGGAGGACTATATATTGAGCACATATGGCTTATGGACGGGGAGGAGAAAGAAGAGCAAGGGAACTCTAGTGGATTTTTTCCCTATTTTGAGTCTACACTCATTGATCCTTGTAGTTGTGAACCCTTTATGTTGACATTCCAAACTCCTATCATAGTTTGAGTTTTCCATTCCATGGAGGATTGAAGTGGTGAAGGCACAAGTGGATTGATCCAGATCTTGGTTCAGATTGGTTGCCGACAAGAGGTCATATCACATTGTACTTCTTATTGTTTATTAATAGAAATACTCATATTCTCGTCCATTAATGTTGTGAATGTTGTTTATACTACATTGGGTTGCATTCACTTGTAATATCATGGACCATTGCTATTGATGATGTTAATGTCGTTTATATATTATATGCGCTTGTTGTATATTGGTTGTCAAGACTAATTTGCAGGTTCAAGTGCACGGATTGAAAGATCCAACGGGGATCTACATCAAACGTTTGGATCGAGGTTGGTTATGTTCTTCATTATCTTAGCATTGTCATTTATATAGCATAGTACTGAGAATTGAGTTAATTTCTGGTAGTTAGCTATCTGTTGTGGTCTACCCCAAGCCATAGTGAGTTTTCTCCAATACAGAAATGGCGACTCCGCTGGGGAAAACATCCATGTTTGGATATTTTTGAGCATTAGTCCTTATTTAGAGTTGTTGTTTGTCGAAGCTCTGTGTCACTGATTAGCCGACTAGATACACTATAGAAAACTGGTTTTTTCTGAGCCATTGGACTCTTTGTTTGCCCATTTTCCTTTCCTTACCCACAGGTGAGCTTAGCTATGCCCGCGTACACCCGCCTCTGTTTACACTACTGCTCGTGGGTACTTGCAGGTATTCCTTCGACAGTAGCGTACAACTACGGCTTTGGTTGATTTATGACTTTTGGTTGTTGTTGGGTTGGATTTGGATGATCTTGAGTCTTTGTTGGCCTGATCCTTGACTGTTCCATGCCTTGTTTGTGACCAGAACTCTTCTCTTCTCTTGGTTGAGCCTTGTTGGTTTTTTACCTATCTTTGGATTTAGGCTTGTGGGTTTTTTTTTATCGAGCTCACTCCGTTGGCTGAGTCTTACTGTTTGGGATCTGCTGGGTTGTCTTAGTGATCTCCTTGACATATCAATGACTAGATAGTAGGATTTTGCTTGCATTTTTCATTTCCTTATATTGAAAAATACAAAAAAAAATACATATAGTTTTGCATTTTCCTTTTGCTTATAAGATAAAATACAAAAAAAATTGCTTTTATGTACTGCATTTTGCATTGAGTGCTTGTTGCTTTCATTTAGGTTCTACCTGTGCATTGAAAATATAAAAGAGTTGCATTTTTATTTCGAAACCGTTGGATTGATTTTGCATGCTAGTGGCATTGTTTTTATTGGATAGATGAGTCTAGGATTTGATGATTTTGCATACTATTGAGTCATATACATCACTAGTTTCACGACCATATCCTTTGAGTAACCACAACCATTAAAATTAACGCTTAATCTTAAAATTGATTATACCGATTTTATTTATAGGGTACACCAACTAACATAGGTTTAGAGTCTTGGAATAGATCATTATGAGTTAACAATCAAAGAATAATAGAAAAAACATTAGGTGTCTGAACAGGGAGTGGAGGAATCCATGGTATACATCGGTGTTCTCAGGAAGCTCTACTCAAACCAAAGTTAAGCACAAGGTCACGGGAGGTTGGTTGAGGAGATATCCCTCCAATACTGGCTGAACGTGGAAGATATTTCCAAGGTTTGTTCGTATCTGGGGGTACCGAAGGTTCATCCTCTTGTGCTTCGGGCTTAGCTACCCTGCCCATATGGCAGATCCCACCTACGACTGTCCCCCTGAGCATTGGTTATATTGCGGTGACCATAGTTGCCTTACCTAGGTATCGCATAGGGTACTTGCAGTGGTTATGCTGTTTGTGTCCTAAGTAAGATAGGGGTCGGACACAACAGTTGCCGTTGTATAGGGACTTGACCTTGTGCACGCAGTGAAGTCTAGGGGCCATTATAACTGATTCTGTTACCTCCGGCTATAGTTTGGGAGTCTCAAGCCTCTCCTAGGAGAGACATACCGGCTCTAGTGTCGGGAGCTTATTTAGCCACTCTGTTTTTCTGCTCTTGGTTGTAGTTTCTCTAGGTGTGTGCTTTTGATTGACTATTTTTTAATCGATAGTTGGCCTTTAGGGGACATTTTGATTTTATAGTCTCTCCAGAGATATCGTCGGTTGGCTGGTTTACCGGCTATCGAGCTTTCACGCCGTGTCAAGAAGGGACACTACTGGGCTCCCTCTGAATCTTCGGATTCTTACGAGACATACATTATCGACGCCATGATTACACACTCTAGCACGGGAGAAATCCCAACCAGTCCATCGGGTAGAGTTGAGCACACTTCAGAAACCCCTACTCCTCGTGAGGCATGGGGGGGTGATCCACCTGAGACCCAACCTAGTTTATTTGGTCCGGATCCACCCGAGACCCGACCTAGTTTGTTTGGTCCGGATCCACTCGAGGACGACCCATTCGATTCTTCATATCCACATAATTATCTCTATGGGATACTAGAGTTACATGATGACACAAGCCCTATGGTCAACCCTACCGCTTTTTCATATGGTATGTCGAATTACACCACAGTTGATCCTTCCACTGCTTTTGGTAGTCATGTTGGCGCCATTCATGGTGTTAGCAACACTGCACCCACTGGAGGAAATACCCTCGCCGGGGGTACCATGTTGTCCACTCACACACATAGTATGGGGACTGGTCATATTCCTCCTAACAATGCTAATGTTGGAAGATGACTGCCTCCTAGGGCTACCCAACCTAATAGGAACACTGTTCGCAACACGACTCGCCATCCACCACCTAATACACATGCCACTACCCGTCATCCTAGGACCATGATCTAGGTGGATATCGGTGTCCACCCACCTTTCCAACTAGATCAAAATAGTTTTTTGGCAATTTCGGTAATATACTATTTTTAGCAGTTTTTCGGGTCCTGAACTTCCGGAGCCATTTTGAGGCCCTAAACGACGTTTTTTCGGCATCAAATTCTCGGGCAAATATGGGTATTGCGCGCCTGTCATTGTTGTGTGCCAGAATCAATATTTGCCATATCTTTTTGTAGTATTCATTGAATATATCTTTCCAATGAGCTATTGTACACCCCAAATGGAGATCGTCTGCAAGAGTTACGACCTCGGGAAGTTGATGTACTAACTTACCCAAACGGGGCCCACATGACTTTTGGCGCTTCGTCTCCTAGGGTTAGGTTTTTGGATGTCTAGGGTTTTTGACATTCCTATTTATTGTAAAAGGGCTTCAGAGCCTCATTGTAATGATCTTGTTCCGAATGAGCACTGCCGTCACATCTCTTCTTAGAGATAAGCCGCCACCATTCCAACAAACTTGTTTTCCGCTGCATTTTATAGTTTTAGCTTATTTCCTTATTGAATAGAAAACCAGTTTTACTGTACTCTGTTATTTTGTGTTAAGCGTATGGTAATAATCTGTATTCATTTCGTTCTGCTCATAAAATCCAGATCAGTGGTATCAGAGCAGTCTGCTCCTTGTCGTCTTAATGCATGTCCCCAACGAGGTTAGGGTACAAAGAATTGGGTCTCGAGCTTGTTTCTCTTGAGGACAAAAGCTCTCGCACGCCCAAGCGACCTATCATGGTAGGAGAAAAGAAAGATGATGGGACAGGAGATCCTTTCAGAATGTTGCTTGAGGAAGCCCTCACGCAACAGAGGAACGAGATGATGGATAGTTTCACGCAAATCCTTAGGCAACTACCAACAAGTGACGCATCTTCTTCGAGCGGAGGTGCCGCCCCCTTCAAGATACAAATCAACTTCGATATTCCTATGTTTGAAGTTTAGATAAACGCAGATGCTGTAGATAAGTGGTTGAATCTACTAGAAGGGTATTTTTCTGTCCATAACTTCTCGAATAGAGAAAAGATTACTTTTGCGCTCCTCAAAGCCGTTCCCCATGTCAAAGATTGGTGGGAAACTGTCTGCAAACAAAAGGACACTGATGAAACCTCATTATTTTCAGTCACGACCACCTGGGAATCCTTCAAGGATGCTATTAAGGAACAATACTACCCTATTGGAAGTTATGACGACTTGTATACCAAATGGACCACGCTGCGACAAGAAAGAGACCAAGCAGTGCCAGAGTTCACAGATATCTTCCATACCCTGCTCACCAAGATGGGTATCAAGGATTCAGAGTGACATCTACTGCTCAAGTATTGCGGTGGTTTGCATAGGTACATCCAGACCGAAATGGAATTTCTGGACATCTCTTCCTTGGGCGCGGCCTACCGATATGCCATCAAAATTGAGTAGAAGCTCAAACAAAAGACGCGACAATTTGGGCCTGGGAACCCCTCACAGCAAAAGATAGGAAAGGGTGGCCTCAACCCACAGAATAAAGGACAGAGCAAAGATGGACAGTATCAGGAAAACCAGTCCAAGCCGCAAGCAAAGAAGGACACCATAAAGACAAAGAAAGATACCGGGAAGTGGTGCGACTTCCATAAGAGCTCTTGGCATAACACTGCTAATTGTCGCTTAAAGCAGTCACTGGTGGCCGAAGTGAAAGCATCTGAATCAGATGCGGATTCTGACTCTGAGTCTGAACCAGAAAGGGGAAGATAGATCATTGATGCGGAACCCAGTGCCACCATTGCTACCACCAAGCTCCAACTTGATGAGACAGACGAGCCAGAAGAAGGAGAATGCCTCTTCCATTCACAGATGTGGGTAAAAGGCACCCCGCTGCACTTCATTGTTGATAGCGGTAGCAAGAAGAACCTCATCTCAGTAGAGGTCGTTAAGCGCCTGGCCCTTCCGAAAATGCCGCACCCACAACCCTACACCATTGGATGGCCCTGCAAAGGAAGCGATCTCCGCGTTAGCCAACAGTGCCGACTGTCGTACGGCATCAAGCCCTTCAAGGACAAGGTATTGTGTGATGTTGCTCCTCTCGAAGTTTCAGATGTTCTTTTGGGCCAACCTTATTTATGGAAACGTCATGTTGTATATGAGTCTAGGCATCATAGTGTTATTATTTCATTGAACAGGAAATTGTACACGATACCTGAGGCAGCCCCTCCTAGTGCTATTTCCTTGACCTCTGCCAAGCAATGCAGGAAGGTCATCTCTCAGACCAGGAAATTTGTCTTCTTCGTGATTCACTCTCAGAATAAGAGAAAGATCACAGCCACATCCAGGGCCTTTGTGATCGATCTCTTCACACAACAGAAGCAAGTGGATAAGGTGGTGGAAGAATACTCAGATATCTTCTCCTCTCCTACCGGGGTACCTCTTCATTACTAGGTCAAGCATCCCATCTATCTGACCCCAGGAGCACCGCTACCTAATGGGCCATTCTATCGCCGCTTTCCTTTGGAAAATGAGGAGATCAAGAGGTAGATCCAAGAATTGCTCCACAAGGGGCACATCCGTCCCAGCTCATCACCTTGTGGGAGCCTAATCGTGTTGGTGCAAAAGAAAGATGGGACCTGGTGACTCTGCATTGATTACCGGGCCCTGAATAAAATCACAGCCCACAACCGGTGTAATGTACCCACCCGTGGACCCAATTATGAGAAGGGAACATGATTCCATTCTCTGGGGCTTTGACATAAAACTCAGTCCATCATTAGATTCATACACATAAACTCAAGTGTGTGCAGATGCAAATTAAGCATAGCGGAATTAAAACTCATTCACACACATTACTTATGCATACAGCATATCAACAATCATCAAATTAGTACATTGCAGAAGTAAAATACACATAGACAAAAAAAAAAACACTTATCTTCATTGTGCAATTTGTCCCAAACAACTAGCTATGTTGCTGCAACGTTCCACCCAACCGTAGATCTCTTCCCATCCTGTATTATTTCAGCACTCAGAGACCACCCCCGAGCTAGGCATGATTTCTACAAGGAAAAGGGGATTTTCAAGCTCATGCACAGTCAATTAATCAGTTCATCCAAGCCAAGCCAGTCCATAGCTGGGTTTATCAGGCTAATCAGAACCCTGGATGCTTGCACTCAAGCTCAAGCCAAAGCAGTGGATTCACCAACAGGATGACCATGGGTTTTCCTAAATCATTTCCATCCAAAAACGAATTGTGGTATGGGGAAATACATTCACATGGAGGAAAACGTTTTCTCCCCAACTCTCTAAGCATTTAACAGCAAAAACGGTCTCTATGGAACCCCAATTCCATTCCCCTTCTTCACCACTAGTATACAACACAAAAATGCCCTTCTCCTAGCTGAGAATGAAGGAAAACACAGGAAAACATGGCTGAAAAACACCTAGGTTGCTTCAAACTTGTGAGGGAGAGCAACTGGTTGATGGATAATGGCTTGGGGAGCAATTCATGGCTCTTTCCTTTCCCAAGAAGCAAAAAGCATTTTCCCATGCAGGGTGGCTTTCCCATACCTGAATTTGGACAGCCATACCTCTCATTCCCCAAGGCATTAACTACCTCAACCAACTCTTGGGAGAAATCAATGATTGGGTACAAAAGTCAACATGGGTAGTTGAGGGTTTATTGGGTTCTCTCATTGACACTTGGCTTGACTTGATTGGATCCAAGGGTTTGAATGTTTTCCCTCCCAATTCCTTGTAAGATCATGCCCCCATCTCTTGTTGCATTACATAGCTAGTTGTGGGTAATTTTATTAAAATGCACACTTACATGATATTCACAATTCCACCGTTCCTGGTTAGCATGCGAACCATATGCATCAATAAATCGATGGCACAGCCTTGGTCTTGAGCTCCTCACCATGATTTTACAACAATATTACATCATTTACATTCGAATGTAATGGGGTCAAGATGGGGGACATTACATTCACCTCCCCTTGGAATAACACCGTCCTCGGTGTTCCAATACTTCAGAATGTATACCCACTTTACACATGCCTCAAAATTCACAACAGGTGGCAGGTCTGTCCTGCATTTCATCTCTTGAATTTGAACTTTCAGGATCAATTCCTTTGGATTCCTCAAGTTGCTCCTGCTGGCTTTGATCTTCCATCTCTGCAGGTGGACATTGCTCCACGACAATCCCTTTCCTTTTATTCGCCTTCCAACTGATCTACAAGTCTGGAACTTCATGGCTGTCATCCTCCTTGTTGTCCTAGAAACTATTTGAGGAATATTTTTAGCCAAATCAAATAGCTTTTGGTCTGCTTCCATGATCACGGTGCATGACTGGCTCTCGCTTTTCTCACCAGCAACACTTGGCTAGTAATAGCTGCAATCAATGGCTTTCAATGTCTCACCTGTGAAACTCATTATGGCCATTCCTGTTAGGACAAGCATAACACAATATTAAAATTAGAAATTATTTTCCCAATTGACTTGGAACGTCCATGCTTCACTCATGAGACTTCCACACATTTCATGCTTTTCCAACATACACATGAGCTCATTCATGTTCATCTTTTCACAGGAAAATAACTAGTTCATCATTCACAATTTATTTCAAGCAATTAAACACGATCTATTTTCAGCTATGACATGCACTCAACAATCCTTTGTTTCTAAGATGCATCAGTCAAAGGAAAGAGAAGAGTAAGAGTTCCCCCCTCTTAGTCTTTTTCCAATCCGGAGCCACATCATCATTTGTGGTTCTATGCTCCTTAGCCTCTTTCACTTCAATATGAATGCTTGAATTGCCCTTTCTTGGCTATGACACTTTAGTGTGTAAGGTCTTTCTAATGCCTTTCAACTAGGGAACCCTTCCCCATTGTTGCTTACAGAACCTTTGGATGCTAGGACCCACACAGTTCCACTAGCACCATCTTTCATTACTACTCATACTGAGCTCTTTAGGACAGTCATATGTCAACATGCATCCCTATGATGCCTTCATAGTCCTTGCTTCCAGCAATACCTACACCCAAACATTGAATCAATTCACATGCTTAGTTTATTTTCATAGGGTTTATCTCCAAACAAGAATTTAAGAAATCATAACCGAATCATATACACATGTATATTCATATTAAATAAGCAAGAAGCTGCAAGATAAACAAATACTTATCTGCATTGGATGTCTTCACTTTATCCCATAGGATCCTTCTTTGCTTTACAAGCCTTGGATTTCCCGTGGATACAATAATGAATGTTGGGACAGCACGCAGGCTACTCCATAACTATTCGAATAGCCAATGCCAGGCCAGTATGCCGACTGGGTTTTATCAATTAATTAAGGAATGTTTGGCCAGCATGCCGGCTGCTCCACAACATCAAGTGGTTAATGTTCCCACCAACTATTCTCTGAATTTACCAAGAATTTTATAGCGCCCCAACCAGTTACTCTCTGGCTTTACCAAGAATTTTATAGTGCCCAACCAGTTACTCTTTGGCTTTACCAAGCATTTTATAGTGCCCAACTAGTTACTCTTTGGCTTTACCGAGCATTTATAGCTCCAACCAGTTACTATCTGGGTTAAACAAGAATTTATATTTCTTTCAGGGTCCTTGCTTCCTGCAATGATCAATGTTTCCAACAAGGAAACAATAGTGTATCAGCTTAGCTGTTAAAAGACTTATACATGAAATATTCATTATTCCAAACAAGAAATAAATGGAAATGAATACTTATCTGTATTGTGCGTTTCCTCGCTACTCCACAGGTTTCCTTCTCTGCTTTACAAGCCTTGGATCACCTGTGGGGTGGATGCTTGACCAGCACACATGCTGCTCCACAGCATCATCCGAATAGGCAATGCCAAGCCAGTACGCTGACTGGGTTTATCAGGCATCCCTAAAATCAGTATGCTAAGCCAGTATGCCGACTGGGTTTATCAAGCATTTCAAAAATCAGTATGTTAAGCGAGTACGCTGAATGGGTTTATCAAGCATTTCAAAAATCAGTATGCTAAGCCAATACGCCAACTGGGTTTATCAAGCATTTCAAAAAATCAGTATGCTAAGCCAGTACGTCGACTGGGTTTATCAAGCATACAATACCTCCACAACATGCAAATAACCAATGCCAAGCCAGTACACCAATTGGGTTTGTCAGGCATCAATTTAACAACATGCCAAGCCAGTACACCAACTAGGTTTATCAATCATCCAGCAACCCTTCGCCACAATGCCCAAATAACCAATGCCAAGCCAGTACACCGACTGGGTTTATTAGGCATACAACATAATATGATTACGTGGCTCCTTCTCTTATGCAACTAGTGGTTCCCTCCAGGAACTCCATAGGTGACTCACTTGACTGCAGGCTAGCATGGCCCCACAATAGCCATTCACACTACACAAGGATGATACCCCTTTTCTGCAACACAGCTCCTCGGGCCTATCCATCTCTTCTAGTGTCCTTTAGTGTGAGTGTAGAAAGGTTACCACTGCCCATACAGTCCTCTTGAGCACCCTTTCTTCACTTTTCCTCTTACGTGCAACACCAAATTGCATCTATGTAATCTAATAGCACAAGAAGGATAAGCAAACTCATCAGTATTTCTTCACTAAAATTGTAACCATATTTCATAACATTCACTATCAAGTATTGAAACACCAGGAATGCGTCCATTCCCTTAGGGTGTAGTCACTATTGAAAACCCTAACATAACCCATCACCCGAAAGGTATGCATCCCTTTCCAATGTGAGCCATGTAGGCCTTAGTCCCACTCAAGCAGTCTGAAATAATAATGAAATAATAAAACATGCTCTGCATATTAAATCTAATAACCAGACATGTATATCCTTAGTTAGGGTTACCGAATACTCATTCCTTTCACATATGTATCTTTCCTTGATTGGCGAAGAATGGGGGCTCCCTTCTCTGAGTCAATAGTACTTCAGTTTTCCACCCCATTATTTCCATGTTTCATAACTCACACATGCCTTCTTAGCATAATTTCACCCTCTCACTCACATGCAGTGCAGTTGAGGTGTTATCAAAATTTACAATGGCATTTCACCCGAAACCCATTTCCAAGGCATGGGATCCTTCCCATCTAGTTTGGATTATGCAGGCCATCACACATGGTATTCCTGTAATGTGTCGTCCTGGCACACTTATCAAATAGACAAACAATCAGCAACATTTAACAATAACTTCAATTTTGATTGCTTCATAACCAATCAATGGCATTAATAATTAAATTCAACATGAATTTACAATTCTGTCTTCTACAGAAATTGATTTGCTTAGAATGAGGCTATCCTCATATTGTTTGGCTCTCATAAGTTGTATCACTCTGTCCATTATGGTTTCACCCTTGCTACCATACATGAACATCCACCTACAACATGTCCGCCTAACACAATTCTATATAAGCCAAATAGTCATTAGCAATTATAAGCAAATTCTCAAATCTGAAATTTGTAAATCTGTTTTTCTACAGAAATTAGATTTGCAACCATGAGACTATTCTCATAAAATTAGACCAGACAATTTTCAGATTTGTTTCATGCATAAATTACAATCATGAGAACCTTCTCATAACCTTTGGCTTCTGCACATGTTAGATCTCGGTCTTTACTATGGACTTATTCTCATTTCCATACGCAAGACTTTTCTACCTAAGAACTGAAACTTCAATTAGCCAAACATGTTGTGAGTATCTATGCATATAATCCTTTCATTACCACAACAGTCACTGAAGTGATCTCGAAATTATAACACTCATTAATTCAAACACCTTCAGCTGTTAACATTTGAAATGCAATGAAATATATACATTTCTATATATGCATCATTATCACAATAAAATTGCAAGACACAGTCACACTATCCATTCAATTTAAATAACTATAAATACTCATCACTTCACATTCCATGCAATTCTGTCCTTCCAACAGAGTGCTCTGGTAGCCCATCACATGTCTACCTTCTTCATGCAGTCTTCCTCCTGCATTCATAGCAGCTCATGAAATGGTCTCAGGATTAACGATAGTCCACCATTTCATCTATTATCTAACTGCATTGAAACATATATATGTCACACCCATGCATTCACACAATGCATATTCACAACATTTACATCACTCACATAATCTTTCAATACAACTTTGCATTAATCCATGAATACTATGCATTCCAACATATTATGGCCTAACCTTGCCTATCCCATATGGCATACACTACAATAGGACCATAAGTCATCACTTGCTTTGGTTGTTAAACTCACAACCAACATACACAAATGGTATGATATAATTTTCATATGAATGCATTAAGGTTTCTAAGAAACTATAGGGTGCAAGGCTCCTTGCCTTTACTTACCCGCACCTCACCATACTCGGTGGGTCAACATTCACATTTAGGCACTCAATACCACATGCAAACCAATCAATTATAGTTTGAACATAGTTGAAGGGATCTCACCAAATCCTCTTTCAACATTCATGCAATTTACACATAAATAATCATTACCTGCATGGTTGTTGTTAACATCGCTTGATATTAGCTGATCAGTTGGACTCTTACCAAGGATTCACAGTCCTTTTGCCAACCTCATGATCACAGATTTGTTGCACCATCCTTTTTTCATAAGGTTGTATGCAACAATCATCATCCACATCCTTAGCCATGCTTTGGTTGTCTTTGGTCCTACAACCAGTGCGAACACAACTAATTATTAACAACCACAATCATTATCTTAAGTGGCTCATTGCATATGTAAAACCTCACTATTTTACCAATATGCAATATCATATACACGCAAAAACATTTTCACATGCACTGTGCAATATGCCATCTAGTACATATTCACTTCATCTATCTATCCTCTTGCATTTCTAGCATTCCTATGCCATAATTTTCAGTATAGACATCTTAGGAAATATAAATATAATAGCAATGGAGGAGTTAAGGAATTATCCCTTTCCAATTCCTCATCATGACATGGAGTTCCTCCTCCACATCATAGCTGATCCTTTTATTGGCTTCCCTACCAAGCATACAAGCAATCATTAGCTATGATCTTCTCATGAATTAGCAATTCAACATATACATACGTGTATAACATTCATTCTTGCTATATGCAATTATTATGCTATAAACATAAACAGTTTAAGGTGAGGAATTTCCCTTTCATCCTCCACAATTGGTATTACAACCCATTACTCTTATTGAGATTTCACAACCCCTTCTATGCAATTCCTGCTTCTCATTCCAAGCATAGAGAATGCATTTCACACTTTCAACGACTGTCTCCGGGGGACCACGGGGGTCAAGGGGGCTTGCAAGGCGGGTCAAGGGAAGCGCCCTCCTTTTTTTTTTTTTTTTGTAAATCCTTCGATTTCATGCAATTTGACGCATAAGTTCCATGGCATTTTTCAACTTTTGGCGCTTGAAAAATCTCACTGGAAAACAGCTGAAATTCCTTGTTTCGGAGCAACTCACCGAGTTCTTCCGACTTGTTTCGGGACAACTTGCCGAGTTCTGCCGCAGTTTCGGGCCAACTTGCCGAGTTTTGTCGCAGTTTCGGGCCAACTTGCCGAGTTCTGCCGCCGAAAACACTTAGAGAAATTTTCGGACCAACTCGTCGAGTCCTTCCGCCGTTGCGGACCAACTCGCCGAGTTCTTCCGCCCTTGCGGACCAACTTGCCGAGTTCTTCCGCCAAAAGACACTTAGAGAAATTTTCGGACCAACTCGCCGAGTCCTTGCGCCGTTGCGGACCAACTCACCGAGTTCTTCCACCGTTGCAGATCAACTTGCCGAGTTCTTTCGCTGAAAGACACTTAGAAATTTTTTTGAACCAACTCGTCGAGTCCTTCTGCTGTTGTAGACCAAATCGTTGAGTTATTCCGCCATTGCGGACCAACTTGTCAAGTTCTTCCACCGAAAGACACTTAGAAAAATTTTCGAACCAACTCGCCGAGTCCTTCCGCCGTTGCGGACCAACTCGCCGAGTTCTTCCGCCGTTGCGGACCAACTTGCTGAGTTCTTCCGCCGAAAGACACTTAGAATTTTTTTTTCTTTTTCTTCCTTTCCCCGGGCATTCCACAACTCTGTCGGCACAACTCAGCCAATTTTGCCGAACGTGTCAGCTCCACTCAGTGAGTTCTGCCGCTGTTTCAGGCCAACTCGCCGAGATTCGCCAGCACAGTTTTTGGCAAAAAACTCATAGACACTTAGAAAAATTTTGAAATTTTGAAAATTTTCTTAATTATCAGTGCTGAGCAGGAAGCATACTTACCTCTGCAACTATGATAGGTAGCCCATAAAGGCCCAATGCTGAAACTAGCAGCTTTGATACCAAATGTAATGTACCCACCCATGGACCCAATTCTGAGAAGGGAACATGATGCCATTCTCTGGGGTTTTGACATAAAACTCAGTCCATCATTAGATTCATACACATAAACTCAAGTGCGTGCAGATGCAAATTAAGCAAATATGCACAGCGGAATTAAAACTCATCCACACACATTACTTATGCATACAGCATATCAACAATCATCAAATTAGTACATTGCAGAAGTAAAATACACATAGACAAAAAAAAACACTTATCTTCATTGTGTAATTTGTCCCAAACAACTAGATATGTTGTTGTAACATTCCACCCAACTGTAGGTCTCTGCCCAGCCTGTATTATTTCAACACTCAGAGACCACCCCCGAGCTGGGCATGATTTCTACAAGGAAAAGGGGACATTCAAGCTCATGCACAGTCAATTAATCAGTTCATCCAAGCCAAGCCAGTCCATAGCTGGGTTTATCAAGCTAATCAGAACCCTGGATGCTTGCACTCAAGCTCAAGCCAAAGCAGTGGATTCACCAACAGGATGACCATGGGTTTTCCTAAATTGTTTCCATCCAAAAACGAATTGTGGTATGGGGAAATACATTCACATGGAGGAAAATGTTTTCTCCCCAACTCTCTAAGCATTTAACAGCAAAAATGGTCTCTATGGAACCCCAATTCCATTCCCCTTCTTCACCACTAGTATACAACACAAAATCTCCCTTCTCCCAACTGAGAATGAAGGAAAACACAGGAAAACATGGCTGGAAAGCACCCAGGTAACTTCAAACTCGTGAGGGAGAGCAACTGGTTGATGGATACTGGCTTGGGGAGCAATTCATGGCTCTTTCCTTGCCCAAGAAGCAAAACACGTTTTCCCATGCAGGGTGGCTTGCCCATACCCGAATTTGAACAACCATACCTCTCATTCCCCCAGGCATTAACTACCTCAACCAACTCTTGGGAGAAATCAATGATTGGGTACAAAAGTCAACATGGGTAGTTGAGGGTTTGATGGGTTCTCTCATTGACACTTGGCTTGACTTGATTGGATCCAAGGGTTTGAATGTTTTCCCTCCCAATTCCTTGTTAAATCATGTCCACATCTCTTGTTGCATTACATAGCTAGTTGTGGGTAATTTTATTAAAATGCATATTTACATGATATTCACAATTCCACCATTCCTGGCTAGCATGCGAACCATATGCATCAATAAATCGATGGCGGGGCCTTGGCCTTGAGCTCCTCACCATGATTTTACAACAATATTACATCATTTACATTCGAATGTAATGGGGTCAAGATGGGGGACATTACAACTGGTACCCGATTCCCCGAATCGATGAACTCCTTGATCAGCTCACGGGGGCCAAATACTTCAATAAGATTGATCTGAAGTCTGGCTACCACCAGGTCCCAATAGAATACACAGATGTATGGAAGACTGCCTTCAAGTCAAAAGAAGGAATTTTTGAATGGTTGGTCATGCCCTTTGGTTTGACAAATGCTCCAACGAATTTTATGAGGATGATGGAGGATATCCTACGACCTTTCACCAATACTTTTGTAGTGGTGTATTTGGATGACATCCTCATCTACAACAAGACTTGGGAGGAACACTTGCAGCATATTCAACAGGTTCTGCACACCCTACAACAACACAAACTATATGCAAACTTGGAAAAATGCTCCTTCGGCATCGACAAGGTCCATTACTTAGGCTACATCGTTGATCGACATGGTGTGCATGTGGATCCAGCCAAGATATAGGTCATCCGTGACTAGCCATCCCCAACCACACTCACTAAACTTCGGAGCTTCTTGGGCCTCGCCAATTTCTATCGCCGGTTCGTGCTGGGATTCTCTCATATCGCATGGGCCCTCAGCCAAGTAACCAGGGACGGCTGTAAGGAAAAAATTGTATGGGGCATGTCCCAACAACAAGCCTTCGATGACTTGAAGAAGCATTTGTGCTCATCACCGGTACTCTCATTACCGGACCTGCAACATCCCTTTGAGATCGAGACAGATGCTTCAGATTATGCTATGGGCGCCGTTCTCACTCAACACGGCCACCCTGTGGCATATCATAGTGAGACACTATCAGATGCTATCCAGAAGTACCCTACTTACGACAAAGAAATGTACTCCATTGTGCAAGCCTGCCGCAAGTGGAGACATTACATTCTTGGGAAGGAGACAGTCATCCACACCGATCACAAGCCACTATAGTTCATGCAGACCCAAGGAAAGTTGCAGAATGACCTCCATCAGAAGTGGTCAACATACTTGCAGCAGTTCCACCTCAACATCAAATATAAAATAGGGAGTACCAACCGAGTTGCTGACTGCCTCAGTCGACCAGCAGTCGCAACACTCACCACAATGCTAGACTCTTGCGGCCACTAGACCTCTGGATGGCCCACCTCTACGAGACAGACCCTGATTTCTCCACCACTTACCAAATGTTGGGCACCAACTCAGTGGTCGCTAATTTCCATCTTCGAGACGAGTTGTAGTGTCGTTTGGGCCATCTCTGCGTTCCATCAAGCGAGCGCGCGAAGCTGATTTGGGAAGCTCACTACAGTAGGGTGGCAAGACACTTTGGCATCGAGAAGACAGTGGCAGTGCTGCAGAAACATTTCTACTGGATGAAACTTCGACAGGATGTCGGCAAGTATATCAGGTCCTGCACCGCTTGCGTTATTGCCAAACCGACCACTAAGAAATAGGGCCTGTACACCCCTCTGCCTACTCCTGACAGGCCGTGGGAATCCATCTCAATGGACTACATGTCAGGCCTCCCTTCCACCAAGAGGGGGAACGACTGTGTTTTTGTGGTTGTTGATTGCTTTTCCAAGATGGCGATTCTAGCCACCTGCAAGAAGAAAATCACAACAGAAGCCACTGCCAAGCTCTTCTTTGAACAAGTCTGGGTACATTTTGGGATCCCACAGACCATTATCTCAGACTGTGATAGTTGGTTCCTCAGCTCATTCTGGTCGATCCTCTGGTCACTGCTGGATACCAAGCTCACCAAATCCACTGCCTTCCACCCCTAGACAGATGGCCAAACTGAGGTCGTCAACCGGATGGTCATACATATCCTACGCATGTACAATTCAACACACCTCCGCACATGGGATGAGAGTTTGCGCTATGTCCAGCATAGCTACAACCGATCCCTACACAACTCAACTAGCCACAGCCCCTTTCAGGTGGGGTTGGGCTTCCAACCATTGGGCCCCATGGATGTTGCACTTCCTCTGGCGACCACCTTGGCCGACTCGTCCCCAAAAGCTGACAAAGCCACCCGGTTCATTGAACGGATCCAGCATATCCGCCAACAGGTTCAGGACATTCTATAGAAGTCTAATGCCAAGTACAAGCAGCGCCATGATCAACATCGGGTGCCACATAAGTTTGAGGTGGGAGACAAAGTTTGGTTGCATTTGCAGAAAGAGCACCTTATAGGGCCCCATCGGAAGCTTTTCCCACTCCGTTATAGGCCGTACACCATCACCAAGGTAGCGGGGGACAATGCTTTTGAGCTCAGCATTCCCCCCTTCCTTGGTCTGCATCCAGTCTTCAACGTGGCTCTCCTTCGACCATATTTCCCACCATTATTAGACACCTCAGAGACAACAGAGTAGTTGAAACCGACAGAGCTCAACCCTGACTGCCTGCAACAAGCATCCAGTGATCATATTGCAGATACACAGATCAAGGGCACTCAACATCAAAGGATCCAACTTTATCGAGTTGTCAAAGCAGGGCAGCTCCTGTACCAAGGCAAGTGGCTCACCCGGGGCCAAATTCAGCAGAAATTTCCTCATATGATGGGGGAGCTCAACGCAATGGAGACCATTGCTTCTTAAGG
The DNA here is from genome assembly GCA_027924585.1 of Larix kaempferi. Lineage (NCBI taxonomy): Eukaryota > Viridiplantae > Streptophyta > Pinopsida > Pinales > Pinaceae > Larix > Larix kaempferi. Next base: position 9,962,195 of record BSBM01001073.1, read on the forward strand.
AGGGAGGATTGATCTAGGTGGATATCAGTGGCCACCCACCTTTCCAACTGGCTCAAAACATTTTTTTGGCAATTTCGGTAATATACTATTTTTAGCAGTTTTTCGGGTCCTGAACTTCCGGAGCCATTTTGAGGCCCTAAACGACGTTTTTTCGGCGTCGAATTCTCGGGCAAATACGGATACTGCACGACTATCATTCTCGCGTGCCAGAATCAATATTTGCCATATCTTTTTTTGGTACTCATTGAATAGATCTTTCCAACAAGCTATTGTACACCCCAAACGGAGATCGTATGCAAGAGTTACGACCCCGGGAAGTTGATGTACTAACTTACCCAAACAGGGCCCACATGACTTTTGGCGCTTCGTCTCCTAGGGTTAAGTTTTTGGATGTCTAGGGTTTTTGACATTCCTATTTATTGTAAAAGTCCTTCATAGCCTCATTGTAATGATCTTGTTCCGAATGAGCATAGCCATCACATCTCTTCTCAGAGATAAGCCGCCACCATTCTAGCAAGCTTGTTTTCCGCTACATTTTACAGTTTTAGCTTGTTTCCTTATTGAATAGAAAACCATTTTTACTGTACTATGTTATTTTGTGTTAAGCATCTGGTAATAATATGTATTCATTTTTTTCTGCTCATAAAATCTGGATCAGACCACTTTCGCGAATGTTAATGCTCCTCCTAACCACAGCGGTGGACATATACCGCATACTTTTGCGTCCACTGCTGCTACTAGTAATACTAATGTAGGAGGTGGGAATATATCTTATCCTCATGGTCATAACACCACCATTCCTGCTACTAGTAACACCAATGTTGGGGTTAGGAATACATCTCATGCTTATGGTCACCACACGACTTCTCACGCTAATCCTAATGTTGGGGGTGGGAACATACCTCACCATTATGGTCACTACAACATGGTTCTCGCTACGAATAGTACGTATATGCCCCATACTTATGGTGGAAACCCTTACTATAACACAGTCGGTGTTGGCCACCAGTACAACCCACCTCAATATGGTGACCAAAACACTTATATACCTGCTTACTCTCATACGGGTCAGGTCCGAGGAGGTTACCAACCTTATGGACCGTCAGGTCCTCATTATCAGCAGTTTAATGCTCATGGTCAAGCGTTTGGTCCACCTTATAATTCGGTTCCGTTCAACCAACCTTTTATGGGGACTTATAATCAAGCTTTCCAGCCGCAGCTCCTGTTCCTTGCACATTTGAATCTTCTGGATCTTTCGAAGCTCACGAATGATCCAATGTGTCACGACCCTAATTGGCCTCCGGTCCCTACCAATCTCCCTTCAGACATTCCTAAGTTTGAGGGGAATGGTGGTGAGGATCCGGGTGATCATGTCACAACGTTTCACCTTTGGTGCTCCTCCAACTCGTTGACTCACGATTCCATTAGATTACAACTATTTCAATGCACCCTCACGGGGGCGGCTGCGAAGTGGTATGTTGAGTTTCCTGGGAACACTTATAGGGGATTCAATGAGATCGCTTTGGTTTTCTTGGATCATTTCCAATTGTCGGTTCGCTATGATATTGGTATTGAACTTTTGTCTACCTTCTGTCAGAATAAGGCCACACACATTTCTGACCACGTTCAAGAGTGGCGTCGGCGGAAGAGGTTAGTGAAAGCCAACATTCCTCCAGAGTTTCTGTTGGAATGGTTCCTCAAGTCTCTACTCCCATATATTGCTAAGGATGTTTCGATGTCCGGCATTATGACTGAGGAACAAGCCATCTTGAAAGTCCAGCAGTTAGATTTACTATACTCTCAGTCTGGCGTTTTGTATGACATTATCCTTGATGCACCGCGAACACGCCATGAGCCCAAGACAGTTCCTAGACCGCATGCCGATGGCATCATGGGATCCGCAAGCACTCGACCTATAGATTTGGTGGCTAATCAAATGAAATTTTTTTTGCTAAACCAGTCTACTCTTGCACAGGTTCACACCTTGTCCACTTCCACCCCGTCGTCCAATGTACACAGTGTGCAATCGACGAACCCATCGGGTAACCAGCAACCTGGTGGTAAGAAAAAGGGGAGAAACAACCGTAAGGGTGGAAACAATGGGAACAACAATAGAAATCACAATATCCCTCGTAAGGAGAATGCCAACCCTCCTCGGGAAGGCAGAAATGCTGGTGAGGATCGTAAACCTAGGCGTAAGGTGAGGTTTCCTTGTAAGCTTTGTGGGGAAGATCATCTTACTCACTTATGTCCTTGAATCAAAGAAGCATCGAAGTAGTTGGCACAGATCCCAGCTGTGTTGAAGGATCCCCTTCCTCATCACCAAAACATGGCTTCGCATGCTCCCGCCACTGGTTACGGACCTAATGAGATCGGGACATCTTCTTCCAATACTAGTGGTTATGGATGCATGAATATGGTTCAATCGGAGGTTAGTGTTGCTACTCGTCAACGCGATTATGGTGCACCACAACCTAATATGGGGAATGAGCCTCCCCCTCCTCCTGATAATTCCTTTCATATCGAGAAGCCCTCTATTATGCCACGGATATCGAAAGGTGTTCTTAAGCGCTATACGCATAATCCCAATGCCCGAGCCGCCCAAAACTACACCATTGTAGAAGATTTGGGACAAAATCTGTGTGCCATGTTGGCTCTTGAAGTTTTACAGGCGTGTCCTTCTCAAAGGCATGCCCTTTTGAGTGCGTTAGGAGCTCAGGATTGGGGAAATCCCAACATTATCAAGTTTGACACTACTGATATTCAAACTCGCTTACCTTACCATGTGGCTTTTCAAATCCATGTGGAGTGCCTTAAGAATTTCATCAAAAGAACGGTGGTTGACGAAAGTGCTTCCGCGTCAGTGATGTCATTAGCTTGTTGGAAAGCTCTTGGCTCTCCTCCCCTCCTAATGTCTAGAACCATGCTCACTGCATTTGACGGTCGGTCATTTAAGCCCCACAGGATTATCCCTTCCCTTGTTGTTCGCTTGGGGGCTAAACCTGTGCCTATTGAATTCGAAGTGGTTGATACGCCCATCGACTACAACCTTTTTTACTGGGCCAAAACTGGATGTACGCTATGAAAGTTGTCACGTCTACTGTATTCAAGATTATTTGCTTTCCACACGAAGTCAAGAGAGCGACAATCGATCAACTAGATTTTGTTAATCCTCCTTCTAAAGCATCCACGGGATCAGTAGTCCCGCAGGTTACATATTCTCAGCCGAAAAATGGGAACATGGGTGTTGGTATGTACCCTTCGTTAATGGGATCTTATGATTTTCCTGCACCCATGAATTTTATTGGAACCATTTCCGACAATGCATCTCCTCCTTCACATAATATACCATTCCGGACTTCATATTTTGATGATCCGTGGACTTTACCGTCTATGAGATCTACGTCTGGAGACATTACGCACGTCGGGATGTCTATGCCACTGTCTGTAGCTGAGCTTGCTTACTAGGATATTCAACAAGCCACTGTAGAGCCGGATCTCTCTTCTTCTCGGACAGATGAGGAAGATCCTGTTACGCTGCCAGTTTGGGTAGCCGACTCCTCTTGTTCGAATGATTGCCTTGATGGTTCTTTACCTTTGAATGAAGCTATTATTGAGGCCATGTGTGGTAGTGAGAGGCCTTGGGAGGATATGCACCATCGCTCTTATTTCCTTCCCAACCTCGATCTCGCCAAGCAAGAAGAGTTTAGGACGACTCTTACAGAGATGGTTGGTCACCCTGTGGCTCTTTTGGGTTCACATGAGATCTTCGCGAAGGGGAACATGGCTAATATTCCCCCTACTCAATTGATCAACATCTCTCGCACTCCTGGAAAAATTGAGAATGTTTACATCGGTGATGATTGCTCTCCTGAAGAGGTTGCCATATACATCGAATTGTTTACAAAACTTTGGGAAGCTTTCGCCTGGTCATACGAGGAGATGCCAGGAATAGACCCTAGTATTGTCGAACACGAGATTCGAACGTATCCTCACGCTAAACCGGTTCAACAACATCTTTGAGCTGTTAACCCTAGGAAGGCAGCCGCTATCAAGGCAGAGGTGGAGAAGTTGCTCAAAGTCGGTTTCATCTACCTCGTTCCCCTTACCGAATGGGTGTCAAACCCTGTTCCTGTGGATAAGAAGCAGGGAACAATCCGTGTATGCACTAATTTTAGAGACCTGAATCGCGCATGTCCGAAAGACAACTTCCCCACGCCATTCATCAATCAGATCTTGGATTCTTGTGTGGGAAGCGAGATTTTTTCATTCATGGACGGCTTTTCAGGGTATAACCAAATTCAAATCAAACCCGAGGACCAACATAAAACTGCTTTCATATTTCCTTGGGGTACGTTTGCATATCGGAAAATGCCCTTCAGCCTTAAAAACGCTGGAGCTACATTTCAGCGTGCCATGACCTATGCCTTTCATGACCTTAAAAGTATAATGCAGGTTTTCTTGGATGATATTGCCAACCATTCTTGTAAGAGAATGGACCACCCCACGCACCTCCGTTGGATTCTCGAACGATGTATACGTTACAAGATCCGATTGAATCCCAACAAATGCATTTTTGCGGTGAGTTCAGGTCGCCTTCTAGGATTCATAGTTTCAAAAGAGGGTATTAGAGTCGATCCTCTCAAAGTTGAGGCAATACTTCGGTTGCCTCCTCTGCGCAACTTGTTTCAACTTCAGAGCCTCCAAGTGAGAGCTACCTTTCTACGTCAATTTGTAGTCAATTATGCTAATCTTACCAAAGGTTTCGCGCACCTATTGAAGAAAGACACACCGTTTATCTGGGATGAGCGATCCCAACAGTCTTTCGATGCCCTTAAGAAAGCTTTGGTATCAGCCCCTGTGCTTAGTCCGCCCGACTTCGCATGAGATTTTATACTTTATGTGGCTGCATCTCAAGAGACGATTGGCATGGTATTAGTTCAGGTAGATGATACACTCGTCGAGCATGTCATCTATTACCTCAGTCGAAATCTAGTAGACGTTGAACTGAGATATACTCACTTGGAAAAGCTGGCACTTGCGACTGTCCATGCAGTCCAACGGTTACGGCATTACATTTTGCTTAGAACAACCATAGGTGTAGCACATATCAATCCATTTCAGTTCGTGCTATCACGATGCCTTATAGGGGGGAAGTACAATAAATGGATTGTAATCCTTCAGGAGTTCGATCTCGAGTTTTCCTCGGTGAAGTCGGTGAAATCGTTGGTGTTTGCTGAGCTTATGTCGGACCTTCCAAGACTTTATGAGGATGTCATCCATGAGGATTCATTTGTGTATGAACACTTATTTCTTATCTCGTTCGAGGACCCTTGGTATGGGGATGTCATTGTATATCTCCAAACTTTGAAGTTTCCTTCACATTATTCACGGGATGAGTGACGGAGTGTGAAACATCATGCTAAAGATTATACTATCATCGGTGACACTTTGTATCGCTGAGGAAAGGATTCTATTCTTTGTTGTTGCTTAACTCACAAAGAAGCGGAGCGTGTGCTCAATGATTGCCATGCTGGGGCGTGTGGCAATCACTTATCCTGGCTTGCTACAGCCCAACATATTATGCGAGCTGGTTACTTTTGGCCTTCAATATTTAAAGATTGTATTAACACTGTGAAGAGATGCCACCCTTGCCAGGTGTTTTCTCGGAATGTACACTCGTATCCAGTGCCCCTTCATCTGGTCGTCACCGTCGGTCCCTTCACCAAGTGGGGGATGGATTTCATGGATTGCAAACCCGCTTCGGCTAGGGGGCATCACCATATCATAGTGGCCGTGGACTAATTTTCCAAATAGGCTGAGGCCATGCCTATCGTAAAATCCGATGGTGTTACAGCAGCCCATTTTGTGTTCAATCAGATTATTACTCGGTTCGGTATTCCGAAAGCGATTGTCAATGACCATGGCAGTCACTTTCATAACAAAATGATGGAGGATTTGTCACTCAAGCTTGGGTTTCGTCAAGAACACTCATCTTCTTACTATCCCCAAGCGAATGGTCAAGTTGAAGCAGTCAATAAGTCTTTAAATACCATTCTCCAACGTACCATCCAACAAAGCAAGAACAACTGGCACATCATGTTATATTCTGCTTTGTGGGCATATTGAACTACAGTCAAGACTGCCACCGGGTTCTCACCATTTCAGCTAGTACACGGTGTAGAGTCGATTTTACCGATTGAATGCGAAATCCCTTCTCTTAAACGGGCCATAGAGCTCCTCCCTGATACGACGGGTGTTGAACAATGTTTAATCCACCTTGAGCAGCTTGACGAGAAACGTCGAGATGCCGTCGTGGCCATAGATGCCAATAAACGTCGTGTCAAGGTTCAGTATGATAGGTCTGTTTGTCCCTGGCAGTATGTTGAAGGTGACTTGGTCCTCTTATATGACCAAACTAAAGAACCCCTAGGGGCAGGAAAATTTAACCCCATGTGGTACGGCCCTTACGTTGTGAAGCGTGTCCTGGAAAAAGGAGCCTATGAATTAGAGGACTATGAGGGGAATTTCTTGAAGGAGCCTAGGAATGGGCTCTACCTCAAGCGGTATTACGCTTGAACTTCTAGTTCGAGCTAATTCCTTTGTATACTATTGTATAGTTCTTTATGTACATAGTTTAGATTTCTTTTGGTCTTCGGGTTTGCTGATTCGCTTCCGTTTGATTGACAGATGTCAGCGGAATCTCCTACGTTCTTAGGTTTCGCAGATGGTGCTAGACGTCATACGCAGCAGCTTGCTTCTGTTTCCTGGTTTATTTATTCGCCTGACCATCTAGTTGTGTCTTCAGGAGGTGCTTGTCTCAGTCCTACATCTAACAATGTGGCTGAGTATAGTGCCGTGATTGAGCATCTTCAGGATGCCATTTCACATGGCATATAGTTTTTAGAAGTCCACTTGGATTCACAACTAGCTGTGTCTGGTTGAATGGTCAGTACCGTGTGCGAGATCCTACGCTACTACGGAAATTCCTAAGGGTAAGACTCTTGGAACGACACTTTGTTTCAATTACATACATTCATGTTCTGAGAAGTGTTAATCATATATTTGATGCATACGCTAACTCTGTATTAGATTGGCATTTTTCACATTCATATTGAAGCACACAAATAAAATAAGACATTCATACATTTGTACATACACACATATAGTAGAACCGGAGAACCAAAGTTTTTTATAAATAATATGTCCAAGATGGTAGTGTCATAGTACAAAATTGGAGCCCGTAGCCCTAAAAAATATACATATCGATACAAAATGTGGGATCCTGAGATATCTACTCCCTACGAGGAGGCCTAGCTACCGCCGCGATAGGATGATTCTTATAGTAGTATTGTACTGCGTTTGCTATACGCTACAGTAGTCGTACCCATCTACTCGGAACCCCCACTACCTGGCGCTGCATATGCTCTGGTAGCCACGCCACCTCTATCTGTGGTACCCTGGCAGTCATCCGTGATAGATTACCTCACAGAGTCTGTAGTGTATGCTTTGCTGCAGCACCCCCTGCCTCATCACCCCTACCCCGGTGATGATGTCTCAAGAAACCCTCGAGTCTCACTGGGCCCTTGTCTGCGAGCAAACAGTCAAACATTAATATGTGATGCTACCCCCAAAAAGATTTTTGTATTTACATCTATAATAAAAAAATCCATAAAAATTTAATACACCAAAAACCTAAAAAGAGTACCCACCAATGTCTCTGAATGCAGCATCCCGTGAGAGCGGCATGTCACGATCCTGCCGGAAGTCTATCCCTGCATAGGGGTAGTCCTCTATGGCTATGACCTATCGGTCCCACTAGTGAAAGAACTCCTCTGTATATGGTGACGCCTGACGGCCACCACCATGTCGAGTCAAGACCTCAACCCACCGGGTCAGTGCTGGGTCGCAAAGACCATGAGGAGGGACCTCAACCCTCGGACTGAACCCTGGAACTCGCGGAGACTATTTTAATGTTGTTTATATATTATATGTGCTTGCTGTATATTGGCTGTCAAGACTAATTTGTAGGTTCAAGTGCATGGATTGAAAGCTCCAACGGGGATCTACATCAAACGTTTGGATCGAGATTGGTTATGTTCTTCATTATCTTAGCATTGTCATTTATATAGCATAGTACTAAGAATTGAGTTAATTTCTGGTAGTCAGCTGTCTGTTGTGGTCTACCCCAAGCCATAGTGATTTTTCTCCAATACAGAAGTTTTTATCTTACCCTTGTTTGCACTCTGTCAACTGGGTCTTCATGGACCCCAGCAGTGTTGTGCACCAGTCGAATATCATGGGCTACATACATTGTGATGCATAGAACATCACTGGCCTGGATGCCTGGTGGAGAGCCTTCAAACCCATAATCCGCACTAGGGTTGCCAGTATGATCTTCATACTCAGATTCACTATGGCTCTGATGGGCACCTGACTCCCCACTGCTTGAGTATGTGGTATGCAATACCGCTCTATATAGTTGGGGATGGTAATGCCACCACCCACAGCTCGAGACCGAAGGCTTTCCACCTCACCTCGGTGGGACAAACCAGTAATGAAGTAGATATCTTCCACTTCTAGTGAGAGTATTTGCCCGTCGAGATTGAAGTTTTGTGCATCAACGTCCCAGTAGTCTATCAAGCGTCAGAGTAATAGGTTTTGGGACCTTAAACCCCCTATGCTCCAGAATTTGTATATCCCACAATCTTGTAGCGCTTGCTGTGCACGCACATCATTGCGGACGGCCTCATCCACTTGGTCATGCTCCCTCTCTCTCCACTCTAGAACCATCCTGGAGGGAGAAAAACAAAGATTTTAGTCATTTTTATTTAAAAAATCAACTTCACGGCTGTACCCGTGGGCTACTTTTCTTACAGAGGCGGGTACCCATGGTCAATGAGTGTGTTGACTGCGAGTATCCTGCCCTACCCGCGACCCATATAGTTGTAGCCCGCGGGTAGCGTCAAAGCCATTTAGGGCTTGACCAAACTAAAAAACCAACTAATGAAAATTGAAATAAAAGAATTGAAATGGAAGGTATGGATGAGACTACCAACCTGCTGCTGACGATTCGATGATTGGACACCCGTAGCTCTTGGAATCAACAACTGAACTTTGAGGTGAAAACTAACCACAAAACTCCAAATGGGTGAATAGTAAAACTGAATTGTAAATTGTGAAATTTTGTTACTATTTATAATTTTCAAGACCCACTTGTCTATAGTTTTTGCCATTATATGTTGTTTCGAACTAATGTAACATCTTGGAGTAGCATTTTTTGACCAGATTTCTTTGGCGAGACTTGTTTTGGACCATTTTGTGCCTACGACTGTAGCTAGGGTTTTCATCCTAGCTTGTGCAAATGAGCACCTACTAAGGAGAATGGACTCCTTAGTAGCAGTTCAATAAATAGTAAATTAAAGTAATAAAACAATATGAATTCTAAACTAGCATGAGTATTAATAAACATAACAAAACATGGAAATATGGTGAAGATCTTTCTTTTTTGTATTAAAATATTACCTCAGGTGTAGAGGTTGGTGAAGTTCTTGCAATAGTCCCAGAGGGTTTCTCCAAACTCTAGCTTTGCTCCTTTCTCTTTCTCCAAAGGGTTGGAAATGGGCCAAAAGGGGCACTCAAGGGTGAAAGTAGCTCAAGGGTGAGCTAGGGTTTCAAGAGTGATTTTGGCAGAGTAAGGGTGTATTTGACTATGGAAGTGAAATGAGGGGCCTCCATCACCTATTTATAGGTTCTTAGTGGTGGAGTGCTGGCCCATGGTTTTGGGAACCATATGGTTTAGGTCAGCTGTATAGGGTTTTTTCCTCATTTTTCCCTCTTTTTCCTCTTTTTTTATATTTTTTATTCCCTTTTTAGAGGGTTTTTGCTATTTTGGAGGAATTTTGGATAATTTTGGGGGAAAAGGGGGTTTTTTACCCCTTTGGAGGCTTTTTTGATGGTTTTGTGGCCTTTTGGAGGCTTTTTTGGCCTTTTGGAGGCTTTTTAATGGGATTTTAAGGTTTTGAAGGCAAATATGGTAGGAAATATGGACAAATGAGTCATGTAATGGGGTAGATGAGGTAGTGAGCACTTTTTGGGTGTTAACAGATTGCCCCCTGATGTGTGAGGGAAGGATCTCATCGTATGGCCGATAGACATCATAAGTCTTTTATGGTTTTTCTGGGGTGTGGAGAAGAGAAGAAACAAACTAGAGCTCGGAACAACGGTCCCGAACAAACTACAAAAACTGAAAGTACATGACCTCAAATAAATGAGGAATAATCTAAACATATGGACGAGGCGGGCATTCCCATGCTCGTATCAAGATATAGAACAACAATAATAATGGGGTCTGAAATATGGGGACCTGAAATATACATGGCCTCAAATAATGAATGAGGAAGAATCTCAATATATGGACGAGGCGGGCATACCCATGCTCGTATCAAGATACATAAAAAATAACAGTGAGGCCCGAAAAGGGGGACCTGTAGGATACATAGAGAACCACTGTGTACATCATAAGGGTCCAAAGGGGACACAAATCTGGGACATACTGCTAGGATGACCATGTCTGAGCTGAAGAACTGGTACACTGGAATAACTACAGTGCTGCTGAATGTGGTACTAGAGGAACTGATGAGCTGCTGGAGCATAGTGACGGGTAGTCATGTCCTCAATGGTACACTGAACTGGTACTGAACTGGGTACTCAAGGAAGCATATAACTGGATGGCTTCCGAATACAATCACCAACTCAACCCGGACATCCACGGGAACATATAATTGGGCGTTCCGAAGGGACTCACCAATGTGCTAGAGTCGGGGGAAATCCGGGGTCTTCGACCAATAACTGAAGGGATATAAACCCTACACAATTCTCAACGATACGATCAAGGTGTTGAAGTCGAGCATGTGAGAAACAACCATGTGGAGAGGCAATGATGACTCCTCTCAAAATGGTCCGTAGGCACTCACCACAGATGGTGATGGTTCCAAGGCGCAGGGACCTCTGGGTATATCCTCTGGAATAGAGGGGCTGTCGTCAACAGAGGGAGACTTGCAACTAGCAAGGCAATGATGTTTCCTTGATAGGAGCGCGAGGTAGAGAATCGAAGTGTGAGAGTACTGATGGTAGGACTGACATACTGTGGGGGATAACTGGGAAAGTAGAGTGGGTGGACTCAAACTTCCTTTGTTCAGAGTATGATGGCGGGGACGATCGGGCAGCATATGAAACTGACTGATGGGAAAGGGATCATAGCTGTAATGGATCAAGGATAGTGACTGGGATGAGTGATACTCAAGCTGGTGTAAAATGGCAGGAGACTGCAGACTACTCTGAACAAAGGCGACCTGATTGGGGGTGCTGCCGAGATGATCGATCATAGTGCCCAGAGGCACGGGGGGACTTCTTCACGGGTTAAGGAACTAGAAGAAGTGTGTGTAAAATGGTACTGTCGTGTGGATTTATATGAGCCCAGGACAGTTCATGCTCATGATTGATTTCAATTTTAACGAGTCTGAAAGCGATAAGAAGACTCTGAAATAATGGAACGGTACTGTCATGTGGATTTGTACGAACCCAGGACAGTTCATGCTCGTGTTTGCTTTCAATTTTAGAGAGTCTGAAAGCGATAAGAAGACTCTAGGGGGTTGCTTTTTCGTGTGTTAGTCTCCAAGGCCCGAAGAAGCATAAAAGGATGCAATGAAGAACTCTTCTAGCCAGTGTGACTAGAGTATTCCTTTTTCGTAATTAGTCTACCAGGTCCGGAAAATGGTTAAACTTATACCAGATAGACGCCCTTTCAGGTACTTTAACGAGCATGAAAGGAAGCAAGATTGCTCGGCGATCTTTTCATTGTTTTAGGAGTCAGAAAAGAGCTTAACAGAAACCCCCTAAGTGCCTTTTTCATAAAGGACTTGTCCAACCCGAAAAATGGATAAAATTATACCGAACAAAAGGAATGGTCAGGCAAGGAGGAAGTGCTCAATCAAGGAACATTAAAGATGACCAAGAACGAGGGTAGGGGGGAACACTGGTGGGCCTCCTTGCGGAGTAATGAATGGTGGAAAAATAACGAAATAATTGCTGTATGACAGGAGTGAATGGCTCATGTAAAAATGTGGAACAATTTGATGGCGACTGATGTGGTGCGCAAACCGAGGCAGCAAAGTGTCGGGACACAATGTTGAAACTGTACCAAGTGAAAGCGATAAATGATCTCAAGCCTCATCACGATCTCAGAAAAAGGAATCCGACGATATAAAAAGTGTCAAAAATGGATAATGATCGATGTGGCACGTAAACCGAGGTGACGGGGTGTTTTGGAAAAATACCCAAAAAATCTGGGGGTGAGAGCGAGAAATGATATCAAGCATCATCATGGGATTGAAAAAAGGAATCTGATGATATGAAGTATATCAAAAATGGAGAGCAGCCGAAGTGGCACGCAAACCGAGGCGACTAGTGGTGTCTAAAAAATGCTCAAAAATTGATGTGGAAAAAATAAGAAAATAAGTGGACCATCATGACGGTCTTGTCATGCTGATTCCAGTGGTGGAAACGGTTCAAAAAATGGACTCCGTATGGGTTCAGAATGGCCAAAACAAGAAAAATTCAACGGACTATAAATAGTGAGTGGGTCCAACATGACAAGTGTCATTTGGACTTGTTGACTTTGACTAGTGATCAGAGTGGACTAGAGCTGAGTTGACGTTTCTGGATGATCCGACTGGCTGTTTTTAGATCTGGGAGTTACAGGTATTCCGACCTCCTCATACCTGCATTTTCATTGGGTTCGGGGGGGGTAGTGGGTCCCAGGGGAGTATTTGTACAGTCCACGTGGGGTGGACCGCGGGTTTGTGGGATGGAAACGCGATCGGGGACCGCGGTCACTTAGGAGCTGTACCTGCAGTGGCTACAAATGCCGCTGACACTGGATGACTTTCCATACAGAGATATGGACTACACCGGGGATCCAAAGGCACCACGGCCACCAGGACAGGCATGGAGACCAGATGGTATGTATTGATTTGCTTGCATGTTATGGATGTCAAGTTTTATGTATGATAGTTTATTGATATACTGTTACTGACTGATGTGTGATCTACAGATGTTGGCCTGAGACCACCACCAGGACATGTAGCACGCAGGGGGCATGTGGCGGTACCATCCCTGCCAGGCCGAGGGGAGGTGCGTCAACAGGATGCTGAGGGGACTCTGGAGTCCGTACGGATGCTTCTAGATCGGTTGCTGGTTGGAGTGACTGATGACGGGTGGCATGACATGGATCCGGAGGTGATTTAGGATTGCATGAGGGCGCCACAGGAGTTCCGGTCGATCGCGATCCGGGTGGCCATCTTGGCGGATAGGGGTCGGGCACAAGAGCCTGCAAGGGATGAGGAGCTGCCGGAGGAGGAGCGAGGTGAGGACTCGGAGGCAGCTGATGCAGGCAGTGACGCAAGGTATGACTCTCATTAGGGAGTGCAGGGGACTCCCCCCCGATTTTGTAGCTACGGCATGTATTCTATGAGGCGTAGGGATGTATAGATATTTTTTGTATAGCTGAGTATGGGGGTACTTAGGACATGTGTAGCATATGGACATGCATTTTTTGATATATATATATGCACATGGATGCACCTTTTTGCGATGATGATTCAGTGTACGCACGTGGATGCGCTTATGGTTTGTTATATGGTTGTACTACACATGGATGCAAGTAGTGTAGGATGTTGGGCACATGGATGCCCCTTGTGTGTTTTATGTTATGCAACATGATGTATGTAAGATTAGGCACGTGGATGCCCCTGTATAGTAATGTGGTTTTATTTTTATTGCACATGGATGCAAATGTTTATGTGGTGATAGGCACGTGGATGCTCCTTGCAATCTTTTTGGGTTTTTATATATTTTTGATGAGATTTTATGGGATGATGATGCATGATGGAGGTTTTACATGGTGTGATTGATGTGCCAAACTAGGATGTTGTTAGCCATTTGATCTGCGACACTATTTTGATCTCTTGGGACATAGGTGAATGTTATGGATTCAAACTGTCGGCTCAGTTGTTTTGCGCGCAGGAATTTTCTAAAGAGGCAGGGATCACGCACCTGGTAGCAGTTGTTGAGCTGGGAGACAAGTAGCTGGGAGTCAAGGAACACATGAAGGTGACATATGCCCATCTGGAGGGCGGCAGTCAGGAGGCCGGTCATAGCATCATACTCCGCCTAGTTATTGGTAGCAGCACCTATACATATTCCGTCAAGGTGAATCAATTCATGTGAAGGGGAATATAAGACCCATGCTGCAGAAGCCAGGTTTGGAGACCGGAAGCTTGCTCCATCGACGGAGCCAATGTAATGAGGTGGAGAATGGTCCATCTATGGTCATGCAAAAAAGGATGAATGTAAGATTGCGGTAAAAAAGGTGAAAAACAAAAAGAGAGCAAACTGTACAAGATGGATCAATGGGGCCGTGGGTTTATTTAGGGCTAAAAGCGTTTAAGATACAACCCATTACAGGGGTTGCGCAAAGGGTGACCTTCTGAGTCAATTAAAATGTATGCCCCATTGCCGAGGTCGGTCTGCACGATGTAAGGGCCTTGCCACATGGATTCAAACTTTCCTTTACCAGTTTTGTCGTGGGCTTGGTCATAGGCGAGGACGAGGTCCACTTCATGGAAAGTTCGAGGGTGTACATGTTTGTCGTAACCAGCTTTTGAGAGGTTCTTGGCGGCTTCAATGGTCTGGAGAGTGGCACGACGGTCTTCATCAGCTTGTTCTAGTGATAGCAGACATTGCTCGAGTGGGGAGGCGTCAAGGAGAAGCTCGATGGCGATGTGTAAGGCAGGTATCTGACACTCGATGGGGATGACAGATTCTACACCGTGAACTAAATGAAATGGGATAAAACCGGTGGCGGTCTTGGTGGATGTATGGTAAGGCCATAAGGAAGGGAACAACATGTGGTGCCAATTGGACTTATGCCGGTCAACAGTGCGTTGGAGGATGGTTTTTAAGATTTTGTTAATGGCCTCTACTTGGTCGTTCCCTTGGGGGTAGTAAGCATAGGAATACTGATGTTGGAACTTTAGTAGGGTGGATAACTCACGCCAAATGGAATCTTTGAAGTGTGAACCATGGTCTGAGACCAACTGTATGGGAACCTCGAATCGAGTGATAACGTGGTTAAAAAATAAATGGGCAATGGTGTCAGCTGTACAATTGAAGGTGGGCATGGCTTCTTGGTGAAGTAATCGACGGCGACAATGATGTACTTATGGCCGTTGGCAGATGGGGGTTTACATTCCATGAAGTTGATGGCCCACTTACAAAAGGGACCAATGGTGACGACTGGGTGTAACGGAGCGGGTGGTGTCCGGGCCTTGGGGGCAAAAAGTTGGCAATTATGACAATGTTTGACCGCTGTGATGCAGTCGGTAAAGAGTGTGGGCCATAAGTATCCGGCGTGGATGACCTTTTGGGCGGTGTCCATTCCAGAGAAATGTCCACCGTAGGCACCGCTATGACATTCATTAAGGACGTGTTCGGCTTCATCGTGTGTAAGGCAACGACGGAGGATCATGTCAACCCCTTGTCGGTAAAGGACATCGCCTAAGAGGAGATATTGAGAGGCCTGGTGACAGATACGATGGCGTCCGTTACGATTGATGTTGGGTCTAAACTTCTGTGTGCGAAGGTATAACAAAATATCACTGTACCATGGGTCATCAGACGAGATGGTGAACAAGCGATTGTCGGGTAACTCATCGGAGATTTGTGGGAATGGCAGAAGGGAGGGGAGATCGGTGATGAGCTGGGCAAGTGCGAGGGCATTGGTGCTCTTAGGGGTTCTAAAAGTGAGGTCATATTCCTGGAGGATAATGACCCATTTAGCAACGCGACCTTGCAGGAGCCGCCGGTTTAAGAGATAAACCATGGGGTTGGAGTCGGCAACAACTGTGGTATGACTGAGTAAAATGTAGTGTCACAATTTTTGGACGGAAAAGACCACAGCAAGGGCTAGTCTTTCCTCATATGGATAACGTAGGGGTGGGCCAGACAAGGTCTAGCTAACGTAATAAATGACATGCTCTTGGCGAGTGGCGTCTTCTTGAACAAGGACTCCGGAAATGGCATAATCGGATGCTGAGACGTAAAGGATGAAGTCCTGAGAGAAATCCGGAGGGGAGATCAAAGGGGCTGCTATGAGAGCTTTCTTGAGGGCTTCGAATGCAGCTTCTGCTTGCTCATCCCAAACAAAGGGTATGTGGGTACGAAGCAGGCGTAAGAAACCATGAATGGTAGTGGCGTAATCAGGAACGAAGCGGCGAAGGAAATTGGATCGCCCCTGCAGACTCTGGAGCTACCGGAGCGTGCGAGGAGAGGGAAGTTCTAGGATGGCTTGGACTTTCAGGGGATCAACAGCAATTCCTTTCTGGGAAACAATGAAACCCAACAACCGGCCTGCTGGAATGCAAAAGACACACTTGTGTGGGTTCAAGCGGATTTGATATTTGCGACAATGCAGGAAAACTTGTCGGAGGTCATTAAGGTGGTCTGATTGTTTCCGGGAACGAGCTGTAAGGTCATCAAGATAGACTAGCAGGATATGGACCAAGTTGTGAAAATAATAGGTCATGGCCCACTGGAAGGTGGCACCAGCATTTTTGAGGCCGAAAGGCATGACGCGATAGGCAAAGGTGCCCCATGGGGTGGTAAAGGCAGTCTTGTACTGATCCTCCTTACGGATCTGAATCTGGTTGTATCCGGAAAAACCGTCCATGAAAGATTGGACTTCATGCCCCACACACGCATCGATGAGTTGGTCAATAAATGGCGTGGGGAAGTTGTCTTTGGGACAGGCTCGGTTTAAATCGTGGAATTTAGTGCATACTCTAATGTTGCCTTGTTTTTTGTTAACAGGAACGGGGTTTGAAACCCAAGTGGTAGGATAAATGAATCCTCCTTTGCGAAGTTTCTTGACCTCTGCTTTAACAGCGGGGAGCTTTGAAGGATGAATGGGGCACTGTTTCTGGCGAACGAGGGGTACATCTGGCCATGTGTCAATGTGGTGCTCTATAATAGTGGGGTCAAGACCAGGCATTTCGGTATAGGACCAGGCGAAGACATTACGGAACTCTTGGAACAGTTTTTTGTACTCTCCAATCTCATACTCACTGCAGGAGGCTCCTAAGGTAATGATTTCAAGAGCACCAGGTGGGTCAGAGATGTCTATGTGGATGACGGGTGAGATGTTGGCCATGTTACCTTCCTCAAAAGCATCAGGAACGGGAATAGGATCCTTAAACCAATCAACTTTGGTGGGAAGGAAATCTTTGGACTCAACCGCGAATTGGGTAGCGGTGGTAGAGGAGGATTCTTCTGGGAGGAAATAGGAACGATAGTGCATGTCGTCCCAGGGATAATCCAGGGCAGTGAGATCCTCTAGGATCTCCTCATCATTGCGGAAACTTTGAGTTGTCAAATCAGTTGATGAGGGAGTGGTAGTCGAAGAGATCATATAAATGGTGTTAATCTCTATGGATGGGGATGATACCGGGTGGTGGATCTCCTCAATTGTGGGGGGTGCCGTCTCAAGGTCCAAATTATTCATCTCGTATAGAGTTTCTCTGTAATCGGGGAGATCAGGACAGTGATGTGAGTAATGGCCGTAAATACAGCATATTGCACAAGGTTGGTTGGTACGCAGTGATTTATCATGAGGCTTAGGGGTTGGATCGAGTTCAACAACTGGGATGTTGGGGTCATCGTCAAGCATTCGCATGTGTTCCTGTAATGC